>JAWLRI010000763.1:1294972-1570970 GCA_034781795.1 Crypturellus tataupa | reverse complement strand
GACGGGGGGCGGCATGAATGGGCGCGCCGCGGAGGGAGGGGGGGAAAGGCGCGGGAGCGGCCCGTTGCCGCGGTAACGGAACGGCAGGGGGCGGTGCCCGCGGCGGGAGGGGCGTTGCCGGGGCAACGGGTGGCCGCTGCTTTCCCGCCCAACTGGAGCCCCGCGGACGCTGGGATTGCCTGTAATTAGCGGCCTTGTTAATTAGCCCCCGTGCTAATTAGAGACCCCCACCTCTCCGGGCAACTGCGCCCTCGCTATTAAAGTACTGGTGGCGGCAGGGAGAGGTTTGACCAAGGGGTTGTTGTGGGGAGTGTGTGTGTGGTGGGGGAAGGCCTTGGCTCGGCCTCACCTTGCTGAGGTGAAGAAGCTTTTTGCTTTGTAAAAATGTGACTTTTAAATGTAGATGATCCTTAGATGACCCTTCCAACCTCAGCCATCCTGCAATTTGGCAAGTAGTAGCCCAGTTCTGTAAGAGAAGTGAGGGGCAGTTAGGAAAGGGGGGAAAATGTCCAATGCCCTGAGCAGAAAAGGCATCTTAAAGTTGTTCCTCCAAGCCCTGGCGCCGGAGGGGCATCACCACAAGAGGCAGCAGATCTCCAGAGACACCTGAGGTAGGGTTTGTCACCTTATTCTAGCATGTATCTGTTTTTAATGCCTGCAGAAGAAGAGGAAGGAGTTAAGAGCTAATAGACTTGTCAACAGCAGCGCTGCTGTTGGGCATGCACTTGTCTCCGGAGACCGGTGCTTTCTGGCAAGCTGCTTTCTGTTAGCAGCGGCTGCCATGGGTGAGAGCACTGGGGCTAAGAGGCGAGAAATAGCTGTCTGAAGCCCTGAGTATGAATTGTGTGCTGCATCGGGGAGACTTGTGAAGGCACAAACCACGTTTGAGTGTCCAACCTACTCAAACCTCCAGCAAGAGTTGGGAGTCTGTCTGTTGCAGAGAGTGTTTGTTTATAGGAGACAGGCTGAGAGCTTGTTCTGTGTGATTGGCACGATTTCTGATTCCTTTTTAAATTGCAGTATAGTTTAGTGGTCTCAAGTTCCTGATCCAAAAAGCAATCACAGCTCTTTATTCTTGCACATTCATTTATTTCTTTTTCCTTTTTATAGGCTGATATTCAGTGGAAGGGATGTAATGTACGTATTGCTCTGAACTTCAGCTTCTGGATCTGAGGAAGGTTCTTTCATTCATGCTGCACTCCGGTTATGAAAGAAACTGTTATGGTTCTGACTTGGCAAGCTTCAGAAAAATTCCAGCACTTCAAATGTATTCAATTAATATGCTGAATATTGACTCACCGCTTACTCACATGATGAACATTTAAATTACGCTTTCTCATTTTCAAAGCATGTTATAAATAACATTTAATCTTCACAGCCTGATGAAGTCAGTTGGCATCGTTTTTTCCTACTAATGGAAGAAAAGTTTGTATGAAAAAGTAATATCTTTTATTAGATGCCATTACGGTTTTCATATTTATTTCCTGGAAGTACTCATGTAAACTTGCACTGAGCTAGCTAATGAAAAAATACCAGAAGTAATAGAAGTACTGATTGTAATCCCAGGTGAATAAGAGCAGAAGAAAAGTCTCTACAGTTTGTGTCTTTAGGCTCTATCCAGCTATAGGCTGTCTGTCCTGGAGAGAAAAAGAAGTTTGAAGGGACTCTGCAAAGATGTAACGGTGACTCTTGGACACAGCAGCACAACATAACTCTGGCAGTGAGGTATACTGGTGCTAAAGTAATCCTGTTTTTACAAACTTCCCTGTTAGCATATCTGCTGAGACCACTTAAAGGACAAGACTGTGTTTTCCAACTTAGGAAAAGATTTTAGAAGTTAGGAAGTGTTTTTCATGCACTGTTGCTCTAGGAAAAGTTACAGGGAAAGCACCACAAACCTGTCTAATTGAGGACCAGAAAAGGAAAGAGGAGTCCTGAGGTATCAGAAGATACAAAGGAAGGAAAGAAAGAGGGAGCAAATATCTTCAAGATCTGCCTTTAGCAACTGCGCAGGCAGTTCCACTGTCCAGTTTGATATGGCATGTATTTGCTAGCTATTTGATTGCATTACTTTTCTGTAAAGGAAAAAAAAAAAAAAGATTGTGTTGGATTTGAGGATTCCAGAAACTGAATGTTACATAATGAGAAAAACATTTTGGATTGGAAGCTACTGTTTTGGTAAGTGGTCATGTGAGATTGAACAGAGACTTCTACATTGACTGTGGTGTTGCCAGGTAGCCTAAAAATGGGATTTGACAGAGCATTGCAGGGCCCGCAGAGTTATTACGGTAGGAGTGTTTGATTAATTTGTGTTTTATAAGTAAATATGCTTATCTTCATAAGTCCATTTTAAAGTTAGCCCTGTGTTTTATGGCTCACTTGTTTAAACAGTGAACGCAGTATATTCATTCAAAGAAGAGGAGCAGCTGTATGTGTGTATGTTATGTATATGTATATACATGCACATGCAGCCAAACTAAAAGATGGCTCTATGGCTTGTTGAAACCAGAAGTTTTTGGTGTTTTTTACAGCTGTTGGGGTATTCCATCCAAAATCCTTCAACTAACTGAAAAGCACTTGTTGCCATCCTAGTTTTATTTCTCTCTTGGTTGTGTTACCAGATGCATCCCACAATGTGACAGTTACATACACATTTAGAGACTTTGATAAATGTATTTTTTTTTTATGCTGCCACTAAATCTTTAGCTTCAGCTGCATGTTTTGCTCAGGATGCAAAACTGGCTTTCTTATCTTTTATTGCAAGTAGCATAGCAATATATCACCGAGTAGAACTTGATAGGATCTAAAAACTTCCTGTTCATAAACATTTTATCAATAATGACTAAATCTGCAAAATCAGAATAAATTTTAACTGCAGTGCTGTCTTTAAGACTCTTCCACTGTATGGTACCTAGGTCCAGAAGGAGTTGTATGAAAACTGGAGTTCTAATCTGCACAATAGCTAGAAGGAATTTCTTTCCAGTTATTGCATGAATGAGAAGTGTGTGCGAGTCTGCGTGAAATCCAGCTCATTTATTTGCAAAGGCAGAAGGCTCTTTTTCTCACTGCAGTTAACATTTTGGGATTAGGCTCCCAATACAGTTGGATCTTATGAGGATAACAAGAGGCTTCTGTCCTGTCTGCCAAATGAACAGAAACACTTTCCACAGGCTGCAGTGTAAATGTTTTCTTGTGAAAATGAATTAAACTAACAGAAGAGGCAGCAAAGTGGTGTTACCTTGCAGGAAAGCCCATGGGCTATCTGAGAAGGTGAGAAGTGTCCCGTCTCTGTACCTCTAACTATACTGAGCACTGAAGAGAAACATTTATACAAAGGCTTGCTTCTTTTTTTTTTCTTTTTTTTTCTTTTTTTTTTTTTCTTTGTTGATGGGCAAGGCACTCAGTGCAGCTGATTGTGGTGCACTGAAAGCCCTTACTGCTTGAGGAAAGAGTATCTCTGATCTTGCAGGATCCTGCTTTGGTAGTGGTGTTGTACAGAATTAATTCAGCTTTTCTGGAATAACTTTATCTTTCCTTCCTGTTATTCCTTGTCCTGACCAATCCCTTCCAGTTTCCTGCTTCTGCTTTATTTATAGTTAAATATAAAAGGTGTGATTTAAGAAGCTGACTTAATGAACAGATAATGCAAATACTTCTGAATAATATCAAAAGTATGATTTTTTCAATATAGAATTTAATTAATAATATTTGGTTGTGTTTAGTAATAGGCTTAAAGGTGTCTGTGTATTGAAGAACTGCAAAAAAAATGCTGGAAAAATAGATTGTTGTGGACAGATAGCATAGGTAAACAAATGCATTTGGCTCCTCAGACATCCGTACATCTTCAGGCAAAAGAAATATTTTTGGTAAACTTGGGAGTGTATGAACGTGTTCATGACCATCATTTGCCAGACTTGTGCAATGTAGGCTTAGACTTTGTCTGCACTAGGATTTTTGCTGCCTGTGCAGCTGTTGGCCACCTAAAAAGGAAATTTGCTCTGGGGTAACCTCCAGAGCAAAGCCTGCTGTCAGCATTGATTTGCACAGAGGCAACTCACCTTGGTTTCAAGCTGGGATTACTCATCTATATGAGTAATCATAATTACAATATTTAGTGCTCATACAGTGCTTTTAAGCTAGTATCTTAAAGGGGGATGGAAGAGTGTCATTAGCAGCTCTGCAGGCGTTAATTTTGTCTACTGCTATAGACCATAGTGGAGCTGATAGGGAAGGAAGGCGAGCAGATCTTGTGGTGATGTGCTGCCTCCAGCAAATCCATCCCTCTTGTCATCCTGGTGTCCAAAAGAAACAGGAGCTGAACTGTGACTAATTCGGCAGCAGTTGAGTACCCAATACTCTGCTGAATATAGAAGTGAAATCTCAGACTGTTTCCCATGACTGGGAACAGCATGATGTGACTGGCGGGGGGAACGGAGCAGTTATGTCAAGGGAAACTCAACTAAAAGGAAAGAACAGCTGATTCCAGAGGCTGACTGGATCTTTGCCCTCCTGCTTTGCTCTGTGGTTTGTTTGCAGCTCTTTGACTGTCGCATGGGTCTTGCAACACTTCTCCACATCTCTTGAGCTGGGAAATGAAATAATTGTGAGAGGTTTGGTTGCTTTCCTGGAAGAAACTTCAAACTGTGGGAAACGAAAGCTAAGGCTGAGCTTTTTAAAACAAACTGAAAGCGCAGCAATGCAGACTGCAGCCTTTCAAAAGCATCTAATTTGGAAGAGAGCCATGAAAAAGCCTGCAGTCATGGCTGATGTAGTTTTAATGTGTGTGGTTCTAGGTAAAATTACTACTTTTAAGATGATCTCTCTGCCTCTGTTGGTCAGAGCTCTTTACTATCATTAGAGATGAGTTGCTTTGCTGACATGCAAGTTTGTTATCAGGTGAATTACAATGGCAGAGCTATTTCTGGTGCTACAGTGGTTCTTGTGGAACCGCTCAGGAAGCAGAGGAGCTGCACAAACAGGATATTCCGTGACAAGCCACAACTGTACCTCGAGACCCCCGCAGAGGTGAACTCTATCCTTCAGCCGAGATAGCTGAGGGGACTTACTGTAATAAGTGTGGGACCCTGAGCAGGGGTAAAGAATGCAGTGATGCTCTAGGGATGAAACAGGCTGAAACAGAAATTTGGGTGTTCTGGATACCCTCAAAAAGTGTGTGACACCAAGCAGTTTTACAGGAGAGCCTTTGGGTGCTGCTGTTTTATCTTCAGGTTGTCCCAGTCTTGCTTCCTGATCACTTTTCCCTCTGATCCTGTGATGCAGAACCCCTGAAGCTGACAAAGTGCTGCAGGGAGGAGAGCTGTGGTACAGGGACCACTCTGTGAGTGTCATGGCTATTGCAGTACAAACCCAACCACTTAGATAATTTTCAATCTCATTGTAAGTAGAACTGTGAATAAGAACTATGAATCTGGTATAGATGAGCAAAAACTGTGGAGGGGAACAGTATCAAGGCTGTGCTAGGCAGATAAGAGACAGTACAGGAAGCTCAATGCTGAGGAGGTCCCATCAACTTGCAGGCTACAGTAATCTAACTAAGGGCAGTACAGTGGCAATGGTGACATGCAGTACTCCAAGGGTTAAGGCTATTTTCTGTAGCGTGTGTGTAGCTGATATCCAGGAACAAAAGCGTTTGGCATTTTCCTGATGCAGCTGTAATGATGTGGTGCAATATGTTAGAGCAACAAGGAACTCCTTGCTGGCTTTTTGCCCTATGCAGATTCCTTTTAAATTACGTTTTGACCTTTAGAGCAGAACCTGCTTCTTCAGTTTCTCATTTTCTAAGATCTGCATTGGAGCTTGAGAAACAAATCTGTAGAGCTAGAGGATTTTCTAAGCTCTTATTAGTGAAACAGAATAGGCAGAAACAAGGTTGTTGAGAAAGAGTTGAACCACCAAATAGAATTGAGATGTGAGGGAAATGGAGAACAGTTTACAATCTGGTGCCTTTTACTGTGGCTTTTACTCTGCTTCACTGCAGTGCAGACCTGTGTAGTGCTAAGCTAAAATCAGCTCAGAAGCCTGTCTTGCATTAGTATTGGTCTCCAGAAGCTCTGCAGGGGCACCTGTACCTCCTGATCAAACAGAGGGAGTCCTAAATCATATCTCTCCATTACGGGTTTTGCACTAGGCAGAGCGCTGCAGCTGTTTGGCACCACAGTCCCACAGAAGAGTTTTGAGATGGAAGAAGTGAAACTGCCATCCTGACTGAAAACGGAGAGATATTGAGGCTGACAGTATATTTAGCTGTGATGGAGAGAGAGAGAGAGAAAAAAAAAAAGCCATTTTTGCATTTCTTTAACATTACGATTGTCTTAATTGTACTCCACAGATTTCTTTTTCTTTCTTTTTTTCTTTTTTTTGAAAGGGGGGGATCAGATTGCATTACTTTATGTAGACTATTTGGTGCAGGTGCAAACTGATGCCAATTGCTGCAGCTTGGTCAGCAGCAGCCACTGGGTGGCAGGGGAAAATCCTCACTGCATGTGAAGTGACCTGCAGGTGCCACTGCAGGGGAGGGGGAAACCTGCAGCTAATTTGGACTCAAATACAAGGTTTAAGTTTTCAGAAGTATCAAGAGTTTCTTAAAGGCTGTGAAAGCCCAAAGTGTTGGAGTTCTCAGCCTCCTCTGCCTCCTGGCACTCACAGCCTTGTTGTCCCTTTAACACTGGTGACTCATCTGAAGTCTCTTATCACTGAGGTGTCTCAGGGTGAGTTGCACCCAGGCACCAGCTCTGCTGCTGTATCATGTTATCATCTACTCCTTTCACTCCTTGGGTGCTCCCAGCCTTTGATCCGTTACTGTGCTACAACATAACTTCCTCTGTTCACTTATCTTCCTTGGCTCCTGTTTTTTACTACTGTATGATATTGTGCAAGGCCACCAGCCTTCCACCAGTACTCCCACCCCTGCTGGCTGCTCAAGGCTCTTGCAAGTGTATTCAGGTTATCTTCTGTAGTGCCTGGTGTTGACTCTCTTCCCCCTTCCGCAAATAATTGCACTGGGAGAGACCTTCTGTTCTCTTGAATCAGTTTGCTAAAAGATGGTATTTGTGATCACACACCCTTTTAGCCTGCAGCGAGATAGTGTGATACAGTGAATTTTTCCCTTCCTTTTCATTGATGCCTTTGGCTGCTGCTTTTAATAAACTGTGGGGCAGAGGCAGTCTGTTCTACCTGTACAGCACCTAGTGTTGTGAGCCCCGATCCACAAGCCCCAGCAGTGAATTGTGTCCTGCAACAGCAGAGGATTCCTTGAAAATTCCTTTTGGTGGCCTGGATGGATCTTGTTTAGTATGAGACAGAAGCTCCACTGGAAAGAAAAGAGTTGTCTTTGCAGCAGGACTAATGAAACTGTGTTTACTGGGTTTTGAAGTTTTTTCGCTGCTAAGCTGGGAATCCAGTTTGACTGTTTTAGATGTCAGAGAACTCCCATGGGAGAAACTTCTTTCTTCAGAAATGAACTCTCTGCTGCCTGATGAGGCACACGTTTCCAGCAGAGCTGAATGTAGGTATACTCTGCACAGAAATTGAGCTCCCATTGCAGCCTGCCCTTGGTGCCTATGTCAACAAGATATACTGTGCCCAAGAGCATTAAGACCTGTGCCCTGTGTCAAATGTGGCCGAAGTTGGCCAATAAGTTACTGGGACAAGGAACAGGTAAGTAACAAGTGGGCAAAAGCAGAGCTAAGACAGTGCTATAAACCTTATTTGCTTAAAACCAACTGAAGTCTTGGTAGTGTTGGAAATAAGACCATTGGCAGCCTCTAAGCCAGTTCTGCTGGAGAAGATGCTTTTCAGATAACGTAGCAAAACGCTCCTAACTCATGAGATGTCAGGCAGGAACTTTGGTGCAAGAAGCATGTGTCAGCTCATAAGCCCCAGAATGAAGCATTCCCGCTGTTGTTCCCCAGTGATCGAACACTTTTCATCCATTTGCTCGGGATTGGGCTTTGGTAGCAGCCTGAGCTGTGGCTCAGTTCTGTGTGGGGATTTGTCTGCTGCACTTGGCCATGCCATACATGTAAGGCTGTGACTGCTGCATTTTGTTTCTGATCCTGCTCTAGCAAAGTCTGCTGTGTCTTTAACACTGAGAGAACTAACTCTAGACAGCCTGAGTTTCTTTCCTTTCAGTGGCCAGGTTGGGCTCAGTTTATTTCATACATGTCTCTTTCTTCCCACATTGTGATACACACAAAACTGGCAAGTTAAAAGCCCTGTCTGGCATGTGGGCAGCAGGAGGGCTGCGGCTTGGGGCTGAAAATGTGAGATGCGGCCCAGTTCATGGGGGAGAACTAGGTGGGGACCAGAGTCCTGTGCTGCCTTTGTAAGACTTGCCTGGCCTGTTTCACAGCCTCTTAACTCCTAAGACTTAATTGCGTTTCAGGCTTGGCCTACAGTCACTAATTTTCAGTGTTCTCGGGCTTCTTCCAGGTTTTAATGGTTTCTGTTAGTATGATAGTTGCTGGAAATACTGGTGAAAGGTGGTGGTGTTTTCTCTGCTGCTCTTATTGTTGCTGGGGCTAGCATGAAAGCTACTTACTGGTGTTTTCCCTCCTGCGAAATGTGTAGATGAGCTATTTATAAATGAACAGAGATCCTGTATCTCTCTTTCACTTGGGTTTAAGGGTAATCCCCACTAGGAGGGGAGAATCCCTCCAGGATTGCAAAGCAGGTTAGTGCAGAGTTGCCAGTAATCCACTTTTGAGCTTCAACCTTTAGGATGGAGAGGATTTATGGTGGCAGGAGTGGGGGTGGTGAGGAATCATATTTTTTGCCATTAGCACTGCCTGTTACGGCATGATCTTCCATCCTCAGGATAAGGAGGGGAAAAAAAATAGAGCCCCTTCTATCCTCCCCTCCCTCTGCAGGGCAGATCCACGTAGCCTTGTTCTAGTCTGTATTTGGCCTTGATCTTTGCTTTCTTTTACCCTTCTCGTTTGGACCAGAGCCCTCATGTGCAAGGGGCAATGACTCTTTCCATGTTGCTGGAGTTCTCAGGTTCTGGACACACAGGAGTTAATCTTCCTGCTTTTCAAAAAATCTTATAAAGTTAGATACAGATGCTTCCATTTTTTTTCCTGTAAGGAGAACAATTATCTTTATTTCCAATATGTCTGATTACCTTTTCACTTTTTCACGTGTGGGTTCTCTACTGACTAATAACAGGCAATCTCAGTCTATTCGACAAGAACTTACTCCATCTGTTCTGCCTAAACCCTAATTTTCCTGAGGCTGAGGGGAATTTGCTACCTTTGAGGCCTGCACCCTGGTGTCCAGCTTGAGGTGCTGCAGATCCATTAGGCTTCATTCCCTGAATGTCTCTTCAGCTCCCGATGTGCTGGCTGTAACTGCAGCACACACTGCCCTCTCTCGGTCCTTGGTGGGCTGTGGATCTGGGCTGAGGAATTTGTTCTTTCTGATTGTCAGAGAAGCCACAGGGTGATATTTGGAGCTTTCTAGGAGAATCTGATTCAGGCTGGGATTTATAATGTCAGTCAGTTACAGGGCTTTGTAGGTTTGCTCCAGACATAGAGATGATTTACATGGAATTTTACCGTTGGATGAAACCAATTGTAGGAAGAATACTCTTCTAGCAGTTTTATTACTGCATGCAAAATAAGTGATGTTAGAAGCTGCATAAATGAGCTAGCTGAAATCATGAACACATGGTAAAAGGCTTTCATCTAGTTTCTCTTTTAGGTGATAGTTTTATGTAAATATTTGAGAATCCTAATTATGATACAAACATTTCAGCGAATTTATACTTCCAGATGTAATGGGATTGTAGGAGTAATCTGGGGGCTGGGAGCTGTTTGAATGAGACATCTCTGACTTGATCAGGCCCTGCAGAGCTAAGCTAGCTCAGAGTTGTTTCTGGCTACTGGGTAATTCAGTCTATAGCTGAGCCCTGAACTGCCCAGTACAGTAACCTTATTAGTCTGCACTATCTCATTTCTGCATTGGAGAAGATTCATGCTACAGCAAGACAGGAGTAGCTAGGAAAAACTTTATTTTTTATTTTGACATTTGTCAAAATAGTTGGGAAGAAAAGCCAACATCACTTTGAGGTTCATGTGCTGACTGCACGTGTTCTTGAAAGAGCAACAAATGGAGATAGTACTAGGGTTAGCGAGTCCAAGAACAAGTGCTTTGGGGCTGCACAAGCTGATGGATGTCTCCCCTTTAATGCTAATGTGCATTGGGCCACTGAAATAGGTCAAAAGAGCCTGGGCTGGAAATGGTGTCTTGTACCTGTGGCTCTGTTTCTGCATTACCTGCTGCAGCCTCCTCTGAGCTGTCCCTATCTGGCTCTTCAGGTGTGTGGTGCCCCTGCAGGCTGTGCCCACAGTGCGGCTCAAAGCCCCAGCAAAGTCAAAGGCTAAACAGCCACCTGGGAAGGGGATGGAAGTGGGAGAGCTGGATGTTTCACAGTGCAAGGGAGCTCCTGCAGCGCTTCCTGAGATGCCTGGGTTCCTGAAGTCACTGGCTAATGTGGGAGCCCTGTGCAGGCTGCTGGAGGACCTGGCAGGAGGTCTTGGGTGCACTGCGGGGAGGCAGTGGGGCAGAATTACCCACAATGGAGTCTTGTGCGCTTGGACAGGAGTTGGGTCTGGGCTCTGCTTTCAGCAATGTCTTGCTGAGATCCCAAGGATTTGTTTCCTTTCTAGGAAGCTGGGTTTGGGGGCCCACATTGGCCCTGCTGATGGGCCCTGGACTGAGCTGAGGAAAAGGCATTTTTCCAAGCTGAATCTGCTCCAAACACACAGTTTGGTATTTTTATAGTGATTTACACCTTTCTGAAATAGGGCCTTTGAACCATTTTTTTTCCCCTTAGAACTAACATGAAAAGGGAAAACTGGAAAAACAGTTAAAGTTTTTTTTTTTTTTTTTTTTTTTTCCAATTCAACAGGCTGGTTTTTGAAGGCAGACTTAGCATCCTGCTGGCCAGCTGCACCAAGCACTTGCACCTTACACATATAGTCTCTTGGCTGAGTAAGTGGCTGATCAGTGTGCCCAGGAGATCAGCCTGGACAAGTCTGTGGGGCATATCCAAAGCAGCAGTGTGCACATTCATATAAACAATTTGTTTTAGACTTCTCATGCTTTAGCTTGACTGAAAACATCCTCTGGTCCTATACCTACAGGCAAGATCAAAATGACTTAGCAGCTCTTATTTGTACATTTACATTAGTCACTTGTGTAATTATAGAGCTGTGCATTTTATGCAGGTCCCTGGGTGGATGAAGGAACCTGTGTGTGGGGGCGGTTCAGCTCTAGCTGTTGCCACGGGGGGACGCTGCTGGATAGTCTATAAAGCACCTTCCACCCGCCTGGCGTTTGGTGTCTCTCTCTGGTTTTTCAGGCTGATTATCCCAAACTCCCAGCCCCTCTCTCCCTGCCTCTGCCAACCCCTGTTGAGCTCGTTATCCTTGGCACCTTCACCCTGGCACTGGATTCCGTAGAGCTGTTCCCCGAAGCGCTGGCTCTTCGTTCTGCTCCGGCAGTTTTATTGCACAAGGTCACCACGCTGCAGTGTCTTGTGTTTCACTCGGTATCTCCTCCCTGGGGCAGGTAGCCAGGGCACCAGTTAGCGGGAGCGTGTCAAAGACCTGCATGGGCCTGGCATGCTCAGGTCGAGACACAGGCCAGGCACAACCTGCCCTGCTGTTTGGAAACACTCAGAGTGGAGATTCAGGTTTGGGCATGTTGGAGAGACTGCAAGTTCAGTCTAGGTTCACACTACTCCAGTTCCCTGCTAAGTTAAAACTGGCTTATGAACTCTGTTCCCTGCAATGACAGTCAAGCACACATTTCATTGCTTTTGAAGTTGAGACCCCGATGCTTCCAGTTATGAGAAAACTTCATTTGCTTGAAATAAATATATTTATATATATGCATGCATGTAGTCCAGTTGCATTTTCAGCTTGGAAGGGTTGTTTCTTAAGAAGCTTGACTAGGTGGGCATGAGAGAGCTGTGGGTTCCTTGCACGCTTTTGAGCTGCCTCGGCTCAGAAGAGCTTTGTGAGGATTACCATTGGGGATGGAAATGTCTTTCTGCTTTAGATTCTTCTGTGGTTTGGTGTATATTCTGATTTGCAGCATTACCTGAAGACCGAGTCAGGGTCATTGCCACAGTTTGCTGTTTTGTTCTTCAGTGCTAAAACACACATAGAGAATGAAGTGGAGGCATCTCTCTGCTCGTGTCTTTTGGCATAAACGCCTTGGCCTCAGAGAGTTTATTCGGCCCATTCAGAGCTGGGACATTGGTCTATCCTGTACTACACAAACTTTATTTTGTGTAATGTGGTTTCTGGAAGCAAGTTTAACAAAGTGTTAATAGCACACAAGAGAGAGAAACCTCCTGCTTGTGCTTTGGTGGCTCCCAGCACGCTGAAGAGCTCCACGCATTGGTCTCATGCTACCAGAGCTTCCAGCACCTCTGGAAAAGGAAAGGATTTTAGGCTTCCTGCTGTTTGTACAGCCTGTTAAGGAGATGAAGTGCCCAGCACAGCTATTGTGGGGGAATTTCACTGGTTAGTCTATGAGTAGAGTATTTAAAAAAGGGGATGCTGGTTTTGGATATGAAGAGTAAAGATGGTCTGGCAGCCAAGTGGTGTTTAAGGATGAATGTAGTGCAAGCAGCGCTGCCTTGTAATATGTCAGGAGGCGGGAGGCAGCAGTCTGTGCTAATTAAGCTTATGGTTAGCAGCAAATGCCTGTGTTTCAGCCAGGCCTGATTATGATTGATTGGAATTCCAGAGAAGATTCAAATTCATGTGTCTCTTCAAAGGGGTGGATACGTATGCAGAAGAGGAGTAATAATTCAGTAACCTTTTTTAATCTTTATGGTACCTTCTTGCAGATCAGCAGCAAGCTCCCTGTGATTGCAGAAGCATTCCTATAACGCAGAGCATGTTCAGGTATTCCTGCAACATTTCATTCTTAAAGAGGATTCACATTTCAGAGTCTGCATTGACTCACTGGGAATTAAACTTTCCTGCAGGGTTCCAGATTTCTAGTGCCTTTGGACTGCCTAGGAGTTGATGGAGAGAAAAGGAATACGCTGAAGCTCTTCAGAGAAAACTCCCCTCAGCCCTAGGTTTCTTTCTGGAGTTTGGCAGGGCCTCCTGGTTCTGACAGAGTCAGTGAAAAGTCTTCATGTCACCAAGTGTTAGGCCATGTGTTGAAAAGCTACCCTTCTCCTATAGTGGAGGGAGAAAAAAGTATCCCGACATGAGGATGGAGGTCCATGTTTTGCGGCTGTGTCATCCCACAGAACAAATGGGATCTGTGGCAAGTGTGGACATGCAGGCATTTTTGATGAATTATCCAGGGCAGATGAGATGGCTTTATCCTCTTACTGCCAGGAGACAGCTGAGCCTTGACCTAACACAGAGCTTGCCACCACAAATGGCAAATCTGTGAAGTTCTTAAATGCAGAGTGACTTTATGTTGGATCAGCACTCTTGCCTCATGTAGCTTTGGCTGTTTTGACCCCGTATTAAGATACCTAGAGCTGTGTTAAATGTTTCAGGTAATGATGTCTAGCCCTGCTCCAGCTTTGAATCATTTTTTGTGGAGCCTGTCTTTTCCTGCTGCCTCCTATGTTGACTAGATTCCTCAGTTGAGCACAAAAGCTGGGATTCAGAAATGTCCCGAATCCCCCTCTCAGTGCATCTGCCTGCCACTGCATCCTGAGCAAAGGGAAAGCAGGAGCAAGGGTGGATGTTGCCAGTGGAAGGTGAGGATCTGAATCTAGTTTGTAGGTCCTTTGAATTCAGTGCAATTTTGTCATGGATTGGATCAGCCCCTGGTCCTGGTTGTATCACAGACCTGCTCTGGAGTATAGGCAACCACTTCTCCTTTTCTCTTCTTTACTTTTGCCTGAAGTTATCACTTGCAATTATCTGGGTAAATATGCACAATATAGGCAGAGGGAGGGATGTGGGGCAGGGCAGCAGGAGGACACTAGTGAGCTGCTTTCATGGGAGCCCCTCACTCTTGTACCTCAGTTTTCCCTTGTGGTATCCAAGGAAAGGTGACTCCCACAGTGGGATGGGAGCCTCTCTATAGCACTTGGCCCCAGCAGAAGAACTCTTGCAGGAAAATGTGATTTAAATTATTGAGAGTGTTGTCATGTGATCACAACTGATGGAGTGCCTGTGGCTTAACAAGTTGCCATCTGTTATCATCCCCATTATGAATTATGCATGAGTTTAAATCAAGACTTAAACTAGAGCAATTCAAGCAAAGTCCTAACTCTGATGATGGAGTGAATCTGTCTCTTGGGCTGTTCATACTGGATCCAAAACATTGCAGCCACATGGCACATGGGCCTGCTGGTCCAGTACAAACTCTGCTGGTTCAGACATGTTCAAGATGCAGTGGTGGGTTCACTTGACGGTGACAGGCTTTATGCTGGATCAGGTATCCTCCTCCCTCCCATAGCTGGCATAGGATCAAAAAGATAGAGAAAACTCCCTCATCTGTGTCCTGGCTGAGCTGACAGAAACACGATCGTGGGCCCACATCCCAAAGGGCTCAGGATCATCTGATCATGAAGAAGACGCAGGGACCAGCTGCTGAATTGCTGGTGAACTGGATGTGAGGCTTTCTGAAGCTGCAGCTGTGCTTTAAAACGTGACAGGGTGTGTGTGTGCTGTCAAAGTGGCCAGTCCCAGGAAAACGCTCCATGCCCAGCTTGGTCATTTGTGCCAGTGCCCGGGAGCCTGTCTGGCTGTGCCCTGTGGCTGCACACAGCAGAGAGCAGGCCCAACCCGCACGTTCCCATTTCCCAAACTGACTTGTGCGTCAGCCTCTCAATGTACATTCCCCGAGCAGGAGAGGTGGCTCGAGTCTAGGTGTATGGGCTAGTTCCCTCTTAGGACAAAGTGCTTTTGCTCACACATAGTTCAGGAAGCTGCTGCTGGCCCCTGGCCAGGCTGTGAAGTCACTGCCCTTGGTTGGGTAGCATATATCAGGTCTGCAGCAGCGAGAGCAATTAAAACCTGCTGCCATTTGAAGAGTGCAGTTCCCTGATGTCCCATATCTCTCAAGTCAGATTTACAGGCCAAGCTTTCTCTGCATGCTCTATACCAACGGCAAGCCAGCTTGGCTGCCCAGTGTGGTTAGAGGCAGGCTTAGCTGTTATTACTCTACTGAGGTTGGCTCAATTGATACGCAGTGCTGCCAACAGCAGACTGGGTCAGTGACCTGGTTCTGACGCAGTCCGCTCTGTATTGGCATCCATTTGGCATAGGAGCCTGTAAAATAATTATACCTTTCTGTGGGAATGGGCAGCATGGTTCCTGCAGCTAAATTAGGACATCATGGCGAATGTGCACGTAGTATAATGGGGAATGCAGAAAATTCCTGATGTGAACAGACTATGCAGAATCCAAACACTCTCAGACTGATTACAGGAGTGTCCTGAGGAGAATCTCTGGGATCTATGGGACAGATAGGCTGGGCAGGCAGGGAATGAATGCCTACTGGCATAAGCAGTTGTTACAGTGATAACTCCTGTTTGGATTTGGGATCATAAATCCATTTGTGGCTGCAGGGACATTTGCAGTGACTCCTGCCATATTCCAGTGTTTAGATCTATTTACCCCTGGAGAGCGCTTGTTCCACCAGCTGGCACAAAAGTGGACTCTGTGGCTCTGATTTCTTCCTATGGACATTTGAGGGCAAAATCCTTTGGCGGTAGCAGGAGTAACTCACGTAATGTCCTTGCTAGAAATAGAAATATGTCTCCTGTCTTAAAAATAGGGTCAGATTCTCTCTCTCCATCATGATTGTGCAAAGTCTTTCCCATGGGAGACAGCCAGTTCACTTTTTCTTCGAAGTCTGCAGGCATCTGTATCCCTTGCCATTTTCTAGAGGATTAAACAGCTTCTTTGATAAAGGTAGGAACTCAGATACTTTTTAAACGTCCGCTTTGTAAAGGGGGTGGAAAAGGTCCCCAAAACCAGTACTATCCTAAGGTCTGCATCTGTTGAGATGGTCAGATTTAAGATCTTCTCTTACATTTCATGCATTTGAATTTACAGTCTTAAGATAACAACAACAAAAAAGGAATGGCTAAGTTCTGGATGCTGGGTCATTACTGGATTAGAAAAGAAGGAATAAAAAATTAAAGGAGAAAGGATTGGGATTTAGTATGGACCACCAGAGTGGGAGAAAAGTGAGACAAATTCTCAGACTAAGTCTCGTATTGCTTCAAACCACAGGGTATTGCTTGGGGGTGAGGCAGGGAGGGAGTAGTTAAGCAATTTCACCCTCAATCATGTGAAGAGAAAATTAATGGAGGAAGGGATTGTGTTAGATATACTGCAGTTGGAGCCTGGTAAAGCGTTTGCCACAGGGCCTTACAAGATCCTGCATTCAGGACTGACTGGCTTGCTTGGATAGGAACCTGGTCCCGTGATTTAGGAGAGGTGTCAAGCGGCACATGGCTCTGAACGTGCAGGTTTTTAGCCAACATGACTGATGGAAGTTGTTGGTGTGCCTGCTTCACCGAGGGCTAATTCTGTGATTTAGTGTAGCACTAAAGAGTGTTTCAGTGATATTTTTAGGTGCAGTTGTTTTACAGACTTTACTGAGGACCTTGAACATAAAGTATGGCAGGAATCAGGAAGTTTGGTAATGTGGGATGGAAATAATGAATGCTTATGAAAGCTTAGAGAGGGGAAAAACATCTGAAATAAAAAGTCTCTAGGAAGGAGGAACCCTGAAATCTTTAATGTGAGAGACAGCAAAGTGAACTGTGTATAGTTTGGGCTTGCATACTTGGCTGCATGTGATAGACTAACCACAAGGTGACTGAAGTTAAGAGTATCGGGCCAGACTGTAAACTGGGATAAGCAGTATAGCTCCACTGAAATCTGTTAAGCTCTGGCAATTTACCCCTACTGAAAATACATTTGGGATAGAATTTGCTACCAGGAAATAATCATTTGACTGAACTGGAATCAGTGTTGAAAATAAGAGGGATGAGTTAAATGAATCAACTTCTCCCAACGTATCAAGAAAGGAAGTCTGCTTACGCCAGACCAGAGATGAAGGGGAGGCTCTAAAGTAGCCTGCCAGCAACTGAGAGGTGGGCGAGAGTTACTGAGCAGTTTGGGAGAACTTGGCACACTGGCAAGGAAATGGAAAATGGCACTGAAGCTCATTCCTTGGGAGCAAGTCTGTGGTTGGGAGGTTGCTTTGATGACCAGATTGGTCTCTAGTTTTTTTAATTGGTCTCTGTGGGTTATGGCTGAGGTTTCACTACAGGAAGGTCATGAGGTATCAGCTAATAATCCCACAGAGGAAGGAATAGCTCTAGCCTGTAGGAGACAGGAATACTGTCCAGCCCCACCAGTTGTGGCTCAGGATGTGACTCTCTTTCAGAAAGCTGTCCACTTGTAATCCAAGGAGTCCGACTGTGATGACTTTACCATTAATGCATAGTCCATGCTCAACTCTTGTCCTTGGAGAGATGCAGAAATGCAGATCTTTTATGTACCCTGGACATACTCTTGTGCAACATACTCTAGGTGACTCTGCTTGTGCAGGTAGGTTGGACTAGATCACCTCCAGAGCTCCCTTCCAACCTCAGTCTTTCTGAGAATCTGTGGATGGTTCAGGGAGGAACCTCAGTTTGCCTCAGCAGTACCTTTTACCAGCCAGCTTGCATCCTAAAAGCTTTGAAAGCTGATGGAGAATGGAAATACTTTGGTCATCATTCTCCCCACCCCGGGTGAGCTTTTGCCTGCATCCCAGAAGGACTGTCAGACAGTTCGAAAAGCGAGAATGGAAAAGCTAAATCTGAAACCATCCTGCGTCACTGAGCTTGGCTCACAGCTCCTGGGACCGGAGAACTTTGGAGGACTTTCTGATCTGACGTCACACAGTTTGTTTCAAATACTGCCTGTGCCTTTCTCAATAGTGACTGATGAGAAAATTGCAATTTACTCTTCAGTGGCTTTTGCTTGAGGTATGGCTTTTGATGGTGCTTTACCTGTTATTTGGCAGTTTATTCTTTTGGGGCATCTGTTGACATGAAATAAAGACTTTGTTATTACAGTATTTAAAGTGATGGTTGCTCAAAGAATGAACCAAGCTGGTCAGAAGCAGTGCTCATATGAGCTGCCCTCAGTGCAGGCAGAAAATGCCTGAGAAAACTATTTGGCTGAAATCTTCTGTTCCAAGCATTGGCAGTTCATACATCTTACGCTGCAGCAGCAAGTTTCTTCACTATTCATGACATTGCCTACCATATTCTGAATTTTACTCGCAGTTAACTGTCCTCTGGCCCATACTGCCTGATCTGCAGGGGCTGAGTGCACACAGTGGAAAACAGAGTTGTTTCCCCTCCTCTCTTCAGACTCAGAGTAGCTCTGGTGCTGGCAGTGCCTCTACTCCTGGGTTTTGGCTTCGTCTCTTTTCATTTGATAATAGATCAGAGTGAGGAGGGGTGATTGATCACTCCCTCATCCATCCTCAGGAGAGGAATGCATGGTCAAAAGGTTACTTAAAAAAAATTCTTAGTTCTCTATCTTAGTTCACTCCTGCCTTGCTGTGATTCCATCCAAGAAAATAGCTCTGTAATTGTTAAAGGCTGATCTTCTAAATAGTTGTGTACGATCTGGAAAGCAACGTGCCTTAAACAAAGAGTAAGCAACTAGGTTTCAAACACTCGCCGAGCTGGATCTTTCAGGCGACTCTTAAAGAGTTTTACACCAAGAGAAAAGGAGAGAAGAAAGGAGAAAGAGGAAGGGAGTGTTTATGCTGAAATCTTTATTTAGTTCCAAAGGCCTAGAGCAAAACATCAAAACACAGAATGCCTCGGACAAGCCAAGACAGGGAGCAGAATTTCCATTTAACTCCAGATGAGAAGTAGGTCTCGTTATAAAGGGCTTGGGTGACAAAGCGGGGCGTAATTTACATTTCTATACAATCTATTTTAATTATTCATGTGTAGATTCTTTTGTAGGGTTAACAAGGAATTTGCCACAAACTTGAGTTGTAGTTTTCCAGCAGACATCCTGGAAAAAAAAAACACTGTCACAGGCAATCAGCGTCTTTGGTGAGGTGGCCTGTTAGAGGGCATTTGCTAATTGGGATCATTCTGGAGCAGATAATTGTTTATGGCACCCACGCCAATTGGACTCCCAGTATCTTCCCATCCTGCAAATGGTCCACGACAATTTTGATGAATTTGAAGTATGGAGTCTGAGTAAATCTATGGAAAGAAGAAAAATGCTTTCCCTCAAAAATATGTGTAGAAGAACAGAGCTCTGCCCTGGGTCAGCCTCCAAGAATGGAGCTGCACGAGCACGCAGACACGTTTGCCAGTTATCAGGAAGAGAGGCCACTTGATGGCTCTCGTCAGGCTCTATTTTTACCTCCTACTTTAATTAAGAGACTGGGGAAGCACCAGCTATGCCAGATTATAAATGGGAGCGGTGGCTGGATCTGCACAGGACAGCAATGTCTTAACCAAAGGCTCCTTAGTTTACTAGGAAACTGCAAATTTATTAAAATATCCCTGGAACGAGTTCAGAATGCAGGACAGGCTTCCTTACTGGCAAACCCTAGCAAAACTGAGGTGGATGACTCCAACAAACAGGCAGTTCTCCGGGCCTGGGAGCAAAATGGGAGGGCTGCAAGTGCTGTTTTGCAGTGGAGCTGTAGAGATTGTTTCAGTTCTTGGAGCCCTGACCGAAGTGTATGAACTGCAACACTGATCTGTGCTAGCATTGAAAAAATGCACAGAAAGCTGCTTTGTCAGGCCATGGTTTGGAGCACTGGGTGCCGGGTCAGTGCCCTCTGCCAGACAGTGATGCACTGAACAGGTCCCAGATCACAGTACTTTCTCAATTCGGTCAACATTTCAACATATTTTTTCTGGAGGAGTAACTTCATCCTGGCAGATTGCAGGTCTACTAAATTATCATGTGTCCACAGTACTCTAAATCATGGCCAGAACTAGGATCACAAAATTGTAGACTCATTCTAGCTGAGGCCCCTGCTCAGAGCTCATCTGTCCTTCTGGCCCTGGCATAAATCCTGCAGTCAGGATAAGCATCATACCATGTGTTTTCACTCATTTGACAGGAACGAGATTGCCTGCTTTGTCTGAATTACATTTGTACCAAGCCAAGGTGAGCTGGTGATGCAGCAGGTTTAGGCTTTGCAATTAAGAGATCGGAGCATCAGCTGGATTTTCCAAGTTCCATGTGAGCGCACAACATTTTCCAGATTTCAGGCTGAGGATAAAGTTGCAGAGCTGATCTCAGGCCACAAATCAGTGGTATGATCATTGGGGCTTCTTTGTTCCTCAAAGGTCAATGGTTCTTTCTATGCATATTTCAGTAAGAATCTAGCAAAATTAATATTGGATATATATCAATTCTAAGGATCACTATTATAGTTCCCATATCCGCTCTTGGGACATTTTGATTAGGAAGCAAAGAATTAAAGAATAAGCTTTGTCACAGCAGAAAATTTATTAGTGCTGTTAGCAGAAACCCATATGTAGGTCTTTAAATCAGAGGATTAGCAGTGGCTCAAGTATAAGAGACAAAGATTCAAAGGTGATAGGGTTAATGTTTCTGTTCAGAAGAAAGGTCAGGCATCTTCCTAGGCACAGAGACACAAAGCTCTTCTGTACTAGCTCTGCTCCATTCTACAAGCAAATGAAATTCTAGATTCAAGTATTTATGGAAATCTATGAAAAATACTCTAGACTAGAGCTTTGGATAAGGAATGCTTTATAAGTATTTCTCAGTGCTTTTTTCAATTTTCTGTTATGACAAAGCTATAGCAAGAATGAAAAAGTCCTGAATGTTAATCTCCAGGTGCATTTTAAAGTTGTCCCTCATTTTTAAGCAGTGGACTTAATTATCTAAAAATACGTTCCACATTTCCCCAACAGTAAAATCCAGAATACTCTTCCGGCCTCACAGCACCCCGCGGAGGCCAGAGAGGTCGTGTGGGAATGATCTGGTCCGACCTTTTGGCTCTAGCGGAGCACCGACTGACCTGGGATCAAGGACTCGGGTTCTGAGTGTGAGCGCTAGTTGCAAGAGATGATGATTATTATGCTCTTACCAGGGGAACCTGTCTCCTCAATCTCAGCATCATACACTTCAGCTTCACTCTGATAATCTTTTGGAGCTTTAACAGTTTCACAGGAAAGGGTGTATCTGGAAGGATTCCTGGAGGTTGTTAAGCATCCAACATTTCTATTGCAGCAAGCTCCAGTGCATCTTCACTAAATCTGTTTCAAGTTGCTTTTTGGGGTCAATGGAACACAGTATAAATCCCAGCTCACTCCAGTCCTTGAGAATTTGGGAAATACATGTGGAAATACTTTTGCTTGGTGTTCTCTGCACCCCTCCCAAATGGATTTTACATTTGTGTTGTAGTATAAAAGGGAAAAAACCTCCAAGCCTGGAATAATGTACACAATTCAGTAATACATGAAATGCAAAGCTGCACATTAATCACATTCATGTTTAGCTTTCAGGTTTGAGGTCCTGCAGGTTGCCTAGCCTTTGTGTCAATTGTTAAGTGGAAGGGGCATCCCAACCCCTCTGTATAGAGCTCCAAAACTGCCTTGGGTAGCAAGTGCAATTGGCTTTGTAGGTGACACTGTGTTCTTCCCCTGTGGCATGGTGCAAGCTACTGCACAGACTGGTCCCTTATCAGGCTGTTTGGGCAGCAAAGGTTTGGTAGGGCACTGCCAAGGGCTCCTTGCAGGTTCAGGAGTGCAAGACCTGAGAAATGATGTTACTGCAGGTCAGAGTCCAGCTGCTTTGGTAGGGCTGGCCATGAGGAACAAGTTTTAAATACATCAACTTCCCCTCTCCTCCTGTCACCATCCAGTTTCCAAGCCCTTGATTTTCACTACTGTTTGTGCATTGGCAGATCTTTTGTTTAAAGAGCATTTCACATTGGAGAGTTGTCTCTGAGACATGCCTGTGTGTTGGGTTATTAACTGTCCTCAGTGGTTACCTTTGTCTGGGCCTCACTCATTCATCCAGTGCTGCAGCTTCCTTGCCCCGGGCTATTCAGACCCCCATTCTCCCCTCCTCTTTTGAACTATACAAAATGCTGTTACAACAAGCTTTTATCCTGCCCTTTTCCCAGCCAGGCTTGCTTTCCAGGGCTCCAAAAGGGCAAATTAAGCCAGAGGGGAGCTAAAACTATTCTGCTGACCCTCTGCAGCCTGGTGCCGTAGGCACCTGCTTCCTTGTTGTCTGCGCTGGTTTCAGTGATAAGCACCAGATGGGTGCCATGGCTAACCAGAAAAGACATTTATTTGCACTAGATGGTTTACATCAGGATTTTAGTCTTGTGTAATGCAGTCCGAGCATGATAGGGCAGTAGTGATAATTGTGCTGTGGCTGCCAGTATCTTGATGTATCTTCAGGTGGACCAGCCCCGGTGCTGGTGTTACGGAGGTTAACGAGGTAGCAAGATTCACGCTAAAAAAAATGGCAAATTGTAGTTAGTTTATGATATTCTGGTCATCAGGTAGTTGAAAATGCATCCACAGAGCTAGAATGAGGTATCTTTCTGCTTCCAAATCCCAGCGTGTCATCCCAAGTAAGACCTGGATTTCAGATATTCTGTCAGCATGAGGGATATGGAGTGAGCATTCAAGGCTGCTTGTAAACACTCCAAAAAAATGAATCTTGACCAGACTTTGTTAGAAGTGAACAACATTGGTTACGCAGCTGAGTGAAATGCCCTGTTCTGAAGACATATTAGAGGTGCAGTGCTGGATTAAGAGCTGTATAAATGGTGATAGTCTGTTGCTGGAGGGTCATCCAACAACATTTTCGATGCGAAGCACAGCTTCTGTTGGTGCAAGTCATTAATAGCTGTTGAGGTGGTGGGAGAGTGATTCTGCGAGGTCCTCTCCAAAACCTAAGCAGGAGAATAAAGAGATTTTTAGCAGGGGCTGGAATGCAAATGCTTGCTAAGATCAAGGGGTAAATTCATCACTCTCCCTTGCAGAATTGTAGGCTGAAAAACTAAACCCACCACCCAAAGAGAAAGAGAGCAAGGCCTTAATGGCTCTTATGTAGAATACAAATACAGAGTTACAGTAGAGGCCATAATTTTCCATCTCTGTCAGTTGGAGAGAAGATATTTCAGGTGATAACACTGAATTTAGCTTGCAGTTATAGTGCTTATGTTGTTCTTATAGGGCCACACTGGGGTTTTAATGAAGCAAATGGCAAAGCTCCCACTAAGGGGGTTTGGCCCTCAGCAACTGCAAGGCTGGAAGTTATTCTGTTATGTATTATATGAAGAGAGGAAAGTTTCCAATCTACCATGCTTTCATGCAAACAGCTTTTCATGTTTGTGTCAAAAGGATGAAATGAACCAGGCCAGCAGCGTGCAAACATTTCTGAAAGGTGGGATTATTGAATAGTACCTTGGAGTTTTAGTGAGAAATCACACAAGAAATCACCGCTACATTTGGATGTGCCTCTGGCATATCCAAATATATGGTAAAAACATGGGGTTAGCTTTTCTTAGGCACTAAGCACGCAGCCCCGATTAAGGGCTGTGCTGACTCAAATTCGGTGCAAAGCCAGGTGTCTGTCTTAGCCTGTATCACAGTTACAGGCAGGATTGCCATGAAGAGCAGTGGTACCTAGGGCTCAGCAAAGATCTGCTGATTTGAAAAGAAGCAGAATTCAGCTCAGCTTCTGATCGAAACGTTTTGACACACTAGTTACCATTTGTCAGCACAATAAAATTGTAATAAAAATGCTGTTTGTGTATTCTTGCCCTGTAGCAATCCACAAGAAACTACAAATAATTTGAGTTAGTGTTTTGCTCGTTAACTCATGGGAAAGCTACCCTACATTTAACAAAATGTCCCACAGGGGTAGGAGCATGCACGTGGACCGAGAGAAGCCCATGTGTGGTACTTGGTATGTTGCAGTTGTTGCTGTGACAAAGCCCTGAGATAGATGTAGGGGCTTTTTCTCTTTTCTTCTTGTTTTTCCTTTTTCTTTTTTATTTCTTTTTCTTCTTTTCTTTTTTTCTTGTTTTTGTTGTTTTTTTTTCTCTCTTTCTCCCTTTCCAGTGTCACTTACCTTTTCTGGGGCTTTCTTTAAATTGCTGTTTCCATGACAGAAAGGGGAAACGATTCCTGTCAGGACACTCAGGAGAATCCTGAAATGGGAGGTTTGACACCCAAATACCATTTCTTCTTTCTATACACCTGACTGTTGGAAATAAGCTGTGCTCCAGTATCCTAAGGGGACAGCGCACACAGTGGGGTTTGGCCATTGCTTCAGACCATGTGAAACACTGGTGCAAACTGGTGAGGGCCTTGGAGAGCTCCCACTGCAGGGTGAGAGAGCAGCCCTTGTCCTGGGACACTGTCAGCCATGGCCTTTGGCTTCTCTGTGCATGGCAGTAACTAGTTGTTGGATGAAGAGGCAGTAGGAACTAGCACATTTGGTTTAGATTTCATTAGAGTGGGTCTATATGGTGGGTTATTAAGACAAATACAATTCCCATCACACAAGGGGCAAACTTGGAAAATAACTTTTTTTTTTTTTTTCCAGCACAAGGGGTGGGAAAATGAAACTCCCCTAATGTCCTGGAGGGGAGGAAGCCATGGCTCAGTGTCCCCTTTGCTTTGTAGCAAGACAGAGATAACCTGCACCTCTAGAGAACTACGCAGGGCCTCGCTCGAGTGGGGACGAGCTCTCTGGCTTCGTGACAGGCTCCGGCAGAGCACCTCCAATGTGCCAATTTTTAAAAAATCCAATTACGAATACTCTTGGAGAGCCCCTGAGACTAATGCGGGACAGCAGGTTATATCTAAAATGACTTACTTCTTAGAAAGCAGTATTTGATGAAAGGATTGCAGTCTTTCTTCAGTTCAGTTACATGGTGGCAAAACAGTATTTTGGCTAGTTTGGAGGCAGCCAGATAGTTCATAAAAGACTCAGTAACTTAACATGATCCTTCTTGTATAGAACTTGCTGTTCTTTGATCCAACTAACTCAATCCAGGAGGGCTTTAAAAGGAGAGAAATAAAGTGTTTCTAATTAAAAAATTGAAAGAAAATTTTCAGGAAAAAAAAAAAAAGAAACAGCAGAACATCAATGTAGAATTATTTAATTTAAAAAGTTTCCTAATTCTCCCCATGTTGCAACATGAAAGGTGGATCTGGGGCCAGCTTGTTAAGTAGAATCACTTGGCTACTGGCCCACACACATGAATAGCGAGCCAATTCCTGCCCTAACTCCTGCAACTCGGATGCGCTGCAACGTGGCAAGAGGAGAGAGATGGAATTTGAGTGGGAACATTGCAAAATTGGCAAAATCGATGGTTCATTTGTTGCCATTTTTACAGCTGCTGGATGTTTAAAGTTGAGAGAGGAAAGCAGATAGAGATTTTAGGACAAGGATGGTTCCAGAGCTTAATTTTCTCAAAAGGGGAGTAAGCAAGAGTAAAAAAGTCTCTGACATCTTGCAGCTTGCATGCGTGCTTCTCCTTGGCAGCTTTGTAAGGTGACAAATTAGAGGAAAGGATTTTTGGTGTGGGAAAACAAAACTTGTATGACATTTCCTAAGTAGGTTTAGGCTGGGATAAAACTTACTTGATCTCGGGTTTCACTACAGTTTTGATCCTTCTCTCTGGCATCTGGTGCCCATTTATAAGGTACAAAATACGGAATCACTTAAAAGTGCACAAGCAAATATGAAATTTGTGCTAAAACAATGCACTTGAGGATTTGAATACAATAATAGACCCCTTCCTTGTTTGTCCAGCTAATGCTCACTTTGTTCTCCTAAATCTCCTTAGATATTAGATTTACTTGCTAGAGAAGGATTGCAGGCCTAGGAAGAACTAGAGAAAACAAAAATTTGTTGAGAAAAATTTGCCGCGAAAGCAGGAGAAGGGATTAGTGGAAAAGTCGTGTCTTCTTTGGTCAAGCAGTACTTATTCTCCTGGTGATGTACACCAGATATTCTCTAGCTATCATTGCTTGTTTTTTGCTCCACCCTTGAAGAGTTCTTTTGACCACAACTGTTCTGCTTTACTGGTTTTATAGATCTGATAAAAAAAGTCTGAGAGCTGTACAGTCTATTTCAGATAACAGCGTATCAGTACTGAAAACCATTCACCTCACAAATTCCCAACTACCAAGGAGATTTACCATCAGTGGTGACAGCCCTAAGCTCTTCTGCTCTTGTTTTGCACATGCTCTCACACTGGAGGCTTTTTATGTCTTGCAGGTAGATCTTGGATGTGTAACATAAGAGAGCTGTGAGCAGGCAGAGCGATGTGCCTCTGACTTCTGGGCAAGTAGTTGTGCTCAGAAGAAAATAAATGGGCAGGACTTCACAGCGTGCTTCCTTGATGCGTACAGGGTCACACCTTGAGCAGCTCAGTGCATGCTTGGCCACAGCATGCGGCTCTTGCAGGAAACCAGGGGCTTGGGGTGGATCTGAGCTGCCACAGCACCGCGGAGCTGTTGGAGCTTTGCACCGAACCACCCTGAGAGTGGAAAGCGCCACAACATCCTCTGTGTCCCAGGCATGGAGAAGGAGAGAGGTGAGGAGCAGGGAGGAGGTGGCCCTGCTCTTTCACCCTTCCTTTCATTCATTTGCTTGATGCCAAGGAGTGAATACATCATCCTGCAGCTGCCAAGCCATAGTCTGGTATTAAAACACAGCAGGAAACCTGGCTAGATCTCTGTTAACTCAGAAGAAAACCAGGGAAGAAAAGTACAGGAGACAAGTGCAGTGATCAGGGCTCATTAAGATAGAAATATTAACAGGGAAGAATGAGAGAAAAAAAAACTCTAGTTTCTTTGGCAGTCAATTTACTGCTCTTACTGTTACTATTTGCTTATTTCTATATCATCAAAATTTTTCTCTCCGCTTTCAGTGGTGTCTCCTCATCTACATTCATTGCTTATGCTCAGTCATCCCAGATTCTCTTCTTTCCCAGTGAGAATTTCCTCTTCTTCATGAAGCTCCTTTAATCAGTAGGTGGAATGATTTCAGTACTTCCTCTTCCAGCTCTTGGACTAATGCTTAGGTCTCCGTCCTCTGCAGCGCAGCGGGTGAAGATTTTTACGGAGCTCTCCCAAATGAACAAATGCCTTGCAGGTACTGGAGCCATGGTCATTCTGAGAGACAATTCCGAAGTTTTTCCCTGTGTGACCTCTTTTTTGGCCTTGCCCCCTTGGATGGATCAAAATAGAAGTTAGGAACCAAAAAATCCCTTGCAGATCTTGCTTCTGAGCTGCCAAGCAGCTATTTGGGTGCCATAGCGAGGCCCTCCTGAGGCTGGCAGGTCAGGCTGTGAGCAGCCCGGTGCAATTCCCATCGATATGTGCGCAACAGGCAGGCTTGCTGGTTCTCACATTGTCCCTGGAGCAAGTGCTCAACAGAGGAAGGACTGCACAGCTAGGCCTGAATGCAGGACATGTGTTTATCTTGCATGGAAACCCCATGGCTGGAGATCTGATAATTGTTTCATTAAGCGCGTGCTGTGTGTGCTGAAGCGCTTTCGCGTGCAGGTGCCGTAGGCCGCTGTTAGAAACAGCCACTGGGGAGGAGCTGCGGCTGCTGTGTGGAAGGATCTAGTGGGTCTCTGAGAGCAGCACGTGTCCAAGCGAGGGGCTGAGCGCTGAGTGCACCCGCTGCCCCAGCTGCTGCTGTGCCCCAGGAACCTGCCCAGGGGATGCAGAGTGGGGCTCGGAGTAAAGGAGCTGCTCTTGGCAGTGGAGGGAAAGGAAAGAGGAGGATATTGAGGAGGGCCAGGAAGTCCCAGGCAGCTGGAAGACTCTCAGAAGTGAAAGACAAGACTGGAAGGGGCCCAAAGACATCAAATGTGGGAGCAGATTTCCTTTATATCTTGAGATGGATTGGAAGGCGTTTGCTAGTGGCTGGTTCCCTGTCATCTCCTTATCACCATATTCAAACATCTCTTTGCCAGAGCCATTATCAGGAAAAAGAGATTTCTCGATGAATGACTGGCTCCAGACATTCTGCTGCAGAGCCCCAAAGGGCACGGCTCTCTTGCACCTGGGGCTCCATGTGGTCAGTACTGACGCTTCCACTCACAGCTTTTTATTTTATTTTTTTCCTGAGAAAGAAGAATCCCTTTTGAATGGTAAACAGTTCCAATAAAGAGAGTTTAATCTTAGAAAAATGTCTTATGCCCTCAAAGTACCTTGCTTTGTACTGGCCAGTCTGATTTTCCTGGGTGCCAGCTGAGTCTTTGGCTTTTACCTGTGCAAGCAAGAAAAAATTGGTAGGATGCTAAGAACTCCCTGTTTAGGTGCCCGTGGGCAGATGATGTGTGCAGTCACAGCTGGGTAAGGGATGCTTTGCAGGAGAAAACAGTGTGTAGCCTCTTCTGCACCAACGGGAATGACCTGTGGTCTCCACTTTTCTGTTCAGCCTGTTGTTTATTACTGACAAACAATTCAAATAATAGCTCACATTTAAAGTGCTTGCTCATCTTAAAAACAAGACCCAATCAAAGAGGTACTTTCTGAAAGAAGTTTTCAACAATAATTTACTTCACTATAATATGAACAAGCTTGAACTGAAACTTTTATGACCTATGACTTGTTGGATTTTTCCTCACAGACCTTGGCCTTTAGCACATTTTTCATGATAATACAAACCAATCTGTTTATTATTCTCAATTTAAAAAAGTAAAAAATATTGCATCCTCATGAAAATTGCTTCATTGTTGGGGCTGTTTGAGTGGCCAGTGCAATATATCATTGTTTGATCTGGCAGCACCATCTATTTAGAAGCTAGTATGTGTCAAACTATTTTTTTGGCAAAACTAAGACGACACCTGGTTTAGTTTAGATTCTTCACTATGTAATTCCAAACATCACTTGGTCCTCTTGGATTGAAAACCTAGGCTAGAATCCAGACTTAAGAGTGCTGCTGTCATTCATAAGATGCTCTGGGCCTCTGTTCTCAAGGTTCATGAGTTTTTTGAGTTTATTTTTTGGATTTAAGTTTGGGCATAAGTCCAAAATGGGCCACATGATTTTGGGAAGAGTTGCCTGGATAGACCAAAATAAGAAGCAGCAATGGCATTAAAGTAAGTTTGCTGACAAGCTCAAGAGGAGTAGGTCACTTTTGAGGAGCTGTCATAAAACTTGAGAAGATAGCACTGCACAAGAAACAGTGCTTGCAAACAAGAGTTAGAGATATTTATTTCTATAGTTGGGTAGTTGTAAGGGAGCAAACGATCGATTCACTGTTTTTAAAGAAGCTGAAGGACTCTGTTAAATAACAGTGCAATAATGCCATTACAGAAGTGTCTTTGTTATTTATTAGTTTGGGCTCGCTACAGCTGATATAGAACATACTAATTCAGAATTATACTCAATACAATTCCTTTTTTGAATGATTTGCTGTTAAACAGAATTCCTGATGTAGATATGAGTGTTGTTTGGTTATGGAGTTCAAGAATTTATATTTTTAGATTCATATTAATTTCAGCTGTAACTGTTTACAGGTGTCATAAAGGCCCTGGGATCCTCATTATCCTGGAGAGGCGAGAGCTGGGCTGCACAGTACTGGGCACACGCTCAAGCTGGTGCTTAAACGTGGCATTGAAGGTGAGAAAGATGACAGCTCTGCGATGAGAGAGGCACAGAGAGACGAGGAGAAGGTAAGGGAAACAAAAATGTAGGTTGTCCATGAGCAATGCACATTAAATGTGCATGCAGGTTAAGGACAGCAGGCAGTGCTCCTTGTTCAAGCAATGCTCATGGCCCATTCTGCCATTGCATCAATAGTGTCTTCACCCTTTTACAGTTTTTTTTGCCTTGCTAGTGGATCTTTTTTTGGTTGAACAGGACCCCTCTGCAGTGAGCTGACCAGTTGTCTAAATAGGCTGCAGGCCATCTTGATTATTTTTGTCCTCCTGGTGAGGGAGATAGGTGGTACAAAAAACAGAATTCAAGTGAAATGGTTCATGCCCAGAGCAGCTAAATAAACTTGTGCTTTAAGGCCAACAATTTTCATAATTTATCTTGTAATGTAAGCCAATGCAGTAGTTTAAGACAAATTTACCTTAAGCTTTCAAGGGCAAAGGACCTGTATATTTAGCCACAGGCTAAATTTGGTTTACATACGCAGAAGTCAGCAAGCACTAGTGCCTCAGTGACCTCCTATCTCCTACTAGGCAAAGTCCTTCTGTTTCGGCAGCCTGCTTTGCACCACTCCATGGTAATGCAACCCTGAGAGTGCACTGGAAAGGAAATGGAAGTGGATTATGCATAAAAGAGTGGTTATTAATGGAAGGCAAACACCAAAGCAGTGAGCAAAACTCTGTGTTATGGTTTCTAATGTTTATTAGGTACTCAATTGTGCAGTAAATGAAGAGCTAGGCACCGAAAACTGGGGTGAATGATGACAAGCTTGCAGAAAGGATCACAAAAGCTGCCAGGAGAAATATCAAAGAGAAAAGGGTTTCTGAAATGTTTCCCCTCGAGTTACCTCATGTTATTCAAAGTAACTGCAGGCTGTGTTTAACCAGTTTTATGAGGTTGTGCTTTGAGTCCAAAGTGGGTTGGTGCATTTTGGTGTTGAGTGGCTCCATCAGATAGACTGTCTTTTAAAATACAGCCCAATGAAGTTATAGTAGTGACCATTTTCTCCATGGTAAACCTGAAGTTACAATACTTGAGGAGAAGCAGAAGAGGTGGGTTTTAGAGCTGCTTTAGCGCAAGGACAATTTCTAATCCACCTCTCCCAGCTGTCGAAGCTGTCAGAGGCCAGAGGGAGAATGAGAGGGCATTTCTTTAGCCACAGAGCATGACATTCCTTTGGCTTCTAGTAGTCCCCATGCTTAAAAATCTGGGTCTGCCTCACACTGTGTGACTCTTCAATGCAAAATGCAGAAATTGTCCAGTTATACAGGGGTTCTGCGTGTTACCTATTTTGCTTCTGATATCCAAAAGGAGTGTCAATTTACTACTAGCTGAGCAACTTCTCTGATAAGGTCATTCCTTTACTTATTTGTCTATTACCAATTCCAGGCATTTTGAATGAATGGGAGTTACACAAATGGGCATAATAAGCATCTTAATTGAAGTAGTAATTGTGCCAGTCCAGTCTCTAATGATTAAAAGGGACAATGTTCAATCTTGGGAGGCTGAATAGGTACATAAGCCAAGCAGCCAGGGAAAGAGAAAGAAAACTTTAACAAAGTTTCAGAAAACTTTATTGAGGTTCAGTAAAGGGGCTACAGCTTTTGGTTTTTCATTGGAGGTCCTTTCCTGTAACTCTTACAGAAGTAGTGGGAGAAGCCTCCTGCACAGCATCATGCCATTTAGCATGCTGTGGGTTTGAGTTCTTACCAAGGGAGAGAAAGCAGGATGCTGTGGATTGGGAACGTTTCACACTGACTCTGCATGGTGTGAACATTCAGTGCCTGAGACAGCGAGACTTCTGTTTTTGTTTCTCATATGCACGTAGTAACTGACAGATGCAGAACATTCCAGCTATTTTCTTAAAAAATAAAAACATAATTGTGAACATCATTCACTGTTTTTAAATATTTGATTCCAACTCAGAGATAGAACTCTTTAAAGAGGCAGGGATAATAGTGACTATAGTAGATTATTATTCTATAACTATGTGAATTCCTCGAGCTGTTTCTTAAACAGTCAGCAGTTTACCTTTGAAGGACTTAATGTCTTTCAGCTCCCATATTTCTGTGCTTGCCAGTTTTAAGGGCATAAGTCCTTTTATTATTAAAATCTCAGGTCTCTGAACCACCAATTTACCTGTTCAAAAGTTGGTATTTCTTGGAAACGACATGCCAGCACTTACCCAATACACAAATCCATAGTAACAGTATTCATAGTAACAAAATGTCTCTCAATGCTTGCCTCAGGTTTAAGAGTGCTCTTTTTTGCTCTACTCAATTACATATATTTGTTCCGCTCCCTTAAGACTTCTCTGTCTCCTGTTGTACCTATTACAACTAATGTGATCAGTCTTGTATATCTAGCATTGACTTCATAAGGGTAAAGAGAGGCCGCAAGGATGAGTCATTGAACTTGTCTTCCAGACGTGATATGGTCTCAACCAAGAGTTCTCAATGCCTGTGAACACTTGTCACCTAAACTAGCTGCGCAGCCACCTCTACTTCTCTACGTGTCATGCTAAAAAGTGTGGCCTAGCCCTGAGGTGAAGGCAGAGATTTGTTTTATGATTGCACTGCACACAACAACCCAAGCTAGTAGATTCTGCTTTTTATTTGGTGGTAATCTTGATCAATAGCTGCTAAATCATTTACAGAAGAAAAATAAATGGGAAGAAAAATTCACGTTTATATTCCAGCTGTGCAAAGGGATCTTGGGTTTTTCCCCCATCCACCCCTCCCAGCTCTTGTCAGCAGTAGAAATTTATAGTAATAAAAGCCAGACTTATTTCCAATGCAGGTGTTTCTAGAGTGATTGTAATCTTTCTGATTAACTACATCTGCAGGAGATCTCATCATTACAAGCAAGACAGAAGTTATAAAAGAAGGTGCCCCTATAGCAGTGAGCTTGCAATTAAAATAGTATTATAGGCTCTGAGCCTTGTGGGATGGCAGCGTGAGCTGGACAGTACATGAAGTTAGTGCTGAAGGAATCCTTACGGCACCGAGACCTTACAGCAGCATCTGGGACTGGCAAAGGCGAGGGGGCCTGATGCAGTTAGTGCTGACACCCAGCTTTGGGAGAGCCAGCTGCATTACTGACACATTAAGGGTCCTCTACAAACTCTGGGCCTAAGTTACCCACCTGATTAAGGAAAAGGCTGCAGAAAAGTAAAGCGCCCATCTTGAGAAAATAGCTTGCCAAAGTCCCTGCAACGACAGCCTTGGAGACTGGCATCTTATTTCCTCCCAGAGAGCAGCAACATAATGGTTAATGCATTATAAACTGAGTGGCTGCACCCTATGCTTACAACAACAAAAGTTAATTGAGATGGAAATCGATTAGCAGAGCTCATGACTAAGGGCACGTTCTCTTCTAGCCTTGTAGCTGAGACGTGAAATATCTGCAAGTGCCTGTTGTTCCAAGCTGAAGCTTAGTGAGAGCAGGATATATCTATACATGTAAAATGCATTCCTTCTATCCTGTCTAGAGGTTGTCACAGTCTTTATGGCTGTGGTCTGTATTGTCACATGAAGGTGATTCATGGAGAAGTGGAATGAACCTCAGTTTTCCTCTGGCCATTGCAGTCCTCCCTCCGGCTCACCATAGCTGCTGCTGACAGCTCCTACGGGGACCAAGTCCTTTGGTCACAATTGGATATTGCTCCTTGTAGCACATTTTTGAAGGGAAAAATTATTCCCATAGAATCAGGGGACATTCAAGAATCCAGGACATTTGTGAGGATTTGAACCCAGAAGTCCCTGTACAAAACTCTGTCTTTGAAGTCATCCTTTCTGCATCATGCTCTATAGCTTAGAACCAACTGATGCATGAACATGTGGCACAAAATTAAATGGGTCCTTCTCACCTAGCGAGATGACAGGACTTTGAATTTTGCATTATTACTTACAGGGAGACAATTGGAAGGAGCCCTTCAGTGAGGTACATCCATGATCTAGATTTTAAAGGTTGTTTTTGGAGGAGATCCAGTTGTAGAAAGAAACTTTGCCAAATCAGCTTAGGGAAAAAGTTGACCAAGATGTTTGAACAGAAAGACTGTTCAGCCATCGATGCAGCTGGCTCAGTCAGAGAAACAGTCATTCCTAGGTAATTTGAAGCAAATACATACATATGTATATATGCTTACATATACTGCACAATCCTTCTAGCTGTCACCATTGCTCTCACTGAGAGGTCTGAAATCCAAGGGTATTAGGAAGGAGAACTCAAGTCTAGAAATTCAGTCCCCTTCTTCCTCCCAGGCTAATCTCCCCTTTGCTCAAAAGAGTCCATGGCTTTGGATATTGCTGCACTCTTGTTTGTGCAGTGGGAGATTGTTTCCCATCCCCTGATGAGCTGCCTCTATTCTTTGCCTTACAAAGACAAGCCAGATATCCCTGGCCTCATCATGTGCCATGGAAAAAGAAGAGCCGTTAGGTTTGGTGACCCTAGTTGTGAAATCTGCAGATGGAGTTTCATCAACAGCCAAACATCAGCACAGAACCACAGCACGTCCTTGTTAGCAAAACACTTCAAGTGCCCGATTCCGCATTAATTTGCCTTGTGGGACTTGGCACCAGCAGCAAGTTTTGTGTTTGGTTTGGGAAGGAAAAGGAAAAGAAAAAGAAAAATCCGCACCCTTAGAGGCATTTGCCCTGTGTGCCAGCCTGTCACTAAGGGGACAGCAGTGGGACACGGCTGCTCACGATCTGGCTTTCCCAAGCTGGGGTAACCGGAGGGTTACCCTGAGCCCCAAGTGCTTGTTCTTCCACCATACCCTGCACTCCTCACCCTCCAGAATTTACAGTCATCCAGTCACATGTTAAAAAGATTATTGGAAAAATATGTAAATGAAAGTTAATAAGTATAGCAGAGTGGTGTAAAAGCAGACTTCTTAGCAACAGGATCCAAGGCTGTGCACATGCTACATTTCTGTTGCTGGAAACACCATCAAAGAGCTTTCCAGGGCTGCAAGGCCCAGATGGATTTCACATTTCTACGCACCAGCCCTGAGCCAAATCCGAATTCACAGGTGAAGTCACAAGGAGGTGTCTCGGTTGCACGTTTCAGTCCCTCGTGCCAGCACAGAGACTGGGTCCCAGGAGAAGCAGAGGTCTCCCCCAAAAGGTGGTTTACAAAAAGAGTTTGCTTCAGCCTCCTACCTTTTTGGGAAGGCCCAAAAACAGGGCAGAGAGCGTTGCTTCTGCAGGGGGGATTTAATAAAGCTGCCTCCTTCAGGTGGAACATATACCTTGCACATTGTAGCTACTTTTTCCTCCAGCTCCATTACAGTTTTTTCTTTCCAGGGACTGCATGGCTGTTTGACAGCAGCCCACAGTACAGCACTTGAACCTTGTTCTCTTCTCCCATTGCTGGCAAAGAAGTTTTCCTGAGACATAAATAGCAGGGAGAGCAGCACCATGAGGATACACTGCTGCTTGCACCACCTGCATGCCTCGGGCAACAAGACTGAGGGCAAAGGGTCCATCTCACCTGCCCTGCGCTACCTACCTGCCTTCCCGGTATGGAAGAGAAATTGTCTTTCCATACAACTTGCAGAGGGAACTGGAGCTGAATTTTTTGGGTCTAGAGGAGAAAAAAAAAAAAAAAAAAAAGCTAGATTGGGAAAATGGGGAAGTGAATAATATTTAAACAGCAGATTTGATCTAATGCTGAGTGTGCTCTGCAGAGCCCCACTTGAATTTTGCACAGAGAGGCCCCAGGTACTGGGCTGCTGCTGCCCTCCCTGCCCGGTGGCAATGGCACTTGCCCCCTGACTGCCCAAACAGCCATCCCCTCCATATCAGGGACAGGTGCTGGGGGCCATGGCTGCAGGTAATGGCAACAGCCAAAGAGCGACACAGAGGAGACGAGGTTGCGTGGTGAAGGCTCCATGTGGGCACACCAGAAATTCTGCTCCACACGTTTGTTCACTTCACCAGGAACCAGATGGGTGTTTGCAAGTCACCTTAAATCTGCTCTTCAGAAACCTCAAACTGAGGCAGCCTTTAAAAAAAGAAAGAAAAACAAGCCCTCAAACAATAACACTACAACCAGCGTGCGACCGAAGGCTGAACCGCGGCACTGCCACGGTCTCTCTTGGCAACTTGTCCTTCTCAAACCTGCTGCTTGCCACGCTCGTGCGAGGCACATTATTGAACATTTCCTGACTATTTGCCCAGGATTCCATAAACGCGGTCCAAATAGCCGGGTCTCGGCTGCCGCTTTGATCCATCTGGCTGAAGTGCATTAAGGCGCGCGCCAGCGGCTGATGGGATCCCCCCGGGACGCGCTCCGTGTGTCAGGCCCTCCAAAAGGCCGGTGATGAATGATAGCGCTAACACTGAACAGCTTGCCTGGCATGTGCTCCAAGCGTCCCTCCCCACAGCCTGCCTGCTGCCCTGCCTGCTAGGAGATAACCCAGCACAACAGCACATTACCTCATTAAGAAAGCGAGCTCTAATTGGAAACAGACAGGGCATCACCTCCCTCGTGCTCGCTGGAGGGTCCACCCTGCCATTTAAATTCCTCTTTGGAAGATTAATGTCTATGCACTGAAGAGCGACATTCTTGGGCACAGTCAGCGCGGCGCAAGCACTGGATACAATGAGAGTGAGCAGCAGCAACTCAGCTGTGCTTATGGGGCCTTCAGATGTTCATGCTGCGCTCCAGAGGGTTTTGTGCAGGGGATCATAGAGGTACCAGCTTAGAAGAAATGGTTGGTTTGGTCCAAAACCTGTATTAATATCATCCAGGTCTATCATTTAGGCCCCAGGGCAGCATCACTATAGTGTGTGTCTGTACCAAAGATCTACACTCGTTCAGAAGCAAGAATGACGCACAGGACAGCCACGGCAAAGTCCTCTGCTAACACCCCATCTCCTTCCTCCTTACTTCCTCCCACTACTGAGTTTCAAAGTAGAGGAAGGCTGGGTAAGAGATGAATTTTGCTGGCCCCTACATGGATGGAAAGGGAAGGGAAAAAAATGAATCATATCCATGAACTCACAGCTCAGTTTTCATGGCACTCTTCTCTTTCCTGATGACTCTACAGTTTATTTTAAACCAAAAGTCTTAGGGTTCAAAAATGACTTAATCTGGAATAATTTGAGGCAAGCCAGTAGCATCATTTAAGTCAGTGTTTATTTTGTCTTTTTGCTTCTTTTATTCTTACAGAATAGTTGGCCTAGAGCTCTGTCATAATTTGTATAGAGTTCACATTGTAGGAGCAGCGCGACACACTGGAAGTATTTCTCAACTTCAGAATTTTATTGCCACCACCTGACAAGTCTAGCCCCTACCCTGTGCTGCAAACACTGCCTGTACCCAGTTACTCAAAGCAATTATGAGAAATCATTTCTGTGTTGAGCAGCCATGATTTTTCATCAATACGGTTGTCTGTGAAGCCACGAAAAACTTGCTTAGCAGCCAGCTACACTGAAACACCTTTGCAGAACAAAATATGTTTTTTTTTTTTTTTTTTTTTTTTTAAAGTTCTCACAGGCAAGATAAACCGCAAAGTTGCTTCTGGTCAGAAAGGCCTCCTGAGAGGCAGGCTGGGAAAGGGAGGCATGACAGATGGGAATGTGCTTAGACACCTGTTGGCACAGCCTGGCCTTCAGTTCTCAAGGCTTCATTTCAGTGAAGGCCTCTCCTGAGCCCTCCCTATCCCTCTTCCTTCCCAGACCTGCTTTGGAAAAACTCCTCAAAGGGTCACAGAACCCAACTCACCTCCCGCTGAGACCCAAAGAACACCCATCTGATCTGAGAAGCACGAGCAATAAATTAAGGCCACCATGCTGCCTGCTGCCTTCTCTGACACTTAGCGTGTTGTGATGAGTGCTAGTTGTGTTTGAAGGAAGATGGGGCTACAGAGCTGCTTCCTTCCTGGTCTCTTGGACAAAAGATCAAGAGCTGCTCAATATAATCTGGAACTTAATCACATGTTTAGTGAAAACAGGGAACCTGGAAGGCAGCAAGTAATCTGCTGTACATGTTTCTCCCCTAGCAAATGTTTGGCCCAGAACCTACATGAGGGAATTGAGATTTAAAACTGAAATACTACATTTTGCTTACCTGAATGTGCACACGGGGACATGAGAATGGATCTTGGTGGAAAGAGTCAGTTGGAATACTTGCCCAGATCAGAGTCCCCAGTGTGAAGGTTTAAGATCAGGTGCAATCAGGAAAAAAAAAAAAAAAAAAAAAAATGTTGTTTGTGTGCTCGTGAATAACCTGGTTGCAATGTGTTAAGTTTTAAGATCAGTTGCAATCAGCAAAAAAAAAAAAAAAAAAAAAAAAAAATCTTGTTTCTGTGCTCCTTAATTACCTGGTTGCAATGTTTGAAGTGTGATTCTCAGGTATTCCAAGCACATCTGTTTCCCAGCAAGGCCCAAGAAATCAGGAAGCTGTGGAAGAGTTTGAAGAAAACCTGTTATCAGCTGCAGACTGTCAGTCTAGTTATGCAGGGTCACAGGCAGGGGAGGGCAGAGAGGCTTAGCAAGACCCCATTAGAGCTGGTTTTGTCAGTACTTACGGAACAGCTTCTCTGGGTTCTCAAAACCATGTGGGGCTGCAAGGTCTGCTGTTACATCACCATTAATCGCGGTCAGACTTGCAGACGAACTCAGTCAGTTCACGAAGCACTCTCCCTTCTGCGAGTATGATCGGAAACCATTCACAATGCTTTAAAGGGTTATGGGCTTAAAAAAACCCAAACCCTGGCAATAAATGACTCTTGCAGATTATTCCAAAACTGAAATATTCATAAAAGAGGAAATCCTAAAATCCAGTATTCACACGTGTTAATAACAAAGTGGAAATGGCTTTTAAAAACTACTCAACCTCAGTCTGTGCTGCATCCTGTTTAGTAGTTCCTTAAGAGATGTAAGTTCAGAAGCAGAGAGCAGTGCAGACTTCTCTCCTTTAGGAGGACTCACTCCTGTTCCCAAGGCAGAGCCGCTGGATCTGCCTCAGAGTCCCTCTTCACCCTCTGCTTGAGGCTTATTTCCTGCTCCTGCCTCAGAAAAGGGGTTGAACAGATTAATTGCATCAGAGGCAGATTGTGAACCAGGGCAGCATTCTTATCCTCACTGAGATACAATGAGCAGCGGTGTCACCACAAAGGAGACTGCTTGCAGGAGTGGAAATTGTTGGAGTATAGGATCAATCTTATTGATTTCAGCAATCCTTGCAAGTAGGTGGTTTATTTGGTATGCACATATCCCAGGTTACACTTCTGTCCCTCAAAAAAGGCCATCTATTTTGTAAATTCATCTTCTTTTGCTAATATATTACTGTTTGTCTCTTCCATCCTGCTACCACATTGTGCCAATCCAATTGTTTAGTCATCATATGGAAATTCTTAAAACATTACATTTTTCCCTTCCCAGAAGAGGTTCATCTTCTGGGATTTGGCTGTCTTCATGCTGAAGTACAACACAAGACAGTTTTTCTTCATTGCTCATTAGCTCCTTTGGTAGATGAGGCCATTTTTTTCCTTTAGTAGCTTAATACAGTGCCAGATGCCACTGCTTCAGTGCACTATTTTCAAGCTAATTGCTTAGAACTCTTTGCTGAGTTACAGGTAGGATACCCCCGCCACTGGCCTCAGGGCACTTGCAGGAAGCCTGTAACACTCCTGAATTAGGACTTAGCTTAGATCTAATATAACAGATCAGCTCACTGAACTGTTCCTCCCCAAGACTAGGACATTTGCACCACACTTGTGGGTCAGTCTTTATGCAGTTAACGCAGACCCTTACTGCCCTTCATCAGATCACCCCAGTAGAACAGACTCCATGAACTGTCCCAACAGAGTACAATAGATTTGCGATTTCAGAAGTGCCACAGCTCAAGAGCACCTTACCTGCACACAACCTTCACACTGAAGGTCACACTACAGAAGCATTTAGTGCAGCAGTCTTCAAGAAGCTGGTATAGAGCATTGCTTTGCACACAGGCTGGTGTGATGAGAAGCCAAGGAATGAAGTGGAGCAAACATTACCCAAAGGAATACTCCCTGATAATAGGACAAGGAGATTAGAGAATGGCAAGTCAAGAGCAGGTGGTAGGTTGTCTTACTTAGAGCTGCCCCACCAAATCCAGGTGTTGAACAGATCTTTAATATACACAGAGACACTCTTTTTATAGCTATATTTACTTCACTCATCAAGGTAATTGGTTTCAGCTGAAATCAGCTACAATCCTTCATGCCTGCCTCTTGGCAGAGTGAGCAGACACCTGCAGCAACCAGCCAGGGCTTTTACCTCCTGTTAATAGATTTGGCTGGCAAGCTCCAAGCTTCCAGGAATGCTGTATTAGCAAGACCTCCACAAATCCTTTTTCCTTGTAAATGAGAGAAATCTCCCTTGAGCCTCTGACACCTTACGGCAATACCTGTCACATTCCATGAAATCATATGAACGTCCTTTGTCTTGGTCTACAATGTTGTGCTAAGTTACCTCAGGACTGTCAGCATCTGACAGGCAAAATAACCTCCTGTACCTGCACATCACGCTGATGCAGATGCTGCTTCTTCCAGCCTAAAGAAGCTCATTTAAATGTAGCCAGATATTTTTGGTAACTTCTTGTCCTGCAAGCTGAGGTCTTTAAATAACGTAAGACTTCCAGAGCTGAGCCTAGCATATTTTTCTCAATCCTTGGAAAATGGGAATTAAGCATGTTCCCTGCTGAGAGTCATTACAAAACCAGAAGCAGTTCACAACAGACTGCATTAATTCCCTTGGGATGTGGTAAAGCGCATCTTCCACCCTGCCTAGGCCTCATTCAGGATATTCTGAATTGTCTTGGCATTAGCTGATGCATTTCTCAAGAGTTTTAACAAAAGCATTTTCCAGAAGAAGATATGTTAAAGTGTTGCTACCTTGACCTTGCAATGGAATCAGTAATCAAAAAGGTTGGGGAGGTTTGATGGTTAATTTGAGTTTCTAGTTCTGTTGCAGGCAGGATTTAACACAGCTGGGCCTGGTTAAATAAGAAACTTGAAGCTGATGACACTATTGCAAGCCTAAAGATTAGCCTGGGCTAATGACGAGAGATCTGTCTCCTCTGAGCACCAAAGGTAACAGTCAAAATAGTCTTGGATGGCTCTTACTCATTGCCAAATCTGAGATGTTTCAAGCTATACTGTGCAAATCCCCTTTGCATCAACGACCATGATTTTAACTTGCAGCAAGTAGAGCACTCCTGACCGTAGTTTCTCCCTGGTGCTTAGACTCCCAATGTAATCTCTTCACATTTAAATTCCCACAATTCCCTTCCAACGGGGAAAAAACTATTAAATTTCCCCACAAGCTTCCAGAACATAAACACAGCACTAACCTTCAGATAGAAGAATTAATTTGTCCGAGAAACCTTTGCTAGGGAATGAATCAATTCCTTACTGTAGAATTAGAGTTTAGCCACATAAACTCACTTTGGGGCCTGTAGAACAGGATATGAACATGAGCGAAACATTAAAAATATGAGTTGAGAATAAAAGCTCTCCCTAAATCTCCCTTATTGTATAAGCTGCTATGAATTAAAGCCCTTTCAGGCTGATTTTTAGTCATCAACATAATTATTTAGGAACATTTTCCAGACCAGTGTTTTTTACAAGTATTTTAACAACCTGCAAATCAGGAAACTGTAAATCAGAGAAATGAACTGAAATCAGCAATCACAAGGCAGGAGGCCCTGGCTGAGCCCTGGACCGAGTGCTGAGACCTGTTGCTGGCGAGGCCTGAGCTCAAAGCCCCTGGAGCCTGGGGTTGATGTGGCTGAGGGCACCAGGTGACAGTGCCGCACGCACCGACCTTTCCCAGCCCCTGCTCGCTGCGACGAATGGGCACGGCAGCACCCTGGCTCTGACATCCTCTCCTCCAAGCTGAGCAAACCAGGAACCAAAAGCCCTTTGCAAAATCTGCCTTTCCCCAGAGCGAACCAGTTGGGCTGCGCTCACTGCGTACACTGACCTTGAACAAATAAATTGGCTGTAGGAAGAGAAGTCTTAAATCTAGTGCTGTAAGATGACAGCTGTGTGGCCTGTAGAGCACCCCATCACCAGCCAGAGTCCTCAGCACAAAACAGAGCACAGAGAATCCTATTTCATGTACATAATCTTCATTTTTGCTTTTTCATAGCCAAGTGAGACAGTTGAATCTCAAGAATTCAGGACCGGAAAACATTTTAAATTCTGTTATTGCAGGCATGGTTGACTGTCTGTCCTTGTATTTAGTGGTCAGCAATCTGTTCAAAAGGCAGATGATGTCTAACCTTTGGCAAAGGATTCATGTACCAGAAACCAAAAAGAAGAGATCACATCTGTCCCTTTCTCACCATACAGCAGAAAAAATGAAGCCAGTGAAGTCCCTGTGCCATTCTGTCTGGACGCAAAGTAGCAAGATTAACAGGTTTCCTAGTAGCAAGTGACAGCATGTGGAAGTTTAGTCTCAGAGGCCTACATTACAGCCCTCCAGCTTATTCTATCATCACAGCATCACAAATATGACAACTGCTGTTGACATCTGAGCACTCTGTTCCAAGATAGTCAGTGCTTCTCTCAACCAAAACCCAAAGCAGGTATTTTCAAAGCTATAGATGCAGAGCACCAGCTTCCTAAAGTTAGGACCTTGTATCTAAAAACATCTCTTAAGATCGTCTCTGTAAGCTTAACTCCAGATTGTGAGCTTCAGTACTGCAGAGAACCTAGAGACTGCCCCAGCCAAGCCTGGGAGGTATTTGTGTGCGTGGTGAGCTGAAATTTCTGAGAATTAATGGAGCATGGTTAGGGTAAGACAGTAACCAGAAAATTGGCTGTGCTAGAGAAACACGTTAAAATTTGCTACAGGTATTTTAACTAGCAAGGAAAAAAGCAGCATGATACAGCTGAGGCATTTGCTAAAGCAAGAGAAGCAAGGAACTTACAGATCCCTGTGGTGATGCGAGATAGAAAGATGCAGCCTGCCTACATATGGCTGAGGAATCTGGTAAAGCAAGACAAACAAGGAACCTATAGACCACCTCTACAGTGGTGCAAGATATAAAGAAGCAGAAGGCCTTTTGCTAGGAAGAAAAGGTGACTGCTGCTATGGTACCTCCCTCAGGTTAGAGTTCAAACTTTTCCTATGAGATAGCAACTAAAATTCCCATATGAAAGAAGTCTAAAAGCACTAAGGAAATATTATATTTTACAGTGAGATGTATAGGTCTAGTGAGATTTAAGAAAGTTGCTTTTTCACAAGCTTGCAGCTCTCAAGTGTCTCAAATACAACACAGATCACATCCTGTGGGAAGAAGGGGAGAGCAAACCTCAGACCCAGCTTTCCCTCCTGCAAATAGAGCCATTTTCACACGATGGCCTGCCTAGTTGCAGCCGCCTGGCAGGTCTGCAGGTATCGCTCAGGATGCTCTTAAGTCTAAAGCAAAGATGTTTTTATAAGTAAAAGAATTTCTGTACAGCTATGATATACCTTAAAAATCAAAAAAAAAGAGAATAAAACAGCAAAGGAAAGCAAAAAAAAAAAAATTACATTTTATTTCCTTTATGACCAGTACTTACTCAAGACATCAAAACAGGTCTTTCCCCTCAGGAGGAGCAAAACACTGCAGAGCCACTGCCCCCCGAAGCATTGCTCCCCCTTGGCCGTGAGCACGCACGGGCACGTATAAAAGCTGAGTTCCATGGGCCTCTCTTTTTAAAGAGCCTGAGATGGAGAAAGGAGGAGAGGAAAAGAAAAAGAATAGGCTCTATGAGTCTTATTCTTTTCTGAATAATATTATCCCGTGTAAGAGCCTGAGAAGAGTTTTTCTATTGTTTCTGAGGGGCTTTGTGGTTTTTCTTTTCTTATTCTATCTCTAGAGTTTCCCTTCGGCTTTGCAAGTTTCTAGGCTAGCACAGCATAGGTTAGTGCTCCTGAAACTAGATGGTGGCTCTCTCTGCTGAACTTCCTTCTATAAGGAAAAAAGTAGTTGGGTTACCAGGAGGTCTGGCAGCAATTTTGTAAACACTCTTTTGAAAGAAAGCAAAAAATCGTAGCAAATAACCCATACAAAGCTATTCAGTGGCCTCATCTCCTTGTGCAGGCGGTCAGAAGTGCTGGCAGCTGCCACGAGTTGCTGAAAAAAAAAGTCCTCTTTATATTGTAGGCAGCTTGAAATCAAATAATATGTGCACACAAAAGGTTTTCATTTTGGAGCTATTGTGCCTGGCCTGTTTTGGAGGAGGGGAGAAAGAGACCTATTGTCTCTTGAAAAGCAAAATAGGGGCCTGGTTTTAGTTCTGCAGGAATGGAAGGGGCTGTGTGCTATTAGCTGACAGTAAAGACATCCTCTTTGCAGGCCTTGCTCAGTGCTCCACTTAGTTTGCAGTTGGTAACTGCCAAATCCCCACAGGGTAAGAGGCCTTGCACTCCAGCTGTTGGAGAAGTCGTATCCCCCACTGCTCAGCATGATAGCAGAGTAATAAAAACATCATTTCTAATAGGAAAATGATGTTTGCGGAGGCAAATGGAGGCTGGCTAGCTCACTGTGGGCAGGACAGCAGCGTCCTCAGCGAGCCTGGGGACGGGGCTCTTCTGCCAGGACTCGAGTGTCCCGAACCCCACGCACCCAGGTGGGTCGTGCAGCTTCATGGCGTTTGCCATCGCTATCTCCATCCTTTTAAACTTCTAACCCACCCTGCAATTCCTTATTACATGAATCTTTAGGAGCTTTCTTGAAGAAAATAGTTATGTTTTCAGGGAACGACAGTAACATTTCTCATTGCCTCCCTTTTGTCTTTGATTACTTTTTTTTTTTTTTTTCAATCAAAATCAATTATTACCCCCAGGGCTGTGAGCATGGAGTATCCAGACTATTTGAGATCTGTGTTTGTCAAGGCTTCTACACTGCTCAGAACAGTGAATACCGAACAATTGAATGACACCTTTGTATGTCAGATTTTCATTATACCATCCTGCTCAGGTGCTCCTAAAATATATACGGGAAAGACTGCTACTTACTGCTTTGTATTTATTTCACGATGGCTTATCTTGTTCACCTTGTTTGTAGCAGCTCTCTCCTGGGTACAAAGCCATGGATTTGACAGGATAAAAATTCAACAACAAGGGAGAAAATCTGAGTTTGTTGCATGTGTTTAATCCCCAAGCTTGAGGTGCTAATGCTAACACGATCCCTTTCCAGCTGCTTCATATACTTAGCTGGTCTCCAGGAGTTGCTCAACGTCCATATATTTCATCAGTTAGGCCTTGCAATAACAACATATGCAGTAAGTTTCTTTACCCCTATCTGTCCAGGAAGTCGCTTTGTGGAGAATTGCTCTTGGCAGGAGCAGTATCAGCGTAGCTCATGCCGATGAGATCACTTCAAGCTGGCTTTGGTGGAATCCATGCTGCCTTTTTGCAAGAGGGGGAAAACTTGCGCCCACTGCCATTTCTACCATGTTTATACAAAGAGATTAGATAATTTGGTATCAGTATCTTGATTAAAAGAAAGGAAATCTTCAAGGGGCCTTGCCAGTTCTTCTTTAGCTAAAATGCATAATGGAAAGTCCCTGTTCTGGAGGTCTTTCCCAAGCTAACAAAGCAGGAGAACTTCAGATTTCAAGTGTCTGGAGACTCCGCAGTTCCCTCTTGCAGCAGGCACTGCCTACCCAAACCCCTGGGACATCCATGGGTAAGGAGGTGCCACCAAGTGATTCAGACTGATTTGTGACTTTGACTGCTCAGATACATGAAATACCAAAAGCGTTTTAACCATCTGAAAGATGTTGCCTCGGGTATAAGGAAACACAGATATTGACCCCCTCTGTTTGTGTTCAGTTGGTTTCAACGGGGAATTTTAAGCTGAGTGCCAGGAACAGGTTGGACTTACTAAGTGTGTAAGCACGTGGTGCCTTTTTCCAAATGAGGTTCTCAGAAGTCCTCTTATTTGAAGCACCAGGACAGGGAAAAAAATCTGTACAGAGGTGAAGTGTAGGATTTTATATGCTTTTCATCAGTCAGAATGTGATCCCACTGAAAAAAGTGGACAGGTTGAAAGCTAATATTGGTAGCAGGGACTGCTCATCAGTACCAGGGTAGAACTTCTTTCTCTGAAGCAATAGGAATCGGCCTGGAAAGAAATGCCAGCTTCAGCAGTGTGCGTTAAAGGATTTATTGTGGCCTTGAAAGGAGCTGGGCTGCTTGCATCCAGCTGAGCACGATGCTGTGGGCCTGCACTCGTTGCTCCGTGCGTTGTTGTTTCTAAACCTGGGTTCTTGTACAAAGTGGTTGGAAACTGAAGCAAGATTGTGTGTGTGCATTTCACTTAAGTAGTACAAAGTAATCATGGTGGATCTGTGACACTTGAGGGGAATGATGTGAAAACATCTTTGGGAAGATTATGCTTGTCACTTAAAAGCCTCAGACTGTTTCGTACTCAAAAATGTTGTGAATTTTGGATCAAGCCTGTTCTACTTCAGATTATTTCTAAGATGGTTTGAGTAAACACTTGACACCACAATCCTTAAAGATGCATTAGAGCTTTCATACGTAAGCATCTGCGATCATGATGTTCTGAAAGGTGCTACTGTGATGGCAAAAGTAGTATTGGTAGTAATGTTGAGGCCAGAAAAATGTTTCAGCTTGCATATGTTGAAGCATAAAGGGCAAATAATATTTAGCTAAATACTAGAGAAAAGAAATCTATATAATAAAATTGTGAAGAGCACTAGTAGAACATCTGTAAGTTCAGATTACGCTCATATCAGCCAATCTGAAACCATGTTTATTATTTAAAGGACAACATTATATCTGCAAAGTCTTCTGACTGCTGCTCAGAGCAAAATATCACAGGAATGATCCTGAAAATCACCAGAATATAATGTGTGAACCCATAAGATAAGGCAGAATTCCAGAGATATTCAAAAAACGCAGGTGTGGCGGATATGGGCAGAGCACAGGTTTGAGATTTCAGAAACTTACTGATACCAAAAGAGATATTTTTAGAAAAATAAGAGTCATACTGTCATTTATTCCACTGAAGACACTAAGTGTCAATGCAGGTGAAACTGAGGGCTATGCAGAAAAAAAAGTCTGCAGAATGAGCAGCCTCCCTATGCTGGGAATTACAGTAAAGCTGAAGGACTAGTTAGATGGTGCACCAGATAATAAAACCCAGTACACTTGACAGAGTATTAATAACGTGAATGCATTTTACAAGAATATCCATGTGTGGAGGAGTGAGTGAGCATGATTAAGGACAAAAGTGGTAATTATGGTGTAGCTATAAAAAGATAGAGAAAATACTGTGATCTCTTTAATAGTGACGTGGAGAAAAAGGAGATACTGGCTGCAGTCCAGCCAACTCAGCTGCTCCGGAGAAATACCACAGACTGGGGCTCTTCAAGAGACAATTACAATTCTCAGGACCAATAAAGCACCAGGGTCTGACAGCGTTTCTGCTGCATTATTGAAAACAGGAGAGCCTACACAAACTCGAGAACTTTAGAAACTGGTTTGATTGGGAAGCTAGAAAATATTCCACGTGCATAGGCCCAATTCTGACTGGGAAGGAAAGAAAATGGGAAAAATATTGCAGTATTTTCCTTCCATGGAGAAACCTATAACATCCGGTCTGGTTTATAAAGAGACTGATTTTCCACAGCAGGGAGAGGCTTGATCCATTAACTGTTCAACAGAGGTCAGGAATTTAATCAGAATATATTTATGTGTTTTTGTACGCATTTATGCATAATGTCTATGTGTAACTCCTATGGAGGCTTAAGACATTAAAATTGGCTTTTAGTCAGAAAAAGGATTTGGTTGCCTTGAAAGTATATCAGAAAGGTGCAAAATGGGAAATGGTTGAAATGACCAAGGTTGTACATTTTGTTATATTTGAGTTCAGTGGAGGATTAAGCTGGGGAGATACATCCTTCCTGATATTTTTAATGTGCCTGTGTAGGAATTCATGTGTTCATTGTGAAACTCTCAGAATGGTGTGAATTTAAATGGTTTGGTTGCTGTGCTGGTTAGTTAACTATCATAAGAGTCAGGAAATAGAATTCAGAAGATGGCTGGCGCCACGAAGGTTCTACAAATAAAAAAGCCAGCTCCAAACAGTGTTTCAATTGGGAGAAAATAAAACCCAGTTGTTAGTTTAAGAAGATCTGAGCAGAAAAGTGTCTGGGAGTCGCTGGCTACAGCAGGTTGCTCTGGTGCTCAATCACACCTCCGAGGAAGCTGCGGCTTGTTAAAAGCAGGAATGCTTTTAACATCACTGCGGAATGTTACTTGCGCAGGTAGCGAGGGACGATGCTGTAGAGAGATCCAAGAGGTTGGACATTTTTTATTTCAGATGGAAGAATCATCATTTAAACAAAGCACTGCGATTTTTGGAGAATGTGAGGGAAGACGTGTGGAGAAGATTTAACAAAGATGAGCTTGAAGTCTATAAAGAACCCAATATAGAAAGGTAATGAAATCCCTAGGCATTTTGCTGGCACAGCCCACACTGAGGATGATGGAAGACAGAACGTTTCTTGGAAGCCAATTCTCATGGTATTTGATCTGGGTGCTGATCAAAGACACAACCATTACCGAGCATGACCAAGGCCCGTAATGTGAATGAGTAGCAATGGAGAAAAAACGCCCTTGACAGTCTGAGTAAATTACGAAAACAGCCAGGGATTTGGGGGGCTGTAGAGCTAGTAAATAAGCAAATAGCAGTGCATTAAAAGCTGGATATGATAACTGAGTTTCTACAATAGCAGATGTGATGCAGTAAAAGTGGATTTTGTATGAAGCAGTTTGGAGGATGGATCCGACCCAATTATTTTGCATCAGTGGAGATGAAAATCAGGACCAGTGTACATAGGAAGATTTAAAAAACTGTGAGAGAAAGCAGTTTGGCTGGGAGTCTGGATACTGATCATGGAAAGATTGTGATTGAGCTCTGTTTGTATGTTATGAGTTGAATTTTATTTTCCACCTGAATTTTTAAACAAAAAGTGCCAATCACGTGTATGAGCACTTCTGTCCTTAGCTATTCTGAAAATAGCTCTTGGAATGAGCCAAACTTCCCTGAAGCTCATGGGAAGGCTTGTGGACGAGGTCTCTCATATAGCTCGTTCTCAGAACCAAAGATTTCTATGACCTTCTGCCAGGTTCAGGTGCTGGATGTAAATCCAGTTCAGTAAAACTGGCCCCTTCATACTTTTTATTTCTTTTTTTTTTAATTCTACTCTGGCACCTTGTCAAGCCAGTGTTAAGTGATGCCTCTGTAGGTGGATGCCTTGGCACGCTGAGAATGTGCATGAGAGCATCGCTTGAGGACTAGTGTGAAGGCGTCTCCAAGTCCAGAAATATGTTGGTTTAAATTCTGTAATGTTCTGTGATTATAAGTCAGTATTATTTCCAAATATCATTTCTTGGCCAAAAACAAACCCCCAAAACAAAAATAACATTCAGATATGTATATGTATGTATAAGTTTATGGATATATATGTGTATATGCACTTACATGTATTTGTTTGCATACATTAACATTTCAAACAATTTATATAAAGTCTCAGTTCACTCCTTTGTGATCTGCTGCTCAGCTCATCCTGGCCCTTTCATTATCCTCTGTCCCTCTTGTAGTGTTTTTTCAACTCAGAATTTTTCTGTGCACCCTCCTTCCTCTTTACAGATTTAAAAACCAAATTGTTCTTCCTCCAGAGGCTCTTGTTCCCATGCTTCTTCCTCAGACTTTCTCAGTAGCCACTGGTATCCTGCTGCCCTGATAACTCACTGAACTTGGTCTTGAGTCAGTGGTCTTGTTTGGAGGCGATTAGAAAAGATTTCCTTTTCTTTATCAAAGCTAAACAAAAACAAGGAAATTAAATTAAATAGAAAACAGTGTTTGAATAACAGTGAGGCTGTGACATGAAGCAGGAAGCTCAGAGATAAGGCTGATGATCCAGCAGAACTTCAGAGTAGAGAGGCACCGTTGCAGGAATGAAGGGCTGAACGTCATCCACTTCTGTGGCATTCAGTCAGCTGTGCACCCGAGCAGTGGGTGCCTCATGGAGTTTCCTCACATTCCCCCCATCCACGCTGGTGTCTGATTTGCACCTGACAGCCCAACAGAGGAGGAAGCGATGGCTCTGTGGTGACGTGCCCTGGTAGCGACTTCCCAAGGGAGCGCTGAAATATTGACCCAAGTCAATATTACCTCCTAAAACACAGCCCTGTCCTGCTATGAGACAGCAGGAGACACGGGGGAACCTGTGTGGTCCAGAAGCCCTTATTGACCAGCTGGCCGAGTGCTCTGAAAGCTGCTTAACGAGCACAAAAGGAAGATAGATGGGAAGCGGAAGATCCGGTTGTAGATATTGCTGGCATGAAGGATGCGCTTGGCCTTGCAGGAGCTGCAATGTATATTCTGCTAATTCCCTATGGTTTCACTTCTTACAAGCTCTGTCCGAAGGAAGTTAGGACACTCACGTGCTCACAGGCAGCCTGGAAGCCAAGTGCAGTTGAAGATGGCCAAAAGAAAGTTGTTCTCCCTCTACTAGCAAATTCTTGGGCAAGGAAGCACTGGAAAAAATGAGAGCAATGAGAGCAATGCATAGTAAGAGTGACAGGTCTTTTGACTTCATTTTACTTTTACAAAACCTGCAGTAAATCTTCCTTCATAAACCTGGCATCCCGTAAACAAGAAAGGCTCAGAGTTCTGAATACAATAACCACAGTATGGAGACAACAGTGCTAAATATGATGTCAGGTATCACTAGGTAGCGTTTAAATGAACATGTTGCTACATTTGACCAGGCAGCAGCCTTTAAGAGTGTGTCTAATTGTCTTGATTCAGAAATGGTGTTTGATGCAATAAATAAGTTATCCCCCCAGCCTGGAAATGGGTGTTTCTGCAGCTGCTCAGTGGCTGAGGGAGGTTTAGGATGTGCCCGTGTCGATGGCTGAGAATGGGCCTGAGCTGTGGTGGGTGGCCGGGTGCCAGCCCGTGGGTGCTGGCAGTGCCTCAGGGCACCTCTGCTTGGAGCTTGGCCACCAGCCCATGCAAAGCAGGTGCTGCCAGGAGCTAAGGGCACCTCCTCCCCTTTGACCTGTGGCTGTTTTCAGGTGAAGCCCCTGCCTGAAGGGGAGATTGTATAGGAAAGCACATACCAGTGACCCTTAAATTACAAAGCTGCCTAAAGCCTGGGACCACCTGCAAGATGATGTTAGCACAGAGGCAGAGATGAGTGATTGCTTTTCCTCATCTCCCTTTGTTCCTCTGATTGCTGTTGTCACTCAGTGCAACCCCTCACAGCCTTATCCTGCTCCATCTTAGCGTGTGTTTAACGGCATGGATGGTTTCCTTTGCCTGCGGCCATCCAGGGCTCATCCAGCTGGAAAGACCTGCCACAATCCGTGTGAGATTTCATCTAGGCAGGAAGGAATAGGGGCTGCTTTGCCTAGGGATTGGCAGCTGTAATTATGGTTACACAAGCTGACATCCTGTGTGCTTCTCCCCATTGCCTGCCCCTTAGGATGCGTCCTGTGTGTTTATGTTTGTGGAGGTTTTTGACCCTTACTGGAGCAAAGGAGAGAGCTGTTGAAAAGCTATTTGATTGACCCTTCTTCCCAAACAAGCCCTTCTCTCTTTTGCTTTGTGGCGGCTGTTTGCAGAAGATCTTTTAAAGCTGTAGGATAATTGTCTCTTTTAGAAGATGGAGCTGCCTGGCTGTTTCTTGCTCAGCCCATTGCCCTCATCCCACACCTTCTGGAAGGCAAGAGAGTGAAGTGAAACAGGCTTCTTACAGACTCTTCTACTTTTATTATCCTTTCCTATGGCCATCTGCCATCAAATCTGATGACTCTGATTAACGTGGGTAGCAGAGCCCTTCCATGGTAGGTCCCGCACCCCTGGAACAGGCAGGCTTTGCTCTCACCTAAGTGGCTGGTCGCTGGTGTGGGGCACGGGCAGTCTGCACAGATCTCTGCTCGGCAGGGAGGTTTCTTGGTCTTCATTTTTCTTTTTGAAGTTAGTCCTCTCTAGGCTGTGCGTTTAGCCCTCTCTAGGGTGTGAGCTGCAGCATTATTTGACTTGACTGCTTATGTCGAAGGCACTGACATATCTGCACATTTGGCCTGGACTGAGTTAGAAATGGATTAGAATAAAATGATTTTTTTCTTTTTTTTTTTTTTTAATCTAAAAACCATTTCTCCCAGGGCTTATTTCTGCAAAACAGACTCCCAGCTGATGAAGATCTGCTAAACTATGCTATGTGTTGCCTCCATTGCAGAAGATAAACCATATTGAACTCTGCTCCAATGAATTTTGCATTTGTTATGTTTTTAGTTGCCTCCTCTTCTCCAAGGAATAAGTATTGCAAGTTGTAGAACAGTTTAGCCTGAAGTTAGTTGTAGATGGGAGCACTTTTAAAATGCGCTCTTCTCCCAGTATTGGGTTTTATTTGCACGACTTAGAGTTCCCTTTTGCTCTTTGAAGCACACAGTCCAAAGCGGGACCGCTCAGAAGCTGCTGGTGGAGATGTGGAGACGACTGCCCCACAACAAGCACACTCCTTCCTCTTTCCCCTAGGTCATAGTCAAAAAAGAAAAGAAAAAAAAGTGTGAATCATGAGGGAAGTGGCCCAAAGCAACCAGTGAGTATTGATGAATCGCCCCCCAGAGGACTCTTGCTGTGAGGTGGTGACCAAAAAAAGCTCTTTAAACATCAGTGTCATGTGACAAGTCCTGAGCCTGAGACATTTGGTTTTCGTTATTTAATAGAAGTTAGATTGACAGAAAACTCTTTAATGAAAGGCCTTAAGAAAGAACATATTGTTGATCTGGAAAAGTCGATAAACAACTGGCAGCCATGCATGGTATTTTCATGCTAAACCAACATAAAAAGATTCCCTCCCCCTTTTCCCCATGCCCCCTTGTTTCTTTTGGGGATAATGTGAACATATGTTTAGTCGCCATGAAAGGGACGTGATTTTGATCAAGACTTTGGCTTGTCCAGCAAGCCTAAAGCAATTTCTGTGTTTGCAAATAACAGAAACGATCTTTTATAGATAGGCAGCCCCAGACCCTCGCAGGGATCAAGCCGCCTCACAGCTCAGCAACACTCTAGCTGCCCAGTGAGCACTGCAGGGAGCAGCTACCTCCTCAAGATGCCATCGAGGAGCAACCTCCTCCAGGGGAGTTTGGTAACCTGAGCAATGACTGACTTCCTCAGCAGGGTAGCAGCTCAGATCTGGGAATCTCTGCTGCTTTATACCACGTAAACATCATCCTCTCGTGGCCTGTGTTACACTTGAAAATGTCTGCACACCTCAGGGCACCTCACTTAGTTTCTCTATTTTCAGTTAGAATAAACAAACATCTAATAAGCAAATATTCACTGTCAAGTTCTAAAGACCTTTTAATGCACTGTGTTACTTGCCAGGCCTTCTTGTGCCCTTCTGGGGCCTGTTGCTTATGATCCGCCCATGCATTTGCTTCATTTTCCTCTCTAAGGCTGTGTAGGATATTCCATCAATCATGCATGCAATTCCTTTGTCATCTTTGAAAGAGTGATGTGGTCTAATTTATAAGAACCATGTTGAGAAGATGTTTCCTTTTAAAAAGTGAAACCTCTTCTCATCACTGCTTCATCTGGAACAAGCAAGGCCAGTAAACAATTTTAGCTGGATTTAAGGATTTATTTCTCTTCTCTGCTCAAGACTGCTTATCCCTTCTTCATGGAGCTGGCCCAAGCAGCCTTCACAAAGAGGTCCGTATAGAAGTTAGATCATCATACCTGGATGCCACAAACTATGAAGAGCTCTACCAAAGTCCAGAGCTAAACAAAAGCTGGAAATTTTTCACTGTACAGAGGTGAAGGGAAGTATTTCAGTGACATGGAACATGCCTGAGGAAACTCGCATGTCTTCAAGTAAAAGTGAGAAGGAATTCCAGCCTTACTGCTCATCTCTACGCTGTCCACGGGCACCTACTGTGTAGGCAAGTTTCATTCCAGTCGGTCACTTTGCAACACTATTGGGTCAAAAAAAAAAAAAAGGATCTTCTCAATCAGATCTCCTCTCACACACATACTGCACTTCTGTGTAATGACACAGCTTCCCATATTCTGTCACGTTGTTTTTCATGTCCAGCATCAAGGAACAACAACTACTTATGAGATCGGAAATCTCCACATCATTGTGATAAATCTAGTTCCTTGTGCGATACAATGACAAGTAGCTGGTTTATGAAATCTCAGGCAAATCTTACTGACTTTATAATTTTTCCACTCTAGATCCACATGGAAGACAGACCATGAGGAGAGTGGATTGTAGAGAACGACATATAGACTGACACATTGGGAAAGGATCAATTATGAAATGAAATAATTGAGTGTCATCCCAATGATTGTGTCAGCTCTCTGATTGTCCCCCAGACTTGACTGATGTTTCTGACACAAATTTTGATAGCAAGTGGGGCAGGACACCAATAGAAAACATCACTTGCTGGGAGATGCCACACGTCCTGGCACACGGTTCTCAATGTTGGCGCCCACGGTTCACATCAGTGGAGCTCCATGAGCTAATGTCTGTGTTGTTCACATGCTCCCGCTTTGCAGTGAAACAGAAGAGGACGCGCTGGCATCACATGAAGAAGCTTTTTTTTCTTTCATATGTCAGCTTTGCCTCTGGAGACTTGTTAAGCACAAAATGACAGTGTCCCCAGGTCATGCGTTACTCAGCAGCAACATGAGGCCCCCAGATGTGCTGTGGCTCCAATTCACAGGATGTTCTTTGTCCGAGGGACAATGCTCCATTTCTTTTAATACATCTGTTGAGAAGAGGCAGGAGCCAGAGTTTGGTTTGACTTGAACTTCAGGCATCGTTCTCAAAGATGAAGATCCCCTCATTTCCCATCCTGTCTTCAGCTCTTAAGAAGCTTGTGTTTTTTCCCTTCATATGGCCATTATGATCCTGCACTGCTGTCCTCATGCCTCAGCCCTGCACAGGAGTTGGGATGTATTCCACATCCTAAGTACTCATTGGCTTCTCCTCGGGCTACAGCCGATCATTAGACAGCAACTGAATTACAACAGATCAAATGGGTAAAAATTAATCTTGCTCTCCATTCTGACAATATCACTCTAATTTCTTTGCTGAGGTGGCTTTAAGTTGTCCCAACTTACAAACAGAGGGAGCAGGGCTGAGTTGTGGCACTTTGTATGAAGTTCTTCTGCCATTTCAATGTGAAAGCAGTGCAGCATATGGACATGGGCAGGCATTGCACTAAAGATCACTGTGGTTTGTAATAACCATACACTAAAACCTGAGTTTTCTGCCGGTTGCGTGTGTGTGAAAGGCTGCCCCCATGGATGGTTTATCAGGCTTGGGAACCCACCAAGGGGTGTTTGTTCTCCCTCTAGACTTGTGCGTGAAGCAGTTGACTTGTCCAGCTCGAGTCTTTGCCGTAGCTCATGTGGCTTTTAGGGTGCTCTGCAGTGTCACATACACTAGTTCATGCTGGTTTAACTCCACCGATTTCAACAGATTTTGGTTGGCTTTTCTCAACATCAAGCATATCCATATGATGTAAACTTCGTTTTGCTGTTGCATACATATAAAATCATGAGGTAAAACCTAGGAAAGTGCCAGAGAAAGCGCAGTGTAGCTCATCTAAACTCAAGATGTCAGCTGTATTTATGGCAATAAGAAGAGGGATTTTGGCCCAGTTAAAGGACTCCATTAAGGGACTTGTATGAGTGTTGCCTCAGAATTACTCTAGATAGCAACAAGGGTACAAAGCAGCACTGATGTCTTCTATTCATGGAACATTTCTGTAAGAGGATGAATCCTGAGCATAAAATAAAGACTTGTGAATTGCTTATGACTCACTGGGCGGTACTTAGCTCTCAGTGTTACCAGCAGCTAATGGGAATCACAGGCTCCATGTGCAGAAGGTTAGTGGCACGGCCCATGTGTCTGTTTACTTTCCTTCTAGAGCACAGATGTGTCATTTCTTTACGGCATGAGTGTTACTGCAAGCTGCCCCTTCCTGCAGGGACCTTGCATTGTAGCTAGATTCTTCTTCCAGCATCGGTGCTGCTGCCTTCCCTGATCTGAGGACTCTCTATGTGCGTTTTCTGTCATTGCTGCTGCCCAATTTTGAGACCCTCGGTTGTTTGCCTGAGCTGACAGTGATACTGAGTCTCATTAACTGCCCATACCCAAGAGTAGGGACAGAGTTGCTTTGTTTGTGGAAAAAAATGTGGGAGCAGAAAGGAGAGCCAAGAGTAAGAGGATGGAACAGGGAATACAGCTGAGTTCTCCAAGAATTGTAATAGCATTAAAAAATATTATTTTTTTAAAGATACAATAATAGAAAATTTTAGGAAATGTTTTAAGGAGTTCAGTAAAATAAGGAGAGGAAGACACTAAAGCTGGAAAGAAAAGGCAGGGTCTTTTGAGCCAAAACCATATTCAAGTATCATGAAATATGTTTCTGTAACACCTCATTCAGCCAACAGGATTTATTTTAAACTTAAAAAATATATTCCCAACTCAGGTGAATGTTTTTGTCTTTTGTTATGTGGTGAGATCTTGTCCAATAGTGACCACTCAAGTCTTTGTCTTCCATGTTCTCTATAATCAGTTTCATCTGATTTATTTAATGATATTGCAAGGGAACTTTTATCTGTCTTGATACATCCCAAATTTTGAGATAAACTCTCAGATCTACAATTAAGAAATTAGGAAATAAAGTGAACCCATTATATTCTTTTGTGTTAAAATTATTCCTTACAATGGAAAAAAAATAGCATTGCGATCCTTTTATACATAGTCATTAATTGATCAAGATCGTGTGGTATTATCACAGAATTAATAACTGCCCTTTCGAAATGTCCAGTCTCAGTTGAATTATTGTGCTAGAATCCCAAGTTTTGAGGTCACATTATTATTATCCAAAGAGATCTCTCCCATCCCTGCAGCATCAGATCCTTTGAATTATGAAACTCTCAGTTGGGCACAAGCTTCTCTGATTTTTTCCCATTTTTATAGGCCTGACTCAGGACTCCTGAGCTATAACTGAAAAGGGAGATGTGCTTATGTGTCTGTGGCTGAGGAAGCTGAGGGGCAGAAGGAGCCTACAAGGAAACATGGAAGGAGGAGGAAATTAGACTTCTACAGAGTGGGCACAGGTTGTATCCAAGGGGGAGATGGCAGCTCTATGAGGTGTCTGACAGAGGAGTGCCCAGAAGGAAATCCCTGTGGAAAAGGGACCGATTTCTGTTTTGTCCCTGTCTCCCATTTACCCTTACGAGGCGTAGGAAAGCTAAAAGAGCACATCTTTACAAATCAGGTTTTTTTGAAGCAATGGCCAGCATTAACTCTGCACCAAGCAATCAAATAAACTCCAGAGCCACCGGAGCAGCCCATAGGAACATGAAAGACAACGGCCCTGGCATGAAACATTCCCTGGGCAGAAGCAAAGGGCTGGCTCCCATTTTTACAACGGGTGTAATTCTGAATTGAGCCTTTGAATTAAACCGCTTGCAGGATATGCTCATTTTTAAAGGAATCCAATCCCCTTTCTAGATTTTTCCCTTTTACTTGTTCATTAAATTATGTTTTATGCTTGTGGGAGCCAGATTGGTGACATGGGAGCCTGAGGTAGGTCCAGCTGTCTAAAGCTATTTAGGGAGGCTAAACTGTAGTGCACATGGCAAAATTAATGGGAAAGACCAATAGTCAGAAAAGAATGGGAACTTTTTTGTATCATTTCAGTGCTGCTAGAACTGAATTAGGGATGGAAAGTCAGGGAAAGGTATGAAAACCAGTGGAATTCCTTGTCTTTCTGGGACTGGTTTGTGCTCTGGTACTGGCAAAATCATATACAAATTTCTGTAAATCAGCAACGCTCTTTGAGGGCTGCATATGCAAAGAAACTTTTGTGGTAAGAAAAAAACTCCATCCCTTCCAGGCATATGTAGACACTGAAGTTTAGTCTGAAATACATTTTGGTATTTTTTTAAACACTCTCCAAAACCTACAGGAAAAGTTAAGTATTTTGACCAGTATTTTTAAACATTTTAAAGGGAAGAAAGGATCTTATAATTAACATCTCTCAATCTCCTGTTTTTGCTTCCACTTCAAACACATCTGGACTCCAGTGTTGACAGATAAACTCCTTAATCTCTTCACTTACATTAAACGCGCTCTCCAAGTAATATGTCGCACTTCTAATTTAGCAGCATCTGGGGGTGGGGAGGGAGGGAGCCAAAGGCTGAATTGTTTCCAAGGGAATTAATTGATGCTGGAAAAACACCTGAACGGTGGATGCCCACGGAGTGGCCTCCCTGCTCCCGCTGCAAGCATGGAATGTGCCAGGACGGCAGCGGGAACGCTGGGAAGGCCCCGGATCTGGACCCACGATATTGGCTCGCGCCTGCTTTCCTCCTCCAGACCTGCCCGGAGCTGCTTTCAGGGCTCTGTAACTAGCGCTGGTTCCAAGTCACGGCCCATTCGTGGACTGTGTGAACCTGGTGCTGCCCGGAGGATTTCTCACTGGCCTTCAATGAACTCGAGCTGTTGGCAATAAATCCCGAGCAGCTCCGTTCTCCAGGGAGTCACTTGTCACGTTGCTGGGAAAAGGGAACTGCTTGTTTAGTGGCCATCATGTTTTCAGGCCTTGCCAAAAACAGTTTGGCATGTGTTGCCGGTCGTTTCTGAGGTTTAACGGAAGGTGAAATGACAAAATCCGGCATATAATTGCCTTTAGAGCTGTGAAATCCAGGATTACTTGTGAAATACCAGTTTGTTTTCAAAATGTTTCTCCCATGAAAAGCAAACAGCAGGCTCCCTGTTAGGAACCCCCCGGGTCTCTTCAGATGGGTTTCAGTCGTGTTGCCGTTGCGGCAGGCGGCTGTTGGGTGACTTGATGCCTTGTAGGTCTGCTCTTCTTGGAGGAGAAAGACACAGGGACCCCATTCTGCCAGGTGCTGCGAGGGGACACGGTGACAGGGGAGCTCTGCAAGCACCAGGCTTTCCCTTCCACTTTGGAGACCATTTCCTAAGAGCGCCGGCTTCTGGAATCACGCTATTCTCTGGAGCTTTTGGCCTTCAGGTTTAAAAGTTTGTTGTTCCAAAAGTTACCGGGAAATGTTTAAAAACAGAAGCCCTGTGGAATATATGCAACACAAGTTGAGAATTAAGATTACCGTGGTTATCAGTTTCGGTTGTTTTGTAAACTGCATGATTTTGGGGGGAGCTGTAGAAGGAGGAAAGTATTATAAGGAGGAAAGTATTATAAGCCATATCCTGGCTCTTGTGTGCTTGGAGTCTGGAAGGTCGAGGAAGCAATTCCTCACGTATTGGGGCGGGGAAAGAGCCTGTGCCTCAGTGCAGAGGAGGAAACAAAGCTTTTCAAGACACCTGCACTGACATTTTTAAGGCAATCTCAATTTTCACTGTTCTGTCCCACACTTCATAAATGAGTAATTGCAAGACCTTTTTTTGCAAGAGTCCTCGTTTCTACTTCAGGTCAGATGATGTGTCAGTAAGAAATGGTGACTAGAATTGAGTAAATAGGAAAAAATCCTTATGGATGTTATTTCAGATTCCAAAATGAATTTGGGTTGGCCTGTGCTCAAAAGCCTCACATGTTAGCTTTGTGGAAACACTTGGGTGCCAGCATTTTACTAGCACAAATACCAAGCAACTATGGATTTTGAAGCTCAAGTACTTCAGTGAGTCATTGGAAATGAATTTGGCAATTTGGACTATCCAATTCAAATTTCACACAGTGTTAAGTGCCACCTTCATTCAGGTGCAGCATCACTAAACCAGGTTCTTTCTGCTTGGCAACTGTGTAAATGCTGCATGTTGGTCAGTAAACAGCTTTGGGCATCTGAAGGAAAAAGAGTCAGAATTTTTTAATTTCAAATAATGAAAGATTTGGAAAACTATTCCAGGAACAGTGAGGTGCTGTGTGAATAATACTCATGTTTAAATGGATTAGGAAATGTGCTGCTCATCAAGGGGATGTTATCAGGAGGATGGCAGTGAAGCTTCAAGCAGTTCTTGTTTCCTGCAGAAATTTTGCGCGCAGACACATACTCCTGTTAGCACCCGTGCGGCTGGGAGTGCAGAGCAGAACAGAGCTTTCCAAAGGCAGCCCCCTGCCAGGGGCTAGCCCTGCAGGGCAGAGCTGCTGCAGGGAAACTAGGATCTGGGCAGGTTTATCCAGCAAGCAGCACTTTGGCTCTGCCAACCATCCGGGACTTCCTTCCACCCCTACCAAACTGGTACCAAGTCAGGATACATATTAGAAATATATCTCCTACTGCATTACAAGATGCTCAGGTTCCTTGAAATGTGTGAAAGGGTGAGGAACTGGGTTAAACCTCAAGTGCCGTGGACAGTTTTGTCTCAGAGTAAGATACCGGTTGTCTGAATCCAGGCCTTTTTTATGACTGTTTGTCACCATCCGTGACCTCATTGGATGTAAACTGTGGAGTAAAGGGGCCTGGAGTAGGGCTTCGTACAAGGCTAACCATGTGCCGTGAAGGCAGGGAGAAAATACGGGGAACATCCATGTAACTCTGTGTGGTGGCACAGGGGTTGAGGGGCAGAACCAAGGGGGCTGTTCCCTGTGCTGCATCTTCCCACAAAGCAGCGTAAGAGCAGGCTGCGTCGCTGCTGGGAGCAATCCCGCTGTTTACAGGACCCGTTACACGGCTCTTTGGCAAGTGCCCTCCTGCCACGACGCAGCCATCGCAGGCAGCCAACTTCTGATCTCACATCCCCTGGTCCCCCCGAAACTGCGCAGGGTTCGTCCGCACCGGAATGAGGCCAGCGGCCGGCGCGGGACCTGCAAGGCGGCAGTGCAGGTGCACGGAGCTGCACACAACCCCTGCCTCTGCGACGCTCGTGCTGGCTGTGACTCCTTTGAAGGTTGTATGGGTGTATTTTTTATGTTGATCTAGTGATTAAAAATAGTTTTTTTCTAGTTGTCAAAACAGAAAAAGTATAAGAAATATGGATTTCATGTCCTTGCACAGAGTTCCTGGCAGCTAGTAGTCTTTCTGCACTTGTAATGACAAATAATATTAACCTTAGCCATTTTGCTTGGCACCGGGGATTGTGTTTTTTAGTCTCGTTATTCCTCCCAGAGCAGGGAACAGTTTGTAATCACCACTTCAGTTTTTCACCAGCCTTGTGTCCAAAAACAAGGCTGGAGCCAAGGATTAGATCTTTTCTTACACGGGATCAAAATCCACATCAGTCACAGAGCCCTCCAGATCAAAACTCATTCCTTAGCAAGACAGTAGAAGATATCTCTGTGCTCTTGCTGAAACGGCCTGGACTGTGAACCCCAGCAGCTTCCTACACCAGGACTTTTTTGTTGGCCAAGCACTACCCTTGATGGTTTCCTTCAAATTGGTTTCTCCCCTGTTGCTTCTTTTCCTTACAGCTGGACATGCAAATTTTGCTCCCTAAAAACTGCGTCTGTTTTCCCAGATGCTTGTAAACAAGTAACCAAAGGAAAGTAGAGCAGAAGAGATAGAGACTGTTCAGCTCAAGTTCAGAATCTATCAGTGTGTGATATCACAAACTTGGAAACTACAAGTCTCTGAGATAGGCTGGAGAAGGTCATAGTTATAATCGGCGATAGAAGTGACAAAGTCCTTTATCAGCTTCCTGAGAGGGCTGACGTCGCCCTTCTCAAGCCTCCTGGTGAGCCCTTTTGCATCACAGGGATGGTCATCTCAGGGATGGTCAAGCTTGTAGCTGTTCTCCCCTACAAACCCAGGAAGGAGGCAGCAGGGCAGCTGTGGAGGGGACCTCCTTGGTGGCTTGGGCCCTTCTCTGGGCACTCTGGCACCAACAGCCAAGCTCTACAATTTCACTCACAAATTCCTGAAGTTCCTGTGCACAGTCGAAGGGCATCCTGGTTTGCAGCACAGGGTGGTCTTTTTAGTTTTTGGAAGAATACTCCAGAGAGCTTTTTACCAAAATAGGTATGATATAACTTCTAATTCAATATTACCATATTGAATATTTCCTTCCTAGACTTATAAATATGCAACTACATCTGGACTGTATTTTAAGTGAGTATGGATACTAGCTTATGTTATTACCAGGAATAAAAACATTATGATTATACAACATATTCAACAGTGAGATCCTGTTCTACATTTCTACTTTTCCCCATCAGGTTGGAGGTGATTTCTTGGAATGTTTTTTAGTTCATTATGAAGAAAATATGGCAAATGCTAAACCTAAAAATCCTTCACTGAAAATGAGCTAGCTGTTGTCCCCAGTTATTGGTGATTTAGTATTAATAAAGGAGCTAATCAAGAGCCATGGAGCTGTTTCAGTGAGCAGGGAAGTCTCCCAGATACCCTAGATTTTTACCGAACCACCTCAACATCTTGAATGAAAACAAATGGGCAGCACCATCTGCAACACTTTCTCTGCTTTTCTAGCACTGTTTCTCACGCAAGCTCATTGCAATAATCCAGGCTGGATGCAATCCAGGCAGCTGGGGGATGTTGTCATTCTTCCATTGATTGACAAGGGAGGTGCAGGCCAAGAGTGAGAATCTGGAGGAATAATTGCCTTGACCACAGAGGGGTGGGAAAAGGCATTGCTGGCAGTTTTGGAGGTAGTTATTACTAAAAGTCATGAAAAATCATCCCCATTCCTTTCTGGGAGATGGGAAGGATTCAGCTTTGCATGCCATCACCGGGCTCCTTGGCTTGGAGAGGTACTTGGAGGTTCATTCATCACTTGCTTTAATCCCTCCCAGTTCGGCTCTGCTGAAAGTGAAATGTTTGTGTTAAAAATAATGTTGTCACTGCCAATAACTGAACTGCCCATTGTAGAACCTGAGTCCTAACAGAGCCCTCTGCTATGTTACTCTCCTGGCCACTCAGATTTTGCTCCCTTGGTGCTTGAAAATAAACCATGTACATAGCCAGCATTATTTTATATAGAATTAGATTGTCAAAGGCTTCCCTTTGGAAAAACCTGCCGCTTGAATCCATCACCAGCATTTGGACCATTCTGGCTGGCTCTGTTCTCTTTAGATTTTGTCTTGCTCTCTGCAGATTTATACTGCCCTGTTAACACAATTCAAGTCCAATACTACATCACAAACTGTGGGCTTGCGGGCAGCTCTCCAGCTACATGTGATTTTTTTTTTTTTTTTTTTTACCAATCTTTCTCCTTTGCCTTGCTTGTAATAATTCCATCATATGTGGAGCGAGCTGCTGCTTTTAATGCATGTCTTGTTGAAACTTTGCAGGCTCCTTCAGTTTTACACAGGACCCTGTTATAAAAGAAGAAACTAAATCTCTTGTCCATTCCACTCCCAAATCTGTGTTTCTCTTATTTCTAAACACTTCATTTAGAAAGCTGGCCCAAGAAGCCTGAGCTAATGTCACGTGTCTCAGCGAGTTCAGTTGTTTAGCCCAGACAAGTTTTACTTTTGTAAACTTTTTCGAGATATAGAATTAAATGCGAAACATGAGTCAAACAGATTTGGATGTGTTTAACTTGGAACACTTTGTAGCTGTAAAGTTCTGATTCAGTACAGGAAAATGTACTTCTTTGCCCTCCAACAGCTCTGAGATGGCCCTCAACTGGACGGATATGTACTTACTCATCTTGCTGCTGATTCCATTGCTTGGGTCACTCCATCTCCAGAAAGACAGAGCAGGAAACTTTGCCAAGAAAAAGCTCACATTTATGTTTCTATGATTTCAGAAAGAGAAGAAAGGCCAGATCAGCAGGAAATAGCCCCATCCTTGAAAGAGTCTAGAACAGACGCAGAATCCTGCTTGGGGTATATCTATAGCGTAGGCGTTTTAGGCAGAGAAGGCATGGGTGAATAGCCAGGTAATTCTTGATCATATCCTTTTATGAAACTCTGATCTAATCTATGAACCTGTAGGCAAACCATATCCAAAGGGATTGGAACGGCCTTTCGGTCCAGGTTTGAGTAATTCTGTACTCTGATTCTTTCATCTCTAGGGTCTTTTTGCACCAGATTACTCACATAGATGCTACTGGGTCTGGTATACCACTTTGTAGCCCTGCTGGTACGTGCTGCCTCTTTACAAGATCTGGTTTCTTTTCAATGTCCTTGGACTTAGCCTTTCCCCACCAGCCTGACCTGCAGCCCTCAATACATGCAGCAGGTGAACATGCAAGAGGACAAGTACGTCCCTTCTGGCCATCCTTGCTTGTTATTTGTGGCCATGGGACATCCTGACTTTCCACGAGGTCAGTCTGGACAGACCTTGTGTCTTCTCAGTCAGTGCTCGTGCAGAGAGGCTTCTAGTGCAGTTTCAGACAGCATGGAAAAGCAATTCCTTTAGCTTCTGGCGATGCTCCTGGTGCGAGGCAGACCCCTTCCCTCCCACCCTGCCCAGTTTTTCCTTTCTGTGCGTGTGCACCTGCTCTGCACCTGCAGCTCCAGCCAGTGCTTGGGTGAAGCTGCTGTTCATGGGCTTTTCCACGGCCAGGGCCGCTATTGCCGGGAGGTTCACAGTGCTGCTCTGTCCACAGCTCCGTCACAGTGCGCTTACACTTCCCTCCTGGCCATGTTTCCTACCGTGGTTTTCCCCAGCTCTCTGTCTGTGTTGGATCGGACAGCGATGCCGATCGCTTGGCTGTGCCCTCCTCCCATTGGAGAGCTTTATACTTTGTCTAAACATCGCTTATCGGGGACTTCCTCTCTTGTACTCGCGGCGTGAAGAATTAGTTTTGGCATGGAAAATAATAATAGCAATCTGCAGCCGCCTTATCTGCTCCGTATCAAGGTCAGAGCATTCCTGCCCCAAGTTCTTGGCTCTGGCAGCACGGAGCTGTGTGAGTGCTGCGTGGTTTAAAGGTTTTCTGAAACAAAAAGCTATTCAAAACTCTGATGGAAAACACAGAAGAGGCAGGACAGGGTCTGTTATCCCAAGTCAGCTCTGGGAACTTTGTTGCCAAGTGAGGCAGTATTTTCCACTCATCGGAGATAGCAACGGAGGTCAGTGCTCATTTATTACCTCAGCTGCTCTGAGAAGTGGCTGTGTTTATCTCAGGTATGTGCCGCACACAGCCACCAGCTGCGGTGCAAAACCAGGAGGGACTCCTGCAGAAGGGCTATTTTACGAAGGTGCCTCCGGGCAGATTCATTCCATTACCTTTGCATGGCCGTGATGTTTGCAACTGTTGGCCAGGGATGAGCCTGTGTAAATCAGGAATGACTCAGAAAGCCACAGTGGAAGTGAGAGGATTAGCAGGGGCCCGATGTCTCCACCAGGAGAAGCGGAGCCGTGTCTGTGTGCATGGCTCTGCGCTAGTTATCCGCAGTGCTGAGTCCCCTCAGGAACTCCCCTTTCCTGGGGCCTGCCCTGCCTCTCTGGAAGGAGCAGGGCTGCTCTGAGCAGCTCAGCACATTGCTGAGTCCGACCTGCTGTGGGAACCGAGTGCATGTGCACAAGATCCAATTAGGGCCTTTTAAAAAATAACTCATAGTCATTGGTACATTAAATTACTGAAATTCAGCTTGCAACCTGGAAAACAAGTTTAAACCCCCTGCACGCTGGAATTCCACATTTCTTCTCCCACTGGCAAATTTGTTTCCTCGGCTGTGATTATTTCTTCTCAGTTTGGGACCTGTAGACATGCCAGGCTCTGAACATGCAGTAGTTTTCCTCCCTGGAAATCTTCAGAGATGGCCAAATGTTGAGTCTATGGTTCTCCCAGATTTTCTGGAAGTTTGGATTTATATCTAGATAGAAAAGATGGATTTTTTTTCTCTAGCATTTGGATGTTGAACTGAATTTGACCAGGTCCAATTCTGGACACAGACTTAGAACTGAGCCAACCAGTAGCAGAGACTCTACCAGCCATGCTGTCTGGAAATGTTACTTGAAGTGAAGAGATTCACTTGGTCTCTTCAACGGGGAGTATGAGGAGAAATTTCCAAATCTACCTCTGCTATCTGCACCTGTTTTGACTGCACTGAACTTTAAGAAATGCTTTATAAGAACAATTTGCTCCTTGGTGGCTGTTTTGCCTGTACAGATACACTCTCCTTGTTGTTGCTGGTGTTGCTTGGGCTCACAGCTATTCATGCTGTGACTTTTCCAGTCAAAACTAGCCCAAACATTCATGATCTTTTGGGGAAATTTGGATGAATTCTGCCTTATATCCAGTCTAGACCTCTAGGTCAGAACATCTGCAGTCTTTGCAGCTCTGAGGTTTTTATTTTTCTTTCTTACTTTTTCCCGTTACAAGTGACATAGCCCATCACCAAACCGTCCTGAAGTTGTAGATTTGTAATACGTCTTCACTATTGACAGTAAGGAGCTGCAGAGCAAGCTGCCAAAGGGGTTAATGGTTGTTTATCAGGTCCATCTCAGCAAGCGATTATGAAGGGATGTTTTTCTAACCCGCTGCTCCCCGGGGTTGGAGTTTTGCAGGGGTCACTGAGAGCGTGTTTGCCGGCCACCATGTTTTTCATCTCAGGTTTTTCAAAACAATGTGAGAATCTCCTTCTTCGAAGAGTTACAGTAGGATGTTTGTCGTTCTCATCTGTTGGCATCTATGATATGGACAGGACAAGCCATCGTGTGTGAGGTTGTTCTCTTGCTGTGTTTGCTGTCTTAGTCTTGTGTGGTCTTTGCCAATATGCATTTATGTCCTTTTTAATAGTTAATGTGTTTTTATTCTCCAGTCAGTGAGCTGTCTGGCTGTCTGAAGGAGTTACCTTTTCACCTGCATTATATCAGAGGAAAGAATGGAGAAAGAGGAGAACTGAACTGGAAATGTTGGGAAGGGAGTGACCTACTCCCAGATTGAGGTGGTCCCTCGCTTGAGGTAGGGAAGGAGGTAACCCTTGCTCCCAGGGCAAGGAAGGGATCAGCAGAAGGGATCAGGGCACCAAAGGCTTGACCTCTACCAGCAAGAGAGGGCTTAGTCAGAGTGGATGTTTGTTAAAAACCTGTGGCAGATCAACCCAAAACTTGGGGTTTGCAGCAGAAACTGCTGGGTGAAAATCTATGGCCTGGATTATGCACAAAACCAGAGTTTGACAGACAGAATGTTTCCTTTGGTCTTAACAGCTCCGAAGCACTTCATGTACTGGGGGAGGGTTGGCTTCCAGTAACACATAAAAATGCCAGTGGCAGGGCCCTTCAAAGGAGTTTAAAAGGATTAGGAACTTGACTGTCAAATAACCCTTCATGTCTCTTGCACAAAAATATTATTGAACAATTTATTTTCTGTCTGGAGAGCTTCAGTCGTACACTACTGGCAGGAGTTAACTATTTTTGCTGAGTTCAGGTGTTGCTTGCTAGACAGGAAGAAATATATGGGTGTCTTTCCTGGGAAAAGCGCTCCTCTGTGTGTCACAGATGAGTTATTTCATTCAGATTGAAAATGCATAGGTTTGTTTTCTTTGGTGACATATAAGAGCCTTGAAACTCAGCAAAACTCAGGGGTTGCAAGAAGTAAATGTCCTATTGGGTCATTAACACTGAAAGAGAGAGCTCTGTGTTTAATCTAACGGGAAAATGGGTGGTACAGCGTTGAAGGGGGCAGAGGCTATTTCATGAGATACAGGCTCGTAATAGATGTGTGTTGGGGAGGACTTTTAAGGGAGCTGGACTTAACTAATTCTTTCATCCCCACAAACACTACCTCAGAGCCACTGGCAATGCCACGGCACACGGGCTGCTTTTACCAAGGACCCAATAATCAGCCCAAATGTTTACAAAGCAACCGCAAAGGACAGGAATAAAAACAAACATATACAGATGCTTTAAATGCAAAGGAGCCAACAAACATAGGAAAAAAAAAAACAAACAGAAACCAACAACAAAAAAATATGTTCCTAGCAGTATGTTTTAAACATAATGGAACCATTTGGGGCACCCCTCCTTCAAACTTGCCCCATGACAGATTCGAATTGCCAGTTACGTTTCCATCCATCACTTGAGGTCAGGATCTTCGTCTCTCAGTATGGATCTACTGAAGGAAAAGGTAGGGCAGACATTTGCCTTTTACTTGATGATTCATCCTAATTGATTTTCCAATTAATCCTGACTGGTTTTCCCTGCCTTCCTCAGGTGGTTCTTCCTCGGGAGTGCTTCTTTTATTCTCTTTCTATGCAAAGCAAGAACAGCATTGAAATGGATTGTGTTTGGACAGATACTTGAATTCTTACATTCACTCCTAAAATGCAGCTTACATTTTCCAGATGGCTAAATAGCAAAGCTGACGTAATATTCTTTGCACATATCAAACAGTCTTACAGAGTAATTGTGCTTAGATGAGGTCGCCCTGTACCTGCAACCACCAAAACAAGGCTCATTTGGACCCATACATGAGTTTCACAGCGCTGACCTGTTGCAAATTCATGTATCCATTAACCCATCGTGAAGGTGCCAGAGGTGGTGCTGCTTTTTGTTGAAAGAAACAAGGCACTTTACTCCTAAGCACCATAAAACACTGTAAAAGTTGTTTACTTCAGGCATAATTTCCTCATGTCCTCTGTTTGCTGAAGAAGGGCATGACTTTTGTCCTTTCCTATCTACAAGGCAAAATGCTTGGAAAGAGAAGGAAAAATGCTCCTTTAAGGCAGGAATGTTGAGGTTGCAATTTATCGTGCTGAGCTTGAAAGAGAAGTTTTTGGTTCCAACTTGTTTGAAGAGGAATGGGCTGGTGAAAGAATTTAGGGGCACTTGTGAAATGCAAAATGTTGCCTGTCTCTGGAATGGTCCAGAAAGGAAACATCCGTGAGGATCTATGGCTCAGATATTCCACACTGCCTGGACAGAATAATGAAACACTTTTCTTGAGATTTACGAGCCTGGAAAATAGACTGCAGACTCCAGCAAGGCCTGAAAGTACTACAGACTGCAGTTGAATTCTCTAGTACATCTCTTTTTATATAAGCAATGCAGGGTGGGAGCATTGGGAGGGAAACAAAGATGAAGTGTAAAAACAAATGTAGAAAAAAATTATTTTCTTCCTAACATGAGATTCTCAAGCTGTAGTTGTGGAAAAGATTTTGTCCTTCTAGTGCAAATTCTCCATTCCTTTTTTTTGCTTTTACAGGCTCCAGCCTCCTGCCGTTATACTCAAAGGTGAGGTTCAGCGGGTGAAATGCAAACTCAGCTGTAAATTCTGTTCTGTTGCGATCCCGTCTGTAGCTCTGTGTGTTCAGCAGCCGCGCAGAGGACGTCGCTGTGGGTGCTGCCCGCTCCTTGTGCCCCAGCGCAGCGCAGAGGTTGCTCATCACCCCCGTGAGTGCTCTTCATCACCTGGCCCGAGCGGCGGCTGCGCTGGGCACTGCCCTGCCCGCTTCACATCATGTCACTTCATATTAGAGACTGGAAATCACCGCATCCTAGAAAACAGGGGCTTGAGGTTATCCAGACCATCTCTGCCCCACAGCAATGTCAGCTCTGAGGCACCTCTGATAAATGCTACTTTTGACCTGTTTAAAAAAAAAAAACCCAAACTGCAGTGATTGTGATTCCTCCCCGCAGTGCTGCACTAGCTGCACAGATCAATTTTTCCTTGGCTCTAATGCCAGTTTCTCGGGCTACAAGTGTTTTCTATTAAGTGTGCATCATAAAATGTAGTGTAGATAATGTTGCTTGGCAGTCACATCTGCTGGTGGCATGATTAGCATTATCAGTGCCTCAGCACTGACTCGCTGCTTAAATATTCAACCTGCAGGGCCGAGGGAGCGTTTGCAAGAGAGGAAGCCTTTGTTGCCCATTCGTTATGGCAACATGGGGAATAAAATCGCACCCACCAGCCCCATCCTCAGCTGGTACCAGAGCCTCCCGTGGCTGCAGCTGCAGGCAGATGGGGTTTTGTGAAGTGCTGTCCCTCAGGTGCCTCTCCTGGGGCTGGATTCTGAGCAGAGCTTTGGAGCACCAGCAGCCTCGTGCTCTGCCTTGGGGAGCTCACGCTGAGCCTGCTGAAGACGGAGCTGACGCTGCTCCGGCTTCGTGCGTGCGCCCAAAGGAGCTTCCCTCTAAGAGAGCAACTCCTGAGCTCCACTCGCGCGTCTGAACAGCGCTGGGATGTCCCAGGAAAGAGGGTGCAAAACCGCAAAGGTTGGTGCACATCTGGCACCGTAATTCTCATAAGTAATGTTAGAGATGAGGCTTTTTAGCAAATGCATTATTTGTGATCACCGTTTCTGAAAAGAATTCTGCAGAGAGAAGGAATGGGTGTTGCTGGTGCTTTGGGAGCGCATTAAGCATCACGATCAGTCCCTGGGTAATCCAGGCCTCTCCCTTGGCATGCAGATGCCCTGGTATTGACCCTGAGGAAGCTGTTCCTCAGTGGCTCCACATTCCTGATAGGGCCCATGTGAGCAAAATGCGTGTGCAGCTGGACCAGCGATTCCCTACCAAGGTGCCATGTGCCAAGCCAGCCCCCTTGGCACTCGCAGGCGGCCTCCTCGTGGTGGGGGATTCGAACAAGGACCGTGCGCGCGATGATTGATGCTGCCAGGCGGACAATAATTGTGATTTACGCATGATTTCTTTATTCTTGAGGGGAAATCCCAGTTGCCAACTATGTTAACGACATATGTAATGGTGTGTTAACGGACACCGTTAGTTTGCTGGACAAAAACGAGATCTCTGCCAAAACAAACCTTCCCCAATGGTGCATTTTATGGATCAGCAGATTCTGCAGATACCTCGGAGCGGAGCTGGCTCGCGGGGCACATGCTGCGGCCGTGGCAAGCCGTTTCCCAACCACGAGCTTCGAGGTGTCTGTTTGTAATTAAATACCCTCTAGCATTCTCTTAATTTCAGCATCCGGGGTATTGCTTTTAAAGGCGGGTTAGGGACTGGGCTGAACCACAAATGTGGGTTAAACGAACGACTGGCAAGGTCAGAGGGCCCCAGCAGTGATATTGGTTCTTCCTTTAAGAGGTTTCCATTGCTGCCCAGCACGATGGTCTAGTCTTTGCCTGAGACAAGAGCTTTACCTGGATGTTTTCCAGTCGTGTTAATGGGAGCTGTGGAAACCCTTGCTCTGGGGAAGGAGGGCCAGGTCTGGGTCACCTTCATCCCTGGTGCCCATCCCACTTTGGGCACTCAGAACAGACCCCTGTGGCGCTCAGGCCTGGGTTGGCCTCAGCAAACTTGCGTGGGCAGCGTTAATCCGTCAGGATTATCCATCAGGAATCACGCAATTTCCTCCCAAATGGTGCGGCGATCCCGTGGCGCGGTGTGGTCTGCAATCGAAAGCCGCCCGCTTTCATGGAGCTCCACCTGGGCCTGCTCCTCCTTTTCTCCTTTGCCAAGGAAAATAAGGACAAGCCCCCCAACTCCTTGGAAAGAGGGGAGGGTTATGAAAAAAAAATAAGTACTTGTTGTCGTTCCTGAACGGAAAAAAAACCCAATGTGGTTTCATTCCAGGTATGCAAATATTTTCGCTAGCAGGAGAGAAGGTGGATCAGAGAGGAAGGCTGGTGTGGGCACGACATGGGCCTCGGTGCTGGAGACGCGGCTTTGCCCTCGGCTCTGCCGCAGGCTGCCCGTGCGCCCTCGAGCCAGGCGCCTTCGCCCTCGTACCCGCAAGCCCCAGAGAACCCCCTTTTTCTGCCCTAACTGCTTTGGGCTGGGGCATTTTTGTGGTAAAAAGCATCTTTTCACCTCAACAGGAACTCCCGAGTACTTTGGCAGTGTGGTAACAGTGGAAAACGATGAGGATTTCATGCAGGGAGAGCACCAAAAACCCGCACAGAACCGTGCACAGTGCTGAACACCGCTGGAGCGCCGCCGCAATGCGAACAACGGGCTGCATTCAGCCAGCAGCTCCTCCGCTTTCCTGGGGATATCCCCAGCAAATTGGCATCTAAATAAGCAATAGTTCCTTAATCCAGGGCTGCAAGTTGCCGGGGCAATTTGTACTCAAGGTGAATGCTGAGATTGGAAAGATGTTGAGATGTATAAAAGAAACTTGCCACTCAAATTGTTTCCATCTGTTTGCATTATGCCCCACTTCTGCCGAATAAACCAAACATTTTAGCTTTCAGCTATTTCCTTCTGGACTCTGTAAAGCTACCTGTTCTCAGAAGCATTATTTGGTGTCTTTAAGTGCTTTAGTGTGATGTTTCTTACAGTTGCAGTCAAGCAGTCGAGAACACAGCCTGTAAGGAAGCAGGCAGCTCGGGAAGGTGGCAGCAAAAAAAAGGCAAACGAGTTGTATTAAATGAAAAAATCCATTCAGTTTGTATCATTCAAAGCACGACAATGCATTATGGTAATAAATTTTGGAAACACTAGACCTTTTTAGAAGTGTGGACTTTTGCTCCTCCTTTTTTCCCACTGCCAAAGCTACCATGGCCACAGGGTTCAGTAAACGGATTTTCATGTAGGGAAATGGTGGAAAGAGGAGGGAGGTCAGAAGTGTTTTAAAAGAAAAAATTTGACTTTTGCTCCAAAACCAAGGCAATTCGTTGTCTGCACTGTCCACTAATCCAGAACGGATCAGATCTCTTCTCCCGAAAGAAGTCTATCTGATAACTGAAAATATTCCTTCCCAGAAATGCAAATATATTCTGCCTTTAGCTAATCTGTTTTTGTTTTGTCCTGAAGAGTGACTTTTTATATGCTAGTTGCCCAGTTGTCCAGATGTATATGTTACCTTAAAAAAAAGTAATTGATTTTTAACCAAAAGGACAGGAGAAGGTTAGGAATGTGCAACACAGTTTCTCATAACTTTGGAGGAGGCAGATGTTTCTCTTCTGGTTCCAACCTTCATTTTCTTTGCATGAAGAACGAGTTCTTAAAAACCAAATAAATATCCCTTTGAGAAGAGCATGGTTCCCACTGTTATTCTTAAAATTAACTCTTTTGTGGCTAAGGCAGAGCCTAGCTCGTTGATTTTTATTGAAAAAAAAAGAAATTAAAAAGAGGCAGAATATAGTATGGAATTTTTGTATAAGTGGCTTTACTTATTATGGTCAGGAACTGGTCTAAAGAGCAACAATAGCAACAACAAAAAAACAAAACCTTTGACATCCCATGCAATATGAATTCTCATAACTCATTCTAGGTAATGTAAATATGACTGAAAATACTTTTTTCTTGCAATTAAGACTTCATTTAAACATTCATAATTGCAAACATAGCAGCACATATTTCACATCCATAAAGATAACAGAGAGTGCAATTGTATCTGCTAGCAATAACCAGCCCTAGACTTGGAGGGAGGCGAGCAGAGAGGAAAGACAAGTCAGGACTTTGGTAGTGTTCAAGGAAGGCCATGATGGGAAGCGACTCCCCAGGGCCTGCGGAGCCTGACGTGCCTCCTCGGTGAGGGAGGCAGCAGGATACTGGGAATTAAATGACAAGGATTCCCTCCTTGGATACTGGGAATTAAATGACAGATTTAGAGAAGTCTCCAGTACACAGAAGAGTGGAAAATGTCTAATTTCAAGCTAATATCCGCCCTCTGCTGACACTAGGGATGCCCCTGAGGCCAGGACTGTAGCTAATTCCATGCTCTGCAGCCCCTGTATCCTAGAGGAGGGGACCAAATGTTTATGAGGGCTGCGAGTCTGGCAGGGGAGAGGGTCTGTGTGTGGCTGGGAAAGGACACGCTGGGATCTCCAGGGCCTAGTGCAGCAAGGCCGGAGGCTGGGGGTCACTGAAAAGGTAACCCTGGCCAGAGCTTGGATACATTCATCTGTCTTTGCAGGGTCTGACTGATGGGAAAGCAGAGAAGAGCCTTTGTGAAGCTCTGCTTGCCATATGGAGCCGTGCAGGGCTACTCTGGAGGCTGGTCTGTGCAGCCACCAGGGCTGCAGGAGGCACTGGCTCCCTTACGTTTATAAATCAACATGGTCTGATCACAATGAAGAGCTCAGAGGGTGACCTGAACACTGGACCAGGCTGCCCAGAATGACTATGGGTCTCCTTCCTTGGGGATACTCAAAACCAGCTGGACACAATCCAGGACAACGTGCTCTAGGTGTCCCTGTCTGAGCAGGGCGGATGGACCAGATGATCCCCAAAGGTCCCAACCTTAACCAGTCTGTGATGGTGACTCCTCTCCAGATGAGAGGGAAGCAGTGAAGCAGTTACAGAAACCAGTGTCTGAATTGTATGGGTGTTTGCCCATGATGGCATTAGTGAACATCGTGTTCTCCCCCTCCTCCTTGCTGCATCCTGAGCAACAGGGCTTTTGGAAGTCCCTACTGGGAAATTTTTGAAGGAAATAGAAACATAAAGAGAAGAGGAGGTTAAAAGGTGCCAATGAGGTATATGGTAAAGTCACCTGCCAGCTCTAAGGCAGCCCATTTTATTCAGTGTAGCAGAACTAGGGTGTGGAAGGATTTGACATTCCTTAGCCGAACTGAGTCGTGATGGGAATCTGGATGTAGTCAAAGCAAGATCTAGCAGTGTAACAGTTGGGAGGCAAAGTATATGTGAGGTGAGACCAAAACCACAGCGTCCAAGCAAGACCAGACCTGATTTCAGTGGCCCATTTTCTCACAGACCTGTTGGCTTTTCTGCCCAGGGAGAACTAGGGGTTGTGAGACCCTTCCCAAGAATGACTGGCTTCAGTTTAAGGTGAGAGGGCAAGCTAAAAGCTTTTTCAATGCTGGAAAGAGGGCTCTTCCCATTTACACATCACAGGTGGCTCTCCGGGGCTGCCCACGATTTATTATTTCCACATTGAGTGAGTGGGGGGCTCTCAGCCCACCCACGCGCAACCTTTCTTTCCTATAACAAACAGGAGAACACAAAACATATGAGCGAGCCCCACGTGTTCATACCCAGCTGGCTTCTTCCTAACCTCTCGGATCAGGGCTGCCCATCTCCTGCTCGCCTCCTTTTCCAGCTGAAGGGGTGTTTGGTGGAAAAGTAGTGACATCTGGGGACGTTTGTGTGGTTTTGCAGAGATGTGTGACACGGGGAGAATGGAGTTCTGTCCCCCACCCAAATGAACCTTCAAACCTCTCTTTTCTTCGAAGGGATTTTCATGCCAGTCTTTTTTCCAGAGGTTTTAGGGCATGAACATTGACAGTGTTTTCCCCTGCCATCTCACTTTGCTTTGGGACCCTCCTGAAGGCCTGGTATTTCATTTGGCAGGATCCTGCTGCGTGGATAGAGGCCCTGCTGTTCGCGGAGAACCAGGCGCTCAGTTCCCTGCTCCGTTTCATGTCAGTATTTTGCATTTGGGGCTTTCATGTGTTCTCACCTGAACTTCTGGCCCACTCTGGCTGCATGTAAACATAGACATGCTTCTAGATGGTATTTTCATTAATCCCCTTTAGATGTACAGAGCTATACCGGGCTAGCCAGAGACACGATGGCCACGTGTGAGGCTTTGCATGTGGATACTCCTCTGCCTGCTTAAACCTGGGTCAGATCCGTCTTGTTTGCGTCAGTGCATTCAAGGGAAGCGCTGATGCTGCCCAACCAACGCACAGCCAGAATGTGGAGTTAAAACAGGGTCTGCAGTAGCTTGTCCGGAGCGGTTTTCTGATGGCTTCATAAGGTAACCACCACAGAGCTAAGCAGAAAAGCTGGAAAGGTATCTAGCTCTGGAATTTTATACACACCAAGTATTTCCAAATAACATATTTTTAAGCTCCAATGCAATACACCGAAACTCCTCATACGACCTCGTCTAAAGAGGAGGCGGCTGCCTCGTTTCTCAGAACCTCTATGACAGAGCAGCCCTCCATGACCTCACCAGCACCACCTCTCCATCTGCCCCTATATCACCTTCCTATAAATTATTGTTGCTGTGAGGCAGTGACAACTTCTGCTCTCCTCCAGACCCAGGAAAAAAATCTATGGAATTTAATAGAGCATCTGAAAAAGTGTTGGGTGTTGCCACAACCTAACTAAACGTGCACCTCCTTCCTGCTCTGACAGCAAAGAAAAGCGTTTAAAATATTTTATAGGAATCATCCTGTAGGTGCTTTTAAGGCACTTTTATGCAACTCTGTGGATTTAATTCAATTTCATCTTAAAGGATATTTCTATTTATGAGAGTACTGCTTATGGTGAATAGGAATAAGGTGTTTTGGAATTGGAGGAAGTTCTTTAGTACATAAAAATCCTCTTAAACCTTAGCACACATCTCTCAGCAAGCAAAAAATCCAGGCCCCACGATCTGAAACAGCATTCTGTTATATGTAGGGGGAAGGATATTATATTCAATAAATCATATGGAACTATTTATCAGCAATCACTTCTTTAACGTTTCCACAGTCTTCAGTTTCAAAGCACATTTTGAAGTAACTGAAATTTGTACAGAGCAGTTTGTTTAAAAAATTATTTTAGGAAAATTACCTCAGGGTTGATTGTGTATTTATGAAGGATTTCTCTATCTTTTTTTTTCTTTTTTTCCTCCTTTTAAAAATATTAATATAATGTAATGTAAGAAAATTACTTTATTAAGAACAGTGGAAAAATGTGAATAGAATCAGAAAAGATTTTGTGGCAGACAGTCTCCAATGGGAACTCCGATTTCAATAGACTTTGAACCGGCCCTTTACCACTGTGGGACACTTCACTGTGGGATCGGGAGTAATTTCTGGCTGTATCTATATGGTGAATATATTTAGATTTTTTTTTTTATTATTGTGTTTCTTCCCTACTATTGTCAGTTATTATTGTATTAGCGTGTTTGCCTCTTAGCCCATGCTCCTTGCTTGCTGCCTTGTCGTTAATCTTGATTTTCAGTTAAAATCAATGTAAAATGCACAGAATTAAAACAAACAAACAAACCAATGTTATTTGCCCTCCAGGACTTTTTACATGATCTTGCGGAAATGTTCCTGACAGTTTGGGGGGCAGTTATGTTCTGTTGTAGTTTAATTGCAGCACCTCTCAGCACACAGCAGGCACGGTGCTTCTAGTGAGGACTCCTCTTGTCTTCTCTACAGAGCTGTTTTAAACACTGACCACTGGTAATTTTAGACTGAGAATATCTGCTATATAATTTTATACCGTTATATAGCAATGCACATATGCAGCTTTTAAGGAGAGAGATGTTTAACACAGGGAGTTTTCAGTGTGTGTCTTACAGCTTAATATCTGCTGCCTGTCCTGCGCAAAGCAGCCTGCTGCTGTGTGCGTTTTCAGGAGCTTTGCTGTTTGTCAGGAGTGGGACCAGCTGTGAGTTATGAGCTACTCCCATATGTGGTGACACCCATGCTAAAACATCTTTGAAAAACTGATGATCTGTTGAAGGAAAAATCTCTGGATGCAAGCGAGGGACTTGCTTTCTTCCTCCCTTCTCCTGCTAGAGGTTTGCAAAGAGTTGGGATTAGGAACTGAGTCAGGGTCTGGCCAAAGTGCTGCGTGTTACGTGGAACCTCTGGCCTCGCTTTTACGCAGAGCACAGGGGCCGTGAGCTGGGTACCGAGCAGCGCGTGGGAGCCCTGGTCGTGCTGGGACACCGAGGTGCAGGCTGGAGCCCCTGCAGAAAGAAAGGGCCTCGCAGACACCCATGACTGATGAAAGGGAAGTTGTTTGCAGTCACTGGAGTGGATTAAGTAGACAAAATATGAGGGTTTGAATAAAGCAGTAGCCGTAGCTCTTGGGTAGACAGTAAACAATGGTTTATTGACACTAAACTCTTGTGCTCATGGTAGAAGGTCTCGAATCACTTCCTGAAAGACTCGGGCAGAATGTCGTTGGTCACTCACATGTGTTTTGTGCTTGATCACAAACCAAAATATCCCGGTTTGCAGTCTCTGGTACAGGTTGCTTGTCCGCACTTCCCTGTTGGAATACAGAGGGAATACAGAGGTGGCCATCGGCTGGGCTGTGCGCTCAGCAGGTAGCTGCTAAGAGCTGACAACAAGCTGGAGAGCGGTGGCACGGCGGCGCTCGGGCAGCATCTGAGGCCCTTGCAGTGTGTTTGGCGAAGGCAGATGTTGCATGGCTCTTCCAGGCCCCTTCTGTGCAGACTGTGAACGTCTGTGGGGTCAGATGAGTTCTGATGAATGTAAAGACTTGCCGCTCCCTTACGAGAGCCCCAAAGTTTGAAACAAAAGCATTGGACCAGGCACAGACAGCTACAACCCTAGCCCGTCGTGGAACGCCTTTGTACCGTCTGGTCAAGGGCACGTTTCACCTGCAGCTTTATCTGCAGGAGACACTAGGCTACCACTATCTACCAAAGAGAGAGAGACAGCCTCCTCCTCTGCTCATCTTCTCTGATGGGCCCAGCTGCAGACCCAGGAGTTGCAGTGACCATCAGACAGGGAGGATATTGTGTTGGGAGGATGGTTAACTTGCCTCATCCTCAGTAGCTGGAGACAGGCTGAGGGAAATGAGGTTAAACCTGACTGTCTCGCTGAGCTGCAGCAGGAGGGGACAGTTTTCAGCTGATTCTGCCTGCATCTTGTAATGAGAAGCAGGAGAGAAGCTGCTATAATTCCCCTTGTCACCAGCTGTGTTTGTTAGCCTATATGGAGCCCAAATCCAGGGCTGAATGAGCAATGATGGCAAGAACACATATTATATATTTTTTTTAATTATTTTTTCCATCCGTATGTCGAACCGAGTACTGAATGCTGGACTGAGGCAGCTCTTCTGGCTGCTCTATTACTAGGCATGTCAGGAGGGTGAGTGGGTTTGTCCTTGGACAGCAGGACGGGTATCTGTAGCTGGAGCCTCTGCTGGGGTCATTGGGCCTGGAGGCTGTGCCTCCATGGAAAAGCAAGGACCGGAGAGAGGAGGCTGACTTGACTCTTCCTCTTTGCAGGAAGAGTCCCCATCCATCTCCATCTCCATCTAAGCCTAATCTCCGGTCCTGAGTAGCCCCAAGGCTGGACCGATGCTCCAGACGCCGTTCTTGCAGCCCTCAGCATTCTGTATTCGGTGTTCACTAATCTGTGGCACTTCCAGGTTTCTTTTTGCAGTGGAGGACTTGCTGTGACCCTCTCTCAAGTGCCCTGGCGTCGGGCCTTGGAGATTGCTGAGCACTATTTCAGCGGTATCCGAAGTGGTTTTTGTTTAATGGTCTCCGCTGCTGTTTATATTTTCTAATGCGTTGCGGCTGGCGTTTGTTGCCATTAAAACTTCGGTTGTTTGGAGGATCTTTTCAACAAACTGAAATCCAATAAATCACAAGTAAAATATTTATTATTTCAACTGGGTAAGAACAGGGGAGAAGTGGACAAATTTCTGTTCCCCCAGGAGTGTGTTAAATGGGAGACCATGGGGGTGCCTTTGCCACAGGACTTTGTCCCCAGAAGAACAATTAGTTGGCTGGACAGGACTGTTCAAGTGACAGCTTCAAATCTGGAAGTGGGAATAGAGCAGAAACACTCTTGAGCACTCCAGCTTATTCCTGTCCATCTGTGCAATCACACCCGCAGACGGTGGTAGTGAACTCTGGGCTCCTGGATTAAACCTGTCAAAAATACGAGCTTCTAGTGCTTGAGTTAGAAATCCTGGGCTAATAAAATGATCCCACTTATGTTGGTGGCAGAGCTGCTATTGTCTGGGGTTGGGGTTTCGCACCCGCTCTGGTTTAGTTCCCGGGCAGGAGAGGCTCCAAACTCTGCATCCTGCTCTCGGCGATGTGACACGAGCGTGTGGTGGGGAGAATGGCATGGAGATCTGGAGCGGGATGTGGAGAATTGTCATCGCGGCATCATTACATTGGCGCTGCAAAGCTTATTTAGCCACTGAATAGCAAACGCTGAAGTAGTGTGGGATTTGGAGCTGTTTGTCCCGTTCTGCATTCAGGCAGTGGCTTTGGCTGAAAAGGCAGAGGGAAGTATGGAAAAGGCAGTCTGAAATTTCAACATTTTAAATACGGAATGTGTTGCCTTTTCACTTGGAAATGATGTTTGACTTCTAAGCTGACTTTTGTAATGCCAGACACACACCAAACATTTCTGCTTTTGGGCTGACCTGCAGAGAAATGATTCTGAGAGCCGACCATGGGACTAAGGCAAAATTGGCTCATGACAGAGCCCTGAGACCAGGTGAGAGCGGAGGATCCAAATGTTTAGGAAATGCAGCAGGCTCCAGAGTCAATTGTATTGTATACAACTATTTGTATTATGTACAAAATACAAGAATTATATAATTGTAAGATTATAGGAAAATACAAAAATTACATTTTATGCAAGTATCTAGGATTTGTGTAGAAAACTTATATCTACATAACTATGAGATAACATGTCTTTTCAGTAACAGAAATGCCACGTTCCACACATAAAGCAAGCCTGGCCTTAAGCAGCTCCCCAGTTATTCTGCAGAGAGCTGGCTGCAGCGTTTCGCGTTCAAGCAGACTCCCCCAGCCTCTTCTGCACCGCGTTGCTGCATCCCGCCCAGTCCCCAAGCTCTCTGTCTCCCTCACTATTGGGCAAGGCCTCTAGATGCTACTATAATACCATAATAATGTAGGTCAGAGATAAAATAGCTGAAGTCAGTGTCCCATCTGTCAAAAGCGGGATGTGTAGCAAACCCTTTGCAGTGAGTCATCTGTTCAGCATGCTCAAGTCTCTGAGACCTCTGCACTCACCAGGGAGCTCTGACATTTATCAGTGTTATCTTTCTTATTTCAGTTTTGGCACCTTCTTTTTCCTTTTCTCGGCAACATGCTGGTCCATACTGGGCAAAAAGATGTGAAATGAGCAGCAGACATCATCTGTCGCTCTGCTGAAAGGTTACTGGGCTCGAGTGTGTTGTTTGGCCACAGATGGTGGTAACTTCACCAGAGAAACAATAACAAAAAACACAGTGCAGGAATTGTTAAGTGGATGGGGTTTTACATGAGGGGTCCGCTTGTTGAAAGGCAAGAGTAATCCTTATCCATACTGACTTTTGGGATGACTAACCCCTCAAGAAGCAGATTAGATGTTATGAAACGCATTTACTGCAGTGGTTGAGTGTGAGTGAGCACTGAAGCGCTGACCCCGTTGGCAGCGCCCGTCCCCGCCAAGGCCACGGAGCCGGCGTCTCCCCCGGGAGGTCCCGCTCGGCACGAGGGCTCCCTGTCACCCGTCTGTCCGGTCTCAGACGAGGCAGTTGTGAGGCTGCTTGCAGTGTTTCCTAACACAAGGACAAAGGGGATAATCAATGAAGATGAAGGAGGGACGGATGAGAGTAAATACTTGTTGCTTGGTGTGGTCAACGCCTGGCTTTTTATCATTGGTAGGTGCCGAAGTGCTTTACAAGAGTGGTCAGCATGGGCATTGCTGTTAACACAGAGACAGGGAGAGGTCATACCTGCCTGCTCAACATCACTGAGCAGACACCAGCAGAGGCAGAATGGAAATCAGTAAAATGATCCCACTGGGGAGGTGCAAGTTCAAACAGAAGATGGAAGGAAGGAAAGCGTCTTTCCTGTCCTTGTGGATGGCAGCAAGCTGATTGATAGCGTGTGGTTTTGAGGCACAGACCCTCTCTGGGGTGGAGATCTCAGCTCCATCCATAGTGGGAGGGCAGGCAGGAGGATGCCAGTGAGCATGGTGGCTGTCAGGAATGTGTGGCCGTTGTCTGACCCTTTTCCCAAAATCAGGGGGAGAAATGCTCCAATAGGAACTGTTACATCCTACAGGATATTTCAACTGCACTGCTTTTATGGTGAAGGAAAAAAAAAATGTGTCTTTCCCTACACTACAGCTGGGAATCAGAGCCATGACCAAAGCTCACCTTCTTAGTGGTATTATTGAGCCCAGAGGCATCTTGCTCCACAATCTTGAAATGACAATTAGGAACAAAAAAAAAAGGCAGCAGAAAATGTGAAAATCCTTTGTATCAGCTGAGCTGTCAATAATAAGTCGGAGAGGAAGAAGCATTCCTTGTGGCAGGAACACTGTCAACACACTGGTTTGCCACGAAGGTGACGCTTTCCAGTGAGCAGTTGTTGACCAGTGACTTTCAGCTGTTGCTGCAGGTGGGTCTGTGCTGTTTGCACAGCTTCCCTCTGTCTATTGTCTGGCTTCTCCACTATCTTTCCTTGCAGTTTTAGAGATAGTTGGGATTCCCCTTAAGGTTATCTAGTTCGCTGCTGTCTGCCACACTCTTCTTTGAGGTATCCCATCTGATGAAGATGAGGCTCTGGACCCTGCCGTGTGTGCAAAACCTGCCTTCCTGTGTGAGAAGTGACTGTGTGAGCTCCCCTTCTGAAGACTACAGTGCTAGAAGCTCCTACAGTAGTTTCATCCCAAACAAGAAATTACAAACTAGCCCCCAAATTAAGTCAAATTAGCGATAGAAGGATCCTTTCATTTACATAATATGGAAAGCATTCTGCAGAGGGGAATGCTGGAGAAATGACCAGAAAGGGAGCAGGAGAACAGGGGGAGACTGGACAGGATCATGAATGCTGAGACAAGATGTCAAGAGCATCATAAATTCAGAGGCCAAAGTGGACGAGAATGGAGAACTGGCCAAGAAAATGTCATCGGTGACCCTTGTGAACATTGGTTGGTTGGAATGGGGAGGATGGAAAACAGCTTGGAGAGCATCCAAGATGCTGGAGACCAGGAATGCACCTGCCTTGCTTATCTTGTCCTTGTCCACAGAAGAATCCATTCACTCCAGAAGCCCCTGAAGTAGATAAAGCGGGTCACAGAAGACCTACCACTGTGAACATTTTATCAAGGACATTTTTTCCCCCTTAAATTGCAGACGACTTTGAAATCTCACAGGAGATAAACCAGCTGTCCGAGGGGGTTTGCAGATTCTTGGTATCGTTATTGGATTCTGTAAATGTGCCTTGTAAAGATAAAACAGTGCAAACTTCAGAACCTGGGAATCCAAATTGAGGCAAAAATGGCAGAGGGAGCTGACACACACAGTGTGGGAAGAACTAGATCAAGGGAAAAATGGAGAAAACTGGTGGCAACCGTAATATCGCTGATAGCTTGGGTGGGTGAGGTGTGTGCTTGCAAGAGTCACCAATTTCCCGACTTACCAGGAGAGTGTGTGGACAACATCACTCAGGGCTTTCTGTCCTCCAGGATTTTTCCCCTCATTTTTCCCCTCGTTATCCTCATTATTTCTCGTCATTCTTCTCCCTTTCTGCTGTGTGTCTTTTCCTTTCAGGAAAGGTTCTGACACCTGGCAGGGCAGCTCAGAGCAGCAAGAGATCTTGAGCAAAATCTTTCTTTCTTCACAAGTTGCGGAGTACAGATAAAATTGCCTTATCTCTCAGCTGACCCACTCTAGTGCCTATGTCCCAGCAGATTCCCAAACCAACATTTTTATAGTTCTCTCCAGAGAAACAAGTAGTTTGAATATTGGAATAGGTAGCAGGCCAGCCTTGACCTGTTTGCTGCTAGTAAAAGGACTTGAATTAAAGCAGAGAGTTGGATCCCTCATCTCAGTGGCTCTATGATACAACTGTCACTGGGCAGAAGGCTCAGACCTTCTGCAGGTCAATACCTATCTCCTCCTGTACACAGTACAGACTCTGAATGCAGACCCAGCAGGAATATTTTTGTCAACTGTCACTCAGGATCTTGTGGGCAAAGCAGTCATCGTTACTCTGCTCTCCTCTCTTTTTCTTGGGCCTGGGCACTTGTTCTGCTGTTCCCTTCCAAGGGCACAGGATTCACTCGTGGGGCATGTCAGCTGAACTTGAGCTCTGCTTCGCGTCCCAGTTCAGAGTTGCTTCCTATGTGCTTAATTTTGCTTAATTTTGTTTGAGGACCTCCTCAGATGGCGATGAGACACAAGTGCAGGCACTCTTGGAAGGGGTGGCAGGAGAAGACATGAGTGTCTTTAGAAGCTCTTGTTCTTTCCAAGCAGACACGTGCAGCATGGGCAGACCAGAATGCTTCAGCTTCAGCAACTGTCCCGACACTGCCTCTTCCTTAGCCTGAAATGGTTGATTTGAGCCCATATTGGAGCAGTGTGAACAGGAGGTGTCCAAAGGCTGCTCTGCAGCCCTGCTATGCACACACAGCCTCTGTGCACAGTCACAGCCACCGTGTTACCTGACACGACGCAGGGCTTCGTGCGTTGCCAAAGCTCGTCGTTCTCCTCGAGTGATGCCTGCACAGAGCTATGTCCCTCTGAGGGCAGCACCAAAACCACCAGCACACAGATACCTCGTAGCTTCATGGACGCACGATCACTTTGCAAACAACTGTGCTGGCTGAAAAGGTATCGGGCTCTCTTGGGGTAGGAGAGCATTTGAATTCCCCTTGGAATATTTTAAACATTTGGAAAAAGTGCTGTGACATAAAGTCACCGAGTTGGGCATGCGCAGCTGCAGCAGCAGCCTGGCTCTAACGAGGCTCCTCGCTCTGAGGGGTCTCCTTCTCAGCTTTGCCCTGGGGCAAGCTGCTTACAGACAGGTATCCTGGGGCTGCTTGGGCGGCAGGGTGTGTGGGGAGAGGAATCAACCCAGCAGCAGAAAGGGCTTTCTGCTGGCCTCACATGGAAGGCCTCACGTAAATGTTGCTGTCGTGGCTTACCTGAGCAATTTGAAGCTGGCCTCGCTTCAGGCAGGGCATGACCTCCAGGGGTCTCTCCCACCCTGCGTTTTTCTGTGTTTCTAGGAAATAATAGTGGAGGGCTCAGGACCTCTGCAGCACCGGCAGCTCTTACTTATGCCTAATGTTTAGGAGCACCTCCTGTGCATGGCCAGGGCTCGGGCAGAGGGGCTGCAGCAGCCCCCTGCAGAGCTTTGGTGTCCTCAGCCCCCCGTCTGTGGTTCTGGAGGGGGTATCTTTTCGGAGCAGCCCTGGGCAGGGCGAACAGGAGCCGCTGGGGGTGCTTGCGGGTGCAGGGTTGTTCGTGCAGGCTGCGTGTGATGGGTCAGGGGTATTTGAGACCACGGCAGCTCATTGATGGCTCAGGTAAGGGGAGCCGAAGCTTTAGTTCTTTGCAGCCCTGCTTGGAAAATGAAGCCCAAATGACTCGAGTTTGACTTGGGAGTGGAGAGGGGATGTACCGTCTTCCATGTCATCAGAGTGTCAAAGGAGGCGTCACAGCGTCCAGAATCCAAACGCTTGCGCTGTCTCCCACCTATGACTGTTAGCTTTGAATTGGCTTTGATTTTTATTACGTGTTTGTCCGCAGCAGCTGTCAGAAGGTTTAAATGCTGGAATTACTGTTGTAATAGATATGTCCTTCCAAACCTTGCTAGGCTTGTACCCACTGGGAGTTTATGTAACGCATTGTGTGGTACAAAAAGTATGCGGAGCCGCTTGGCGTGCTGCAGATCTCAGCCTGGCTGGCCAGCTCGGTCGAAACCGCGTTTGCATCCGAGTTGCTCCACGGTGAAGCAGGGAGGGTGCTGCCTGCAAGCACCGCCGTGGCTCTTGTTCTGGATGTTTCATGGACCCGCATTGCTGCTCCCATGGGCAGCTCTGTCCTTGGCACCGCAAGAGCCATCGCGAGGAGCAGGAGGCAGCGGAGCAGAAGCTGCTTCCTGTGCCGGGGCAGGAGGAAGCGGGGAGGATGGCGAGTTGCTCTCACAAGCCATAGTAAACCCACGATTGCTTTTGGTGCTATTTTTATCCATCGCTCCAATTTTATCTAGTTTCCTTACATAACTTTCAGCTGAGTTACAGCTGAATAAACTTTCAGGGAAGAGCAATTTCTTGAACACAGCTCTAACTTTCTCCAGACCCTGAATCTCAAATCATCCACAAAAAGCTTCCAGAGCATTTTGCAATTTAGGGCAATTTGTCCACCAAAGCATAGGCAGAAAGAGCCTGAGCTCCCAGCTTCGTGACAGTTGAATTTGTCCCTCATCCTGGGGGAGGCAAAAGTGAATTATTTGGCTCCTTTTTGTGTCAAGAAAATACAGGTTTGTATTTTTTGAGTGGCCCCGAGAAGTGTCACCTTTCCCCTTCCCGGTTCTCTTTCCGTGCTTGCGTCTGCAGGGAGAGTCACCGGAATCACGGGCCAGATGTCTTCTCCGGCCCCTCCCTGGATCTCCATGGGAATGTTCCCTGTGGCACCCAAGAAGAGCCAGGCTGCTCACCAGGCAAGCACGAGGGAAGGGTTTGAAGAAATAGAAATGGAAATGACATAAATGTAACTTTCCACATGAAAAATGGGTGGAAATGCTGTGCATCTCCACCCAGCTGCCCTTTATGGCGAAGTGGAGGTGAAGCTGTCCTGGAGGGAGCCATTTGCAAGAAATTGTTGGTCCTTTTTTTTTTTTTTTAATTTCTGTGATTGAGTAAAAAAACAGTGTGCTGCCAGTGTGTAGGTTTTGTGACTCCATAAACACGGAGGTGTTGTGAGGCTGCTGAAACACAGTTTCAGCACCTTTTGTACCCCCCGGCCTCGTTTCTTGCCACCCACACGCAGCACTGGAGTGCGGGACTTGCCGAGCCCTCCTGCTCGTACATTTATTTCCCTGCGGGCTGCTGTGCTTGCAACCCCGTGCGGGAGTTAAGGGGAGCAGGTCCTGCCTTGCAGCACCAGGACAGAGGAAGCCACCGCGTAGGCTCCTTCAGCCCCATCTTGTGTGGGACCTGGAATCGCTGGTCCGAGGTAGCAGCCGCCTGTGTGCGCAGGAGCGGGAGACTCGCTGGGCCCTCTCGTGCAAAGTGAGGGTCAGGGACTCCCTGTGAGCATCCCTGGCCTCTGCTCTGAGCCCTTTTAGCCACAGAATCATCAACAGGGAGCTGGAAATGCCCCAAGGAGATTGACTTGTATAGCCCCAAAGTGAGGTCCTTCAAGTCGTCTCTTCTCAAAGACACCCTCCAGTCTCCACTGAGGGAGGCTCTATAACCTGATCGCATTCCAGAGCTTCATTATTTAATGACTGGTAATAATTCTGCATTATCTAGTCTGAAGCTCTACGCATGGTTTCTTCTCCTCTTCCTTACAAGCCACTTGAAGCCTACTGCTATCTTTCCCCCTCGGTCTTTTCTCTCAGAGTCATAGACAAACTGTATAGACAAACAACAGCAAAGTAATCTGTGTCTGAGAGTGCTTAGAAGTCCTTGTTCCCATCAAAAAAAGCTTTCATCATGGCTTTGTGCAGTTGCATCAGGAGATAATTCCAGTCTTTCATTTTTTTCTTCAGATTTTGTAGACCTCAGTTCAATTTCTTACACAGAAAGAGGCACCTCCTGCCATGAAGGTTCTTGCTGTCTCTATTAACCAGCAGGAATATTTTCTGCTGCGAGGTGATAGCCGTGTCATATAACAATATTAGGTTTTAACTTATTTAAAACTGAGAAAAGGTGTTAACAAAAATATAAAGTGAGATTGCAAGACTCATGGTTGATAACGTTTTCTAGCTGTCTGTCCTTCTGCAAAACAGAGGCTGCAGCTGAATGACAGGTCAGGGCTCTTATGCTAAAATCATGTATTTGGCTGACATACCCCAATAACTATTGACCAGAGGCAAAGAATAGTGAAGTCAGTGGGAGGCTTTGCTTTGGTCTCTTTAGACTGTGGATGACTCCTAACTATGTAGGCAAAATAATAGGCAACAATAATCCACATTTGCCCCTTCTTGGAAAAGCATCATCCCAAAGGGGCCGTGATCACATATTTGTTGTTGCATCTGACTCTGGCACCCTGTAAGGAAAGCCCAGCTCATCAGAACACAACACTTGAGCTCTTGGACATGGAATTATTTATTGCACAACGACGCGCTGCAGGTCATTACTCGTACTGATAAGGAAGGGTTTATGCAAGGGCAGGTCTGTGCCTGGCTGGGCATGAAACGGGCTAATAGTGCTGTGCTCCTGGCTATGTTTCTCTGAGGCACTGGCTATGTAGGGGGGCCCGTGGTGGTGACTGATGGCTCCTGCACTGCTCAAAACTTGGTACCCAGTGATAAAATATATCCCTGTAGAATGGTAGGTCCTTTCTTCCACTCTCTTTCTACTACAAAGTTTCTCCATGTTGATTGTGCTTCGGCTCCACCACAATTACTATTTCCTGGTTCCCATTAAGGACAGATGACACAAGTTTTCCTATAATCTGATCATGCGATGTGCAATTGATACAGATCCTTGTCCAGAGACCCCTTTAGGACGTGCCTTAGAGCAGGAAGTGCTGAGGGCTGCAGACCAGCGCTCACGCAGCCCTGGACCTGCTGGGCTCTATGCTGTAAATACCCCCAGTTTCCTGAGTATGGGCTGGGCTGCCCGTGCACACCCTGGCCGTCCACAGCCTAAAGCTGTGCCTGAACAAGCAGTCCCTTCTGCAGGATAACTTGGTGACGCTCCATTGGGGTGGGATGCAAGGTTGGGCCTGGGCACCGCGTTCCTGCTCGCTCAGCCCCGGGTTCTCACCATTCTGCCACGACCTGCACCACCTCTGACTGATGAATGAGCGTCTGCAGCAAACAAGGACAGCCCCGTTATCTGTCTTGCTGTGGCTGTGCTGGGTTTCCCCGTGGGCATAATGGACACTTCCACAGCTCTTGCATTCTATAACCCAAGCTGGATTTTCTGTTGAATATCTCTATGAAGACCAACAGCGATTTCCTCAGGGCCAGGGGTAACAAAGACTTTTTTATGGTGCAAGATCGTTCTAAAATTAGAAGCTGGACACTGGTACTAGATGTTGCCCTGAGAATGTAATGGCAAAACCCATACAGTTGTTCTCCAGTGTGTCTTTATATCTAGACTGTTTCTGTGCTCACAGGTTTTCCACCAATGCCCCATTCCCTCTGAGCAGGCTTCTCCCAGTGGATAACATAAGGTGGCTCTAAGCCCTTTCCAGAGTGTTCTTAAGACCCCAAATACAATTCCTGCATGTGGAAGGAGGAAAGAATCATTTCTATCAGAATATGCTATGTCATTTATTGAAGCTCATCAGCTACGCTTGCCTCTAATAGGAACTTTGGTGTCTGAACAGTGTCCCCAGAAGGTGAGAGGTCTGTCTGAGGTGGGAAATGCAGCATCTGCCACCATACGAGGTGGGGAAATTGCGGCCCGGGGACCCCACATAGTGCTACAGCCTATGGAAGCGAGTGGGGAACACACGAATTCCTGCAGAAGGCTCGCAGGGAGCCAGAGGCATGTGCAGCCTTTCCTGCATTTGAAAGGAAAACTTAGAGCTCCCCTGGATGAATTGGAGCAGTCAGAGAGAAACTATCAGCTAAATCTGAGAGCGAGCTGAGAATCACAGAGGGTCTCCCCACGGCTCCCGGTTAGCAGCGTTGTATATTATTTTAAAGGAGCCTTATGCAAGAATTATGTTGCATTCTGAAAGGGGAGATTGTTTTACTTAATTGATGTGGGAAGGTCCTCAAATTACAGCCCTTCCTGCTTATATTATTACATGCGAGGGTTCATCCCGCGGCAGTCGCCTGCGCTGGCTGGAAGCAGGATCTATGGCAGATGATAAACCCGCAGCCTGCCCCTTGCTGCTTGCCAGAGCCGGAGCTATTTCGGCCTCGTCATTGCAGCTGAGTGCAATTAATAACTACTGGATTGTGCTCTGGAAAAAGTGGGTGGGAGACAGGTCAGAGCGTCCTGGTGTGTAACTCCAGAAACAGGTACAGTGTCGAGTGGAGGTTGTGGACGTATGGGATGGCTCCGAGTTGGCACTGGATAAAATATTCCCATCTGCGTTCTTCCTGGAGGACTGGATTTTGACTTGTTTTTCCTTTATAAAGTGATCTGCTTTCCCAGGAAATGGAAGGGAAGGAGGCGAATTTTAGCCAGAAAATGGAATGACTCCAACCAAAACTATGACTCTGTTCTTGACCAAAATGAAATATTTGTGTCCTTAAATTCCCCTGCATGGGACTTCCAGTCCTGACTCCGCATCTCCCTGTTGCTGCCAGCAGCCAGGCTGCCCGGGTGAACTCCCATCCATTCGCATCCCTGGCACATGTCCCCTTTCCCTGCTGGGGGAGCCCACAGCGCGTCACGGGACTCCTCATCCGTTGAGGAACCAGGGATGGGAGCACCGCTCACAGCTCTGTGGCTCATGGATGGCACTTCAGCTTTGAAACATAAACAGCTTTATTTTGCCCCAAATCATTATTTCAAGAGGGGGAAGAAGGAGGTTCTGACCGGCTGACAGAGGCCAGGGATGCAAATGTTATGTTGTGGGGTGGAAATTCCAACGGAGCAGAGCGGAGCAGCCAGATCAAGGCCAGGATGCAGCTCCCAGGCCAGCTGTGGCACCCTGCGGCCTGGGCTGCAGAGCCACCACTTTGCTGGGCATGCAGTGTTTCTCAGGCTGCGCTCTGGACGGGCTAGGCTATATTTAAATGTATTTTGCTGGTGTGGGCCTCCAGAGTTGTAACTTCCCAAGGGCTATTCTGTAGATTCCTTCCTCCTTTTTTTGCTTCCTTTTTCTTTAAAGGAAACTCTCAATCGTCTTAGGAAATAATCCTTTGTTTATCTCATGAAAAGCCCTGCGCTCTCCTGGCCAGAAGCGTGGAGGAGGCAATAGGAAGAGGCGGCACCTCTGTGTTACGATACAGCCAAGCGTGTCTTAAATAAACACTTGTTTATTTTTCTACTTTTCTGTTGAATCGCATCGCTGCCAGCAGAGAAGGTAAAAGTATCCAGTTCAAAGGAGGCCACTGCAAACGTAGGCTGACATCCTGTCACCAATATAGTGCTGGCCTCGTCACAATGCCCCGCCGCAAACAATGGAGCTGAACGGGAGAGAGAGATCCGTGCATTAACCGAGGGGCAAGTGCTTAACAACGGATGGAGGACACGAGCGCTGGGCGAGACGGGCACTGCTCCAGAGCCGGGTGTCCCTTCCGTGCCCTCGTGCTGCAGGAGACCCTGCTGTGCTGGTGCTAAGGGGGGTCCCCGCGTTTCTCAGGCTGGGGCGAGCAGTGGCTCTCAGCAGGCTTTGCCTCTGAGCCTCCATCCTGCTGCCCTGGAGTGGGCGCTGGGGAACCGTGTCCCCAAGCAGGATGAGCCCTGTTACAGACCAGATTCGCAGTTTAAAAAAATCTGCAGAGAGAAGCCTAACTTAGCTAAATTTTACCTCGTTTCCCCTTGATTAACTAGCACTTCTTTTGAGTATCATGTGGAAAATGACGGCTTTTATTTCAGTACTGAGGTCGCCTGTGTCCCAAGCCACCTTTAGCACCTGCCCTGAGCCGACAGACCAGGCTCTGAGGTGATGGCAGGTGACGGTCACCTGCTGGTTATCACACACACGGAGTGTGACATCCAAGCACTGAAGCACTGAGTTTTCTTCTTCTTTTTTTGTTGTCTGTGCAGCCCAGGGTGTGCCCATCTGACCTAAATGTTTGTGGAGTGACATCCTCGGGACAGGCTGACAAAAGGTTATAAACTCATTTGTTTTCATCTCTCCCCAAGCCGGCCTGGCTGCAGCAAAGTTTCTGCCTGCCTCTCCCGGGGTCCTCGCACCTTCCTCTGACGCATCCGCCGCCTGGGACAGGATACCGGGCCAGGGGGCCAGGGTGCGGGGCCGCACCAGCAATTCCTGCTTCCCAGCCGGGAGGCTGCGACTGCTGCTGTCTTGTTGTCCCTTGTCGTCCCCCATGGCCATCGCTGCCATTGGGCTGCTTGTGCTTGAGCCCCCAGGCGCAGGCTGCTGCTCTGCAGGGCGAGTGGGAAAGGGTCATTGCAGCAGTCGTGGAAGGGACCAGGTGGCTGAACTCCAAGGGTGAAGTGTGGGATGTAATAACACCAGTTTGTACCATATCCCCAGAACTGCTGAACACCAGATGCTTTTGATTTGCCCTGTGGAGCTGTTTTTTTCTTGTAGGAGCAGAAAAAAAGTGAGGTGCTTTAGCATAAGATAGAAAGGAAGGGATTTCTGCATTCCAGTCTTGGCTTTGCTTTGGACAGACTCCCCTGGCACTTCCAGAGCCTTTCACGATGTCGGGGCCAGCTGTGCCCACATCTGGGTGCAAGGCTGGTGTGGCCCGTGCTGTGTGTGAGCAGCCCCAGGTGCTGTTGAGGAGCATTGCTCGGCCAGGAGCCCAGCAGAAAGCAGCGTCTTGTCCTTCCCAGGATAGTTTTGTCCCTGCGCTCTGCTATATTCATGCTCATTCACACTGCTATGTCAAAAATCCCTCTTCCCACAAAAAAAGAGCTGAGCAAACCTGCAGCCAGCAGCTCCCGGAGGAGCACGCTGCTCCCATCCAACACCCTGGCCGTGCTGCAGGCCGCCGTGTCCGCTCCTAGGCAGCGCGTTCCCGGTTGTGGGATGTCCGCGTGGAGAGGGGCAGGATGGCAGGTACGAGGCTGGTCCTGCCTGCGCCAAAGCTGCTGATTTGCAGTGTGTAAGTGGCAACGTGGAGGGCCTGAGCCTGCTGTTTGCACATGCTCCCGTGTTGGAGCCTCTCCCCCTCGGCTATTCCTCTCCCCATGGGCTATTCCTTTATCCTTTGCAGATACAGAGAAACCCTGTGCTGGAATCAAGAGCCACATCAGAGACTAGCGCACTCGGCCTTCTCTTCCCTGAGAGGTTTTTAGCAATGTGTCCCCCAACCTACGCAAAATAAATGGAAATTAGTCCAAAAGAAGGTGCCTGTGTGCTTTCCCATGGCTGGGAACCAACCTTGACCTGTCCTGGGCCCCCAAGCAGCCTGGGGGACACAGCCGGGCTCAGTGCCCTTGGGCAGCGGCTTGTCCTGGGGAGCCCAGACTGGCCCCGCTGTCCAGATTTGGGTTCCCAAGCCCTGCATGCAGGGGAAGAATAATTTCTTGGACCCGTTGGCTACATCCTGGATGCTGCAGCCCAGTACGGAGCTGGCCTTGTGCTTGGGAGGGCACATGGCTACGGAGCAGCCACCATCATGGAATGAATATCCCTGTCTCCCACTGGCAGGAAGATCTACACGATGTCCCTGTCTGACCTCTCAGGAGACTATATAGGCGAGGAAGCCAGATAAGGACTTGAGCAATCCTTGAAGCTTTTATTTTCTGGATAGTCCCATCTTGCACCTAGTTTTTGATTGACGTGCATCAAAGCTTTGCTTTTAGTATTTATGAGCTCGCAGCAAAAGCAAAAATGTGTGTGCTCAGCCAAATAATTCTGCAAGGTTCAGGTCTGGTTCACCTGGTTCAGGTCTCTGGGCAATACAAAGCTGAGGGAGAGGTGTTGGGAGGAGCCCTGTCCTTCAGGTACAGTCTGATCTCAGAATACAGACTGGTCCTGACCGCTTGGATTCCTGTTGTTCACTGTAGCTGCAAATGCATAAGCAGGAACGCACCTACAGCAAGAGCTGAGCAGGCCAGAAAGCTCCCGTATGAGAATTTTCCACCCCAAAGGACCTGACTTTTAATTGCTTGGAATATACATTATTTGTTTTGATTGGGAAAAAAGAAGAAAAAAGAAACATTTTGTGCCCGGCAGAGATGGGGTCTCACCAGCTCCATCCCTGCCAGCGCCGCGGGCCCATCGGGACGGCCTCGCGTCACCTGGGCCCGCACGGGGCGAAGCTGTGCGCGCACCGAGGACCGCAGGGGCTTCCAGGCCAGGCCCTGAACTTTTGCCCCACGCCGAGGGGAAGGTGGCTGCTCCGGGGCGGCGCGGCCTGAGAATGCGGCCGCGCTGCCGCGTCCAGGCGAGGTGGGGCAGCGGCCGGGGGATATCAGCCCTCCCCGGCAGTCAGTGTCCGAAACTTCCTTGTATTGTTTGTCCCGTGCTAGGAGTTTCCCCCCCACCCCAAAAATAGCTTTTTGTTTGTAAGTTCGCTTTGCATCCAAGCTTCCTCTCCAGGTTTTCTCAAGAGGCTCCGTGATATCTTTAAGTTTGCTTTATCCACAGGAACAAAGGGCTGCAAAATTCTCACTGCATGAAGATGGGGAGGTTTCCCCTCGGAAGGAGGAGAAGGGTGGTTTTTAAAATCTTTCTTTTTTTCTCTTGTACTTAATGCAGGTCGGACTGGTGAGAGCAAACATGGTGTTCAGCCTTTGTTCCGCTGACCCAGTAGGAGCTGCGAGGAATGCAGTGTCCTCCTGGGAGCACAGGGAATAGTTGGCAGCGATACCACGCGGCTCAAAAATGCTCTCCAAAATAATCGAGCAACCACCAACCATCAGTAATCACTGTGCCTCCCAGCTCTTGGCCGCTGTTATCTGCACCAGATGTTGTCTGAAGTAAAAGGGAGATGCTGTGCTCTGGGCCAGAGGGATATATATTTTTCTGACATTATTGTTCAACCGCCTTTTTTTTTTTAAATAATGCCTTGCAGAATGTTAATAAATAGCTGTTTATTTTGACAGCGGTGTCAAGAGCATGCTAATGTGTTATTGTTTGTACTGCGGACACTTAGGACATGTAAAGGGAGTTTGTGTTCCTGGTTCCAGGGACGCAGGAGGATTTTGCTAACAGTGGACCCGGTCCAGAGAATGTGCATTACATATGGGTGTTTATATCGTGCTCTGCCTGTAAGAGTTCATTTGGCTGATGAAAGATGCCTTGCTTGCGCGCTAGGGGCTGGCAGGATGGTGTTTGTACCATTGTCAACTCTGATACAAGTTTGAGATGTTACAAAAGCTCTCAGAAGAAGGCAACAATTAATTCAATCTGTTTTCTTCTAAATAGGTGTGCATTCAAAAGTGCTATGTGCTGCAGGCCTTTAATTCTGGGATGCCCGAATTTGTTTCTATTGCAGTGACTTTAGTCGGACTTTCTTCTTGCACAGAAAAAGAAACCCTGAAGACGTGTGAATGCAGTGTCTTGTTAAAGGAATATATTCTCCACCTGACACTCCTGCTGGAGCAGTTGTAAGGATGAATCATTTTCACCTCCCTGAGGCTATGCCCCAATGTTACCGTGCAATAAAGCAGCTGGAAAAGTTGCCTTCTCCACCTTTATCAAATATTGTGCATTGAAATGATGCTGCTTCTGGAGCAGGCAGGGCCCTGCGTCCTGCAGCCCCTCTAACCAGCAAGCAGGCACCTTGCGCCTGAGCTGCTGGAGCTCCGATGTGTCCTGAGAGTGTTTGAATTTATGTAGTGCTAGTCAGAGGCAGAAAGATTTTCCACTAGTAACAGCTATAATAAAATTACGGCAGTTAAATTACAGCTGAAACGAAATGCTAAGTTGAATCATAAAACTAAAATAAGATGAAGTGCTGGTGGACTCCCATCTAAATGAGATTCAATTAAAGAGGCTGTTGAGGCCCAAATGAGGCTCGACGCAATGGTGGCGGACAGGTCCCAAACGTCAGCTCTGAGTCACCATTCCATGAATTACTGGCCTTGGAGGAGTGAGTTCTCCTCGAATTCGCACAGAGGAGCCGCTTTTGCAGTCGGCTTCTTGAGCGTGCGATCAGCGATGCCCTTCACGCGCTCCGGCTGCGCTCGTGGTTACTGTGGGCAGTTTGGAGCTCACGAGCGAGTGCAGCTGGGGAGGGTGTGCAGCAGCATGGACACATCCCTGGGAAGGCTGAGATGCCCCTCACACCCCCAGGAGAGCCAGGGAATAGGGCAGTTTTATCCCAGATAGTCACAGAGCAGAGGGTGCTGCTGAGGGCAGCACGTGGGGCGCAGGGACGGGGCATCTTTGCCCAGGCTGCTCTTCCTGCTGAGTCCTCTTCACTCCCAAGTCACTATCTGCAACCTTCACTCACTGTTTTCTTCTCTTTTTTTATTGCACAGGACCTGAATTTTCATAATGAGGACCGTTTTGCCCAGTGTGTCCCCGTGCTCTGAGGGTTACACCATGCGCTCCTCTTTTGATCTCAGATTTGTTTTTCAATCTCCCTGCGCCTTGGTGATCACATCTCTGTGACAGATGCCTTACTTATGGCCTGTGTTTTACACGGGATCTTCTGAAGTCTAAACCCCAGCTGTGCCTTGAAGTGAGCGAGCTCTGGCTTCCACAGGAGCCGACTGAAGTAATGTTTGAAAATATTAATTTTGATTCAGATGGGACTTTGCCAAAACTTCTTTTTTTAATGGTGTAATTTGACATTTCCTTGCAGTTCTAATTTATCTTTGTAAAATGTCTGCTTAGGAATTTTCTGCCTGTTTTTTTTCCAATCAGAAAGTGGTAATCTAGGATAACCTGTTTCTGTTTGCTTGCACAAGGGTCAGTTTTGGTAAATTTTCCCATCATGAAAATGTTTCCAAATGGTTTCAGAAATGGAGAACATGAGGTCTGCCTAATGTATGTATTTTAATTTAATGTTGCTTCACTTTCAGCATTAGAACGAACATTTTGGTCAACCCATGTCATTTCTGTGCCTGAGATGATCCTTTGCAAGGATTTTGAAGCTCTGGTTCTCTCTTCTGTTGCAGGGTAGTGGGGTGCAGCCCTGACTCCTTTCTGATGTGACTGCAAAGACAGACTGAAGTTTTCCAGCTCCTTGAGTCCCAGCGTGGTGGGGTAAGTCTCTCATTTCAGAGATGAGACACCCAGCTACTTTGCTATTTGCCATAGCCTTTTCCTTTGTATTTCTGGCTGTGAGAGGCACCATATTTCTGCACAATTTCAGTCATTTTTTGTCCTTGGAATACAATACTTAACCCCTCTTTCCGGTGGAAAATAAATCCTTTTAAGTGGATTCTTTGCAGTGAAGCCCAAATTGGTTTTGATGAATCCAATCGGGGCGGGGAGCCAATGAGGGGCAAATGCAGGAAAGATTAAAAAGGCTGAAATGGGAAGGCTTGTGGTGTCTGGGCTCTACCTGTTCCAGAAAATCTTCAACAACTGTTTGGTTGCTAAAGAGCCAATGCCGATGTACAGAGAAGAGCAGTGCACTTGCAACTAGAAGCTGTTTGGGGGCAGGATAGGAGGGAAGGAAAAAGAAGATAGACATGAAACCACCCTACTTATCTAGATGCATTGGAAATTACCCAGCCCTTTCCGTGGCGTTGCCTTTTCCCAGAGTGCCTCCTCTCTGTGTCACCTGAGTGACAGATGCCAACTGAAGTGATTATTTGCTCTAGAGGAAACGATTTACTTTCTGCAAGGGCTTGGGTATATCCTTCCCTGCTCTGCGTGCCAGCACATACTGGTAATTGAAGCAGTGGACGATGCACAGATATTAGGGGCAGAAATCCTTTCCCACCTGTACTTGCCACCCCGGGTGATGGTACAGGCTGCTGTGGGACGATCAGCAACTGTGCGTGCACGTGGGGTTAACTGAGAGGAAAAAACAGCCCCTTCGACTCACATCTTGCACAGGAGATTTGGTGTAGGGAGTTTGTACGTTGCTTTTCCAGAGCTGGTGGCTGCTCCGTGTGTGTGTATGTGCACCACAGTCCCAGAGTTGCCTGCAGAGGGGAGGACACCGCTGCGTTATCCGCAGTGATAATGTTTGGGGCACATGGAGCATCCCAGGACGGAGAGATGAACTTGCATTTTTCTGCAGTGATGATGGTGATGTAATGACATGGTAAACAAAGTATTTCATCTTTCTGCCTCTCTTCGCTCTGTTCCAGGAGCTAGCTCAGGGGTTTCTGCCAGAAAGCTGACTTTTCTCCTGGCTAAAGCTTGCGGGTTCATCAGTGTTGAAACATTGCTGGGATGTTCTGTCCTGCAGACACGGGGGAGAAAAGCCCTCTCTGGAGGAGGAAACACTAGCCCGAATGCTGCAGGCTTTGTTTCTGTACCTGTCACCGTTATTTATTATTCCAGGCAACTTCTGAATTTATATAGTGCTTCTGAAAACCAGGGCTGAGCCTTGGATAAGTGGATGAACAGACTTTCAGCACCTCACTGCTCATGTGTGTCAGCACGTGGAGGGCGCTGTGATCGAGCGGAAGGTACCGCATCCCAAATTACCCGCTCACGTAGCAACAGCTAGAGATGTCGTAACTCCTGCTGGTGCAACTGTGAAGGGAGCTGCTTTGGGGGCTGCCTGTAAATGAGGTTTGTTTGCAATTAGTTCTCCCTGATTTTGCCAAAAGGCCTTGTCCGAACAGAAGTGCGTGCAAGCATGTGCGTGCTCACCCACGCTCACACACGTGCACACATGTGCTCACACACACGTGTGTGCGTTTTCTGGCATGAGTCCACGGGATTTGGGCCCACAGAACCTCTGCGCTGCAAGGCTGTGGGGATCTAGATACCCATAAACATGATGGAGAATATTCCCAGCGTGAAGGTGGTCTCCATCCTGCCTAAAAGCCGACCTTTCTCTGCCATCCCGGCGGCTCTCTGTAGCAGGGAGCATTGGGAAGGAGGCGGAGAGGTCAGGCAGGGAAATGCTGCTGCTATGGGGATTCCTGTGCTGTTATGCAGCAAAGGAGGGATCCATGGGTGCCGAGGCTGAATCCTGAACACGTGCACATTTCTGTGCTCGCTGCCCATGTGCTACCAACTGCCTGGGAGGCAGGAGGGTACCAGAGCTGTCCCTCTCCTGAGGGGGGCCATTTACAGGAGATAATCTTGATTTTGGGAATACCCTCTGAAACGGATCCTAACAAGAGCAGTGTGGATAAGGAAACCATTTCCACCCGCATGTCCTCAGGCTGCCTGCTTCTGAATGTGGGAGAGACGTGGCAAAAATGGGGATTTTAGTCCCCATTTTAGTCAAAACCTGTGTGAGGTTGTGCTTGGGGTGGAGAAGCTCAAGCTGGTTATAATTCACAGGGTTTATTCTTCTCGTGTAACCTATTTCTCTGTCAAGGACATATGACAGTTCAGCTCTCGTTCCTCCTCGGGTGCTGCCACAATCTTGTGCTGGGACATTGGCTGGATTTTTGGTGTCAAATCTTGGTGTTAATAATCAGGGATGTGCCCTGGGATACATACCTTTGTCCTAAGGTTTCCAGACAGCAGTGACAATCTGCACGGTGTGTGGGCCGCTGCTCTCAAGGACTTATGTGTATCGTGGGAAATCCAGGTCACCAGGTCTATAGGGCCCGTAGTCTGTGGGACATTAAAGCAGGCTGTGTGGTTAAGAAAGGGGAGCTACCTTCTTGAGCAAATTCCATATTAAAAATTCCCCCTCCTTTTCAGTAGTTTTAATTACATAACTGAAAACTGGAAAAAATAATTCAAGGGGACTAAGAAAACCATCCAGAGCACTTTTTGAGTGGGTTGGACCTGTAAGACTCAAGCTGAAATGGGGAGAGGAGAATGTCCAAAAGACTTGAACTAAAAAAAATGAAATTTATTAATCAAAAGCCATTTTTTTAAGCAAAAACACAGTTTAAAATATCAAACAATCTTGAGTAAAAGGCTCTTAGTCAGCCAAAAGAGTGAAGTGAACCCTGTGATGCTATTTGAAGTACGTAGGTGGCACACATAAACACTCTTATTTACCTTTCTACTCTAGTGGGTTCATAAAACAATTAAGAGATGTGCTAGAAATAATGAGAGGAAATGTGGAAAAAGTGAAAAAAGTCAAAATAGTTAAAAAAAAGAAAAATAAAGGAAAAATATATAAGAAAGTGAATGGGTCCCTGTTGAAAACTGAGGGAAGCGCCATCATTTGGATCATTTACAACAGGGCCGCGCACATCAGTAACAAGTACGCCAAGAGGAACAGCTGCAGGTCTGTTCCCCCAGGAAGGGGTGAGATGATCTAATATATCTTTTTAATTTCATTTCTAATTTCTATGCTTCAGATAACGTAGACAACCCTTGAAATATAACCTATAGCCTGCTAATTCCTTCCTTTCTTCCTGTCTAGGGAGAGATGTTGAGTTGAGGGCAGTTGCCCAATATTTTCGGCTGTTATTTTTAGCTCGCTTTCCTACAGAAATGAAGCCCACGTGGACATAGTGTCCTGGTGTCTGCCGCTTTCTTTCCCTTTCCCCCAGGAAGCTCTTGGACAGATTTTAGTGGCACTAAAGTGGGACTTTAGTGGGTCTTGGCGATGCGGCCATGGGGACAAGCAGAGAGCTCCGGGACGTTCATGGCCGGGCTGTTCCCCTCAACCCCGCCTTTGATGTCCTCTTGCCCTACGCCCAAGGAAGCTGATGTCATGGGAGGATGGGAGGCCCGTTCCCACCTTCCGAGGAAGGAAATTCCTCAGGGCAGCGCTGTTTAGCTGTCGGGCCCCCCGGAGCCCAGCGGGGAGATGCTGCGGCCGCGCGCGAGGCTGCGGTTTTGGCACCGTGGGGACGCTACTGATTGCAATGTGAGCAATGTGAAGCCTGCTGCCTTAATTACTTTTACACCTTGCTTGTGGAATTTGCTTCGCAGCAACACAAAGCCTCTTGCGAGCCGCTTTCTGTGGCTTGATTAAGGAAGAAAAAAGTGCGGCAAACAGACCCCTGGGATTAGGGAGGGCGCGCGGCCAGCGCGGCTCTGCAAGGAGGAAAAGGTGGGACTTACCGCTGCAGAGGATGCGAAGGAAGGGGCCCTGCTGCCGGCTCCAGGCCCTGCCAAGCAGAAGAGCTGCTGGAGTCGCCTGCTGTTTCGGGGAGGAACGTGGTTGCCTGGGGAGGAAGGAGCGGGAGCATCTCGGGTGGCCCTAGGGTAGCTCCGCAAGCAGCAGTGGGATTGCAGCCAGCCTGCGAGGGCACAGGGCAAATGCCAGGAGCAGCAGGAAACGGAGGGAATGGTGGACTGCACGGACCAGTGTGCCTTGGGTAGCTGCGGTCTCCATGGAAAACCAGAGGGACCCTGTGTTGCTCCTGTGTTGCTCCTGGGTTATAGGAAATTCAGGAATTTGCATCCCCACGTGCATGTAGCCATGATGCCTGCAGCTCCCCCAGATCAGGCTGTGCGTTGCCTCAGATGGGGCTGCGTGTTGCCGCGGGCACGTGTTCCCAGGCCCTCCGGACATTCCTCTCCCGTGGCAGGCCGGCCCCAGAGGGCTCCACGCCTGTCACCAGTCACATATTCCCCAAGAGATCCCCCAAGAAGCCGCCCTCTCCCTCAGGTCGAAGCCTCCGCGAGCGCAGTCAGGTCCCTGCTCCCGGCAGCAGGAATGTGCTGACACACAGATACCGCAGAACTGGCAACCTGAGCTGGAAACACAGTTATCTGAGCCAAGGGGTTTCTTTTGCCTGTGTGTTTTATCAGAGCTCACCCAAACAAAATTAGCTATACTGCAAGGACGCACAAAAAAATCCCTTCTTTTGTAGCACTCCGTCCACACCAGGGGTTTTGCTGCTGTAGCTCCCTCTTGCAGGGATGAGGTATTTGTTTTTTCATGCTGCTAGCTGGCAGAATTCGGCTTGCAAAACTTCGCCGTGTAGATTAGCCCTAGCAAAAAGGGGCCAGCTGCTTCAGGAGCACTTTGGTGCACCAGCGAGAAATGTGCTCTGCTGAGGTCCATTGCATCTCTTTTCCACTGCTGTAAAAGATTTCCCATAGTGAAGAGAGAAGAAAAACAACCCCTAAGGCTTCATTTTGTCTGGCCATTTTTTGTCGATCTGTTATAGCTCAGCGTGTGTGTGCAGACCTTGCTCGCAAGTTGCTGGAGCGTAGGGATGTAGGGAGATGGTGAAACAAGTACGTGGAAAGTATTTGCGGTTGTTTGGGCAGCTGAAGAAGCACAGAAGGAGAGAATATAATCTGTGCTTTTGCTCATTTCAGTGTGTTAATTGGATATGCCATGTAAAAACCAGGCCCGGTGCATTGTCCTAGGGGGTGTGAAGTCAATGTGTTTAATTTATATGCTGCTTTTTGTCCTGAACGGGCTGTGCAGGGAGGGGTTCCCAGTGCTTTGGCTGACGTGCAGATATCACTGAGGAGAAACGCAGCAGCAGCAGCAGCGGGTGAAGCCGTGCAATGACTCAGGTGACAAGTGCCCCGTCTGCCATAGCCTGCTTTGGGACAGCGGTTGTATAAGGGGGGGCTTAATGGTGGCAAGAGACACGATCCTAGTGTGAATAAACAGCGTATAAATAGCAGTGTTTTGGGGATGTGGGTAAAGAGTGAGTCCTTTTTTTGTGAAAGAGATCAAGAAGTCACTTTTTCCTTAGGGGCTGCAGCCTTGGATGTCCTTTACCCAGTTGCGCAGTTTGAGTTTTCCTGGCCAGTGAAGAGAGTTGGCTCAAACAAGAGCCCTCCAGTCATCTTGCAGGATGGCCCAGGTCTTCATCCCCCTTCCTTCCCACCTCCTTCCCTTCTGTGTGACCAAGGAGCCCCGCGAAGCCCAGCAGTGTGGCCCTGTGGACCACCATCCGTTCTCCATGGCGAGGAGTGCAAGCCCAGAAGCTATTGCCTGGCTCTCACGAGCTTTGAAGCTCGATGACCAGCCTTTGTATCCCCAGATAGATTCTTCAGATAATAGGCTACTGAAAAGAAACAAGTTTATATCTCCCCCCTTCCCAGACATAGTTTCAGACCAACTAAATTATACCCAGCGTGGGCACTTAGGCTTGATTCTGCAATACTGCGTTGCACCCTGAGGTCTGGTGCCTCCCAGTTTGTTGTGATATTCATCTTGGAAGCAAAACAAAACCCTTTAGAAAAGATCAATTTAGCGCATCTCCTTTGTCTTGGCAGAAGACAAATTGGAGCTGCAACATCTGTTTTTCTTAAAGGACAGTACTTTTCCACTGCTGGTTTTCTCTGGCAGCTGCACGCTGCCTGAAAGGCTGGAGCGAAGGGCTTGTCAGTACACCTCTGACACTGCGCTTGGGCCTAATATTTCAAAGCACCGAGTAAATTTTAATTGATCTTTGATTGATCTTTGCAGTTATTGCCCTTAGCTCACTGAGTAGTGGGGCTAACCCACTGGGAGAAGTATGGAGCAAGGGAAACTCTTTCATTTAGCAAAAAAGAGCAGTCTTAGAAGCAGAGGCTGAAAGAAGAATCCCCCAGATTTGAATGGGGAATGAAATCTGAATGCTCAGTAGTGCTGGGAATGAATCACAGGAGGGAAAACACCAAGGGAAGTGTTGGCTTCTCTCCATCTCTTGATGTTTTCAGATCAAGATAAGTTTTTCTTCTGTAAGAGATGGATATATATATATATATATATAGGTCAAACGAAAGCAATTGGCCTTGATTCAGATGTAACTGAGAGAAATTAAAGGCTTTTTGATATAGAGATCAGACCAGACTCTGTATGCTCTTTGTAGAGCTTTGAGTTCTGTAAATCCATGATGTTAACTATTTTTCATACTTCATCCACGGGGAAATGAAAGCTGGCAGGTGACACAGGTAGCCTACAGCCATATAAGAAATTAATGGCAGAATCAGAAATACAACTCCGCATTTCCTGGCTCTCTGCCCAGTCCTGCAGCCCTGCAAGATGCCGATGCTGCAGAGGAGAGACGGGTCCCGCTCGTGGGACCTGTTCCCTGCCGTGATGGCACCCATGGGTGAAGCAGGGCCACCACGCGGGGCTTCTGCCCCTTCCTGGGGTATTATTGCTGCAATGAGGGGCTTGGGGATGTCCCTGCACCCCACAGGGTCCTTCTGCATCCTGCTGGGTCACTGCTGCTGCCCATGGACACACCTGTCTAAAGGAACTGCAGGAACTAGGAAACATCTCAGCCAGGAGGAGGCTGCTGCTGGTGAGAGGGGACACGGGTGCCAAAGGGTGACGGTCTCCTTGTGCCCATGCAACGATGACCAAACTGCCGGGTAGCAGGGATATGAGGGCTGAATGCTGCAGTGCTAAGAACTCTGACCCAGGTCAGCAAAACATTCAGTATATCCTTAAAAATAGACCTGCTTAATCCCAGTAAACACACTCAGAGTGCTAAATGGGCTCAGCTGAACCCAGACTTGCCTAAGTGGGCGGTTGTGAATCAGTTCAGTTGTTATTTTTAAAAGGCTACCTGCAATAAAGTAGATAAGATCAGCTATTTCCTCAGTGTACCTAGGGAAAAAAAAATACTGAGAGGAATAAAATTCCCAACATAATAAAAAAAAAAAATCCACCAGGAAAGCGTGCATCAGGAAATTGGACAGACGAGCTATTTTTGTGCTTGTGAGCTGGAAACGTGAATAGCAGCAGAGCAAGCTGCCAGTTCAAGTGCATCCTGGTGCTGCCAGGCCTGGGGACTTCGTGTGGCAAAAACTGTGTGTTTGGGAGGAGGATTGGAACCCAGAAGAGCAGCAAAAAGAGGAACTTGCACCCAGGGCTGGGCTTTCTTGGGACTCTCTAGTTCTTTGTGGCCATTTCGTGGAAGGAAAGTTACCCAGACAAACGGGAGAGTAGGTCTTACCTCAATGAGCTACCTCTTTTTTTTAGGATGAAAGCAATGTAGGATGTTATTGTGTGGATCCCTTGCACGTTGTGCTGGGGTTGTGTTCACACACAGACGGCAGTTTGTCCGTCCCCATGGGGTGCGAGCCAACCCCAATTCCAAACAGGAGTTTGTATCTATCCTAAGCGGTTATATCAAGTCGTGAACCTTTGAATAGGGTCCTTCAAAGGTTTCTTTCAAGCACTCTCTTTGAAATGCAATTCTCCCCTTCCCCTTTCGCCTTGAAGTTTCTGTCCCAAGGGCCCTCTAATCTCGGTGGCTGATGAGAGGAGTTGCAGGGGAATTGCTGGAGGGCTCTTGCGTCGCAGGCACCTGTGAGAGCAGCAGGTGTGACAGCCCCGAGCCCCAGCCCGGTGCAAAGTCCTCACCGGTTCCCATTGCGCAGGGAGAAGGGGCCTTGCAGCCCAAAACGGGCTCCTACTGCTGCTCCTGCTGCTGCTGCTGCTGCTGCTGAACTGTCCACAACTCCCCGCGAAGCTGAGACATTTTGGCAACATGTATTTGGGGCTCCTCATGGACCTTAGAGGCTGCATTGGTTGTGGGGTGACACTGCTTGGGTGCGGGGCTGAGTGATGGGAAAGATGGGATGGGTGTCCAAGACAGCACTGCAGACCTGAGGGCCGCAACATCGGGGAGAGCCGCTCCGCTGGGAGCCTTCCAGCTCCAGGGAATTCTCTCCAGCACTCCAGCTGATTGCTCACAAAACCCAGCCCTGTCAAAGGGGAGGATTACTGATTCTTCCCGTTAATCCTGCAGATCCGTGGAGATGCGCCTCCATGGCACGGCAGAGCTGCAGTGTCCCGGGCTGGAAGAGGGCAGCATATCCTCGTGGGTAAGGAAATGCAGTCCTGGGCTGGAAGCTGCAAAATGAAACCATACAAAGAAGCTATTGAAGGCCCCTGTTTCTCAATCCTCTTGGAGAAAAAGCGACAGCTTTCTCTAAGCCAGTTATTCAGAGAGACAGGGTGGTCAGGCTGCCTTTTTTTTTTTTCTTTTTTAATTTAAAAATGAGGCAGAAAAAGCCAGTGAGATCCCAGAGAGATACGGCCTGAAACTGCTGCAGAGAGCAGGGGAGCTGGCAGCTTGCACTGTGCCGTGTTTTCCCTGCAGCTGCCAAGTTACTTCTTTTTCTTCCCCTGTCCCTCCATGCAGCAACCAAACAGGCTCGAAGAGGAAGATGTGAGATCCTCAGCTGTAGGGCCCGTTGCTGGTGTAAGATGATTAGAGAGATCCAACAAGCAACACGGGTAAGGTGGATCCTCAGCCGCGGTGCAGCGAGACGGGCTCCGTGGCTGTGATGTGGCCCAGCGAGTGCGGCTGGGATGGAGCTGGAAAGCCCTGGCTACCTGGGGGCTCCAGCGTGGGGAACCCAAGATTGCTGTGCTGGGACACGTGTCCGTGTGCCCCCGTGGTGACAGCGGTGGCCGTGGCTCTCCGTGCGCTCGGACGTTGTGCTGCAGTGGCCCCGGTGCCACCATCCAGCCTATTCTGCCCAGCAGGAGCTTCTGCTCTCTTGGCTCTTCGGGAGACCGTGCTCTCAATGAGTGCAGTAATCAGGATCAGAAACCTTCCCGACATCCTGGTGGAGCTTCCCTTGGACCCGCTTTTCCCCACTGATACAAGGTGCAGTGAGACCTTCAGGTGGAGCCAAGGGGGTGGCGTAACCCACAGTTGTGGAGCAGGGGCATGGGATGGGAGGGAGCTCCGAGGAGGATGCTGCTCTCAGAGAAATCACAGCTTTATCTGTTTTCTTTATAAGTAAGAAACTCCTCATTCCAATGATAAGTAACAGACCTGATAGATGGAAAGATTGTGGGACGGTGCTGGCCATGAAATACAAGAGGTGCTGTCCCACTTTGGGGTGACATGTCAGGTGGTGTGGGCAGACCCTCCAAACCAATCTGAAGAACTTCTCCAGTTTAAGCAGCAGGTTTTCTTCCAACTGTGCTTGAAAACCAAAGCAAACACTTCCTTGTCTAGCAGCAAACTGTCGCCTTGTCTGCGAGTCTACACTTTGCCCAGGGGACCGCTCTCCTCGGAGGGAGCAGGGTGCCAAAGTGAAGCCCTCCGCTGTGGCAAGGCAAAGCAAAGGCGAAGAGACTGGGTCGTGTGTCATTTCTGTGTTGATGCCATTGCTATAAACCAGCCTTCCATTTGGTGATAAATTATAAATTAATCTAGTGCTTTTCTATTTGTTCTCAAACCAGGATTTGCAAAAAACCTCTGCTTGAGAAATGGAGTCTCAATGGGCTAGTCTGATCTTGATCTCAAATGGATCTCTGTGCGATCCATTTGAGCTCAGTGTGGAGACAAAAGCAAAGGAGTGACTTGGAGCACGAGGAAGTGGCATTTCCCATTCTTGGGTGCCACTGAAGCCTGAAATGAATTGCATTATTTTATAACTAAATAGCTCCTTATCCTTGGCTCAAGCCAAGCCACGCTTCCCCAATTCTTGGCTAAACAAGCAGGCAAGTTACGGGCCAAATCAGGGTCAAAGCGTTACCTTTCCTTTCAAACAGCACTGCCTTGACCCAGCTGTGCTTGGCACTTTCCCGTATTGCTCTCAAGGGCAGAGCACGTCCTAGCTTTGCCCTGTGAGGCTCCTGCACAGCCCCCACGACCGCGCTGCTGCTGCTGGCCATGGCCAGGGCCACGTCGCAGATAAATTGGGATTTCTCCATCCACTGAAAATGATTTCGCTGCCTTTGCAGGGGAGCTGGGGCTTTGCAGGGTCCCCACATTGTCTTGGTGCATCTGCAGGACATGGGCAAGGGCCAATGCACCGAGGGGAGCGGGTGGTTTGGGAAGGGACAGCAGGAGGGACAGAAGGGGGTGTGAGGCCGAGGGGAGGCGCTGAGGACCGGAGTGAAGCTCTTGCCTTCTGGTTTCTGCGGGGGACATTTTTTTTTTTAATGAATGAACAAAAGAAATGAAGAAAGAAACGACTTCCTTGATGATATCATTCCCTCTCAATCCTTTAAGCTCACCAGACCTAAGTAACGACACTGGTGTCTATTAAAAATAAATGGCTGTTTTTTCTGCTACTGTTCCCTCAGGACAAATTCAGGCTGGAAGCATAAAGACAACATAAATTCCCTTCTTCAGTGCAAGCATACTAATAGGCTCATTTTAAAAGGTCCAAGTGTGAGCAGGAGCGGGTCCAATCTGATACCCCTGCAGTCTCATACTGGAAGACGGTCATAAGTGTCCAAGTTTGGGGCTAGATCCCAAAGCTGGGGGTAAACTCTGCACACTTAAATCATCACTGGGGATTTTTCTGCTAGTCATGTGGGGCTCAACAGAGGAATCGAGAGCAGTTTCTGCAGCCTGTGATTGTACTCCCCAGTGCAGTTTTCAATTCATTAAGTCTGCTGTGATCTCCAGCTGAAAAACCTGCAGTCCAAGAAGTCACTCTGGTGGCCCTGAGCACCCCCACTCTGGGACCCAGATCCAGATCCAGAGAGGAGCAGTCAGTGACTGCAGAAAAATCACATCCCAACATCTGGCCAGCTGAATGTGGGTTTTCTCTTTTATTTATGAATTGTGTTCTCATTGCCATGAAGCTGATTTTTCTTCTTCTCTTTTACCGCACTTTTTCCAAACTGCAGTGTAGTGCAATGCAACGTAGAAATATGAAACTGGTGGCTTTGGAGGAGGCTGCCCCGAAACTGCTTCCCCCGGCATCTCCGAAGTGGCCAGCAGTGCAGTGGGCAGCTCTGTCTGGGACAACAGGCTCCTCTTGGGGACAATTTTGGGCTGTGCTGACCCTGAGAGGCTGCTGGACGCAACCCCCTGCGTCGTTTCCATCTCTGACTCACCTGACCCGTCGCCCTGCGAGTTGCTCCCTGCGGCCGTTTGCGCCTTTGCTGCACAGTTGAGGGGTGAAATGGCCCAAGCGCCTGGGAGTGGGGAAGTGCTGCGGCCTCTCAGGAGTGAAATATAGCTCTGTGTCGACAAAAAGCTGAGAGCTGCTCCCCAGCAAGAGCAACGGAAGGAAATGCCCTGTAGCTACGTTTCATTTTGGTGTACAGTACGAGAACATGTGCAACCCATTACGATAAAGCTCTTGCTGGAAAATGCCTAACCTATACACTGTAAAACCTAATTAAGGGATTCCTTAAAAAACAACGTTACCCGGCAGTATCAAGGAGGGGATAATGAGAGGCTGTTTCGTGTAATCCAAGCATTTATCTTCAGGCCTTCGGGGTATCCGTGGCCGGGCTCTGTCCCCTGTTGTTGCTAAGGCCTTTACTGTGATTGCAGCCCCCCTGGACGTAAGAGCCATCCCACCGCTTCTTGTAAAGGTGACCAGCTCCACCCGGGTTTCCTAAAGCTGCCGGGACAGGGACAGGAGCGCAGCCCAGCCAGTGCAGAAGGCAGCGCTTGGCAGGGGATGGTGCACAGGGACGCAGGAGGTGCTGGCACTTCCCAAAGGAAGCTCTTCCCAAAGGCGTTTGGCATGGTGCAGGCATCCCTGGTGCTCCTGCAGGCACCAGGCAGAGGCACCTCGGGGACTTGGAGCTACCAGCGAGACCTAACACATCCCTGCGCTCCAGGACTAACCTGGACTTGCTTTGGCCTTCGTGGATGGAGAAGCACAGGGGGCTCCTTGCAGATATTGCGCGTGGGGAGATTTGCAGCGTGTTAACAGAGTGTTTCCTCTTACCAAAGGGTCGGACCTAGAAGGTCCAGGTCTCCGTAGGCCGAGCTTTGCATAAAGCCGAGAGGAGCAAGAGCCAAGGGCCTCCATGAGCTCTCCCTTATTGCTGCCTGTGTCTCCGTCCCAGCCTGGCTGAGCTGAGAGCTGAGCTCAGCTTTACGGTGTCTGTAATGAGTGTTTTTATAGCGTGTGCACTCGCAGTGTCCCACGCACGGCTCTGCCAGCGTTTCCCTTATATACCCCTTGGTTTCCAGGGCTTTATAGCCAAGTTATAAAAACTCCCCCTGGGGCAAAGCTTGCCACATAAATTCTCAGCGGAGAACCTATTTTTGCTTTGTGTTTTGTTTGTTTTGCTCTGTCATTACAAATAGGACTTTTAAATATGCAGCAAATTTAGAAAAAAAATCAGGTGGCTTCTTCAAGCCTGTGTGTAACCAGGTTTCAGTTTAGCAGAAGGGTGTTGCAAAGGGGATTAATCTCTGTGGCTTTTGGGTAGCCTAAGGATGAGAAATTTACTGTGAGTGAACTGAAAGGCTATCTGTAAAGCAGCAGCTGAATTTAGAGCTCTATTTACTGCACAGGCTGTGCTGAAATTGCTGACGCCGGGAGGACTGCAGGGCAGCTGGACTCAGCACAGCTCCGGAGGCGAATGTCCTGCTCGGGTTTTCCTCGTACATCTACCAGATAGCACATGGCAGAGGAAATTAGGGTACAAAATGGAAGGCTTGGTAGATAAATAAAAGAAAAAAAAAGGCAGACAGTGGGGATTTGGACCGGTGGCTCTTAGGAGAGATACCCAAAGACTATCTGCCTTTTCCGGACACAACACTGGTTATGTGAATATTTTCTGTGCATCGAGGTCTGAATTTTGCAACCCTTTTCCTGCATAAAATGCAAAGAAGTGATTTATCTCCCTCAAGAGCAAGGGCTACAAAATCTGCTCCTCATCTTCTTTTGATGATTTTGTGGTATGTTTCTCTGATCCTTAGTCTGATCCTTTTAATTTCAAAAGCTTTAATCAAAACCTCTTAACAATACATCCACTTACTGGCCTTGCGGTTTACATTTGATTCTGATTGATTTTGTAAAGGGATGGTTGCATTAAGATGCTTCTGTTAGAGTGATTCATTAATATATGCCTGGGATGGCACAATCCCAGTCACATTGAAGCTTTGTGTTGACAGACCACTAAAATAATACCCTGTGTGCGACTTCCCAGGGCGTAAATAAAGAGCTTTTTTACCGGGAAGACCTTAAACCCTTGAAGCATCATACGAGCACACTCGGTAAGGCCAGGAAATGCATAGGTATAGTACAGAGGTATATGGCAAACGGGACTGATCGAGAGCAGAGCGCTTTTTTCCACAGCTCCTTCCTTTCACTCTATGGACCCCTCAGCATGTTGAGCAACATGAGTCAACTGAAGTTATATTATCTTTTCAAAACTGACTTGTGGCATTTGTTTCTTTAGATTCAGAAATATTACTCATTTCCTCCAAGCTTCTCTTGTAGACATCTTTGCCAAAAATACTGGCCAGCCCCTATTTCTGTCCCCAGTAATAGGGGACAGAAAGTAGATTTAGTTAGGGAAAAAAATGACTTTGTCTTCACTGATCCAAGTCCAACGACTGCCTGATAAAGGAGGGACTTGAGCTGCTTGGGTCCGGCTTAGTGCGACATTATAACATGGAAATGGGAAGATGGTAAACATTTTTTATACAGGATAATAAACATGATGATGAAAGTTTATTTTCTTTCAGCCTTATAATGTTAGGAAGGGGTGTTCAGGAACGGTGGGACAGAGCGGCAGTACTATGTGAGGTGACATAACTCTTAGATGCTACTTTCCAGACGCAGGTTTCTGCAGAGGCACAAGGCGAATCTGGGAGGTCTGCCCCATCCTGATGCAAATGCTTTGCCAGGTGCGCGTTAGTCCTAGGGGAGATCCGTCACCTGGGGCTACGGAGGTCGGAGAGGCAAGGAGGGGGATTAAAGGAAGCAGAGAGCTGTAATTTGTTCTTTGGTGACCACAGAGAGACCCTGGTGACTGCAGGGAGCCTGTGCCCAAAGCCGGGGTGTTTGTGCCCATTGGAGACGCTGCGGTGCAGGGCAGAGCCATGAGAGGATGCACAGAATCCTCTGCTCTCCCAATACTAAGAACTCTGTGGCGGGGCTGATGGATATAGCTAAATATCTGTCACTCGTGTTGCAACTGTTGTCTTTACAGAAACACTCAGCCGTGGCCTTTTATCTCACTTGGCTGCTTCCAGGGCTCTTCACAGCGAGTGCTATTTAAATCTGTGTCTGTGAGAGCGATGGAAGAGGAGGTGCGGATCCTACTAAAGGTTTTCCAGCTGGTTGGGATACGAAGAAAGCCGGGAGTTGTTCAGGGAAAGACCCACTGGGCATTTTCTTTCTGTTGCTTTGGCCAGGTCCTGCAGCCCCCTGCACCAGGGCAAGGGGCTTTGCCAGGACAGGGCACAGACCATTTAAAAGTGTCAATATGCAGGAGAAACAGCAGCTGGTCCTGCCAAATATGATCCTTTGGGTCAAAAAAAATAATAAAAAAAGATTTTTAAAAATTCTTTTGCCTTAAGCAGAAAGCTGAACATTTTTGACAAAAAGGTGAGAAACTTCAGGCAAGGAGACGCTCCCCTGCCTGTTGTTGCTGAATGACAAACCTCTTTTATTGTAACGTTTCTAAATACTTGTCTGTCTTTCCCAAATCAACTGCTGCTCTAAGTTCGTGGGAAAAAGGAGCTGGTTGGCTTGGAGTGGGGCTGATTTGGAAGCTCTCTGCTGCAGGTGACCACTTTGAATTTAGCCCAACGTGGTGGAAACTGAAGCCTGTTCAAAGCCCTGTAAAATGAGCCAGTCTCAGCTCGAGTCCCGCAAGACCTTGGTCCACGTAAGAAGAAAGTGATTAAAATGAGTGTTCTTGCTGGCTGTCCCCGAAGCGAAATCTGGGACTAAATGAGCCGTGAAAGCTGAGCTTGTTCCCCATGCTTCGTCCAGCCAAGCATTGCAGCACATTTTTTAGCAAACCGCTGGGGAGGTTTGTTTGGGGTATGCTCAGAGTGCTTCCATCTCCATAACTGTCCAGCACGGCCCTTTACAGGGGCCCCAGCTCTCTGCACAGGAGAAAATAATTCCCTCCTGCACTGTGCCTAGTGCCTGGACCTGAAAGGTTGTGGGAGCGTTGCACGACGAGAAAGAGAGATACAGAAAAATGTGAAAAAACACGGCAACACATTTGTGTAGGCTCCTCCCTGCTGTTTCTCTCTTCATCATGCATGTTCATGACTTGTCCCTGCAAAGTCACTCATTGTGGGCTACGGAAATGCCTCTCTGCTTCAGATTCCCCTTTTCCTGAAGGAGCCTTCCTCTTCTTTCAGCTCCACTGTTTAGTTTCATGGCCAGATTTGGGTAGTTAACCAGGCCTGTTAACTAGGGCTGACCCGTTGCTGAAAGGAAAGCTTCAAGTGCAAGAAAATCCTCATCTGCAGAAAAGCCGACCTGGTTTCCATTAAAAGCCTCTCCCAAGGCCTTGGAGGGCAAGGGGAGCTTTTCCTGGCTCGACAGATCCAGAGGGAAGCCCTGGTATCCGCGAGACTCCACAAAACTGTCTCCCATCTCCACAGCCTCCTGGTGTCTGCAGCAGCCGCGGGAGGCGTCGCGCGCCTTCCCGGCAGCTGATCGTATTTATCAAATTCACGTTCCTCTCTTTTTCTGCTCTTTTTTTCCCCCCCTCCCTCCGTACATATCGAGGAGCGGGAGCCGCGGGATGGCCCCATTCCAGCCCCGGCCCCTGGGAGCGCGGAGCGACGTGTGGCGGCTGGAGCGGGACGCGCTTCCTCCGCGCGAGCCGCCGCGCGCACAGCGGAGGCCTCCGTGGGCCGCCTCGCTGACATGTTTATGATGATGAAGTGGGGTAGAGCTCTCAAAGGGGGACGCTGGAAATGGAGAAGTGAAGCGTGGCACTGCTGAGGGCCTGGATCACGCTAAACGTCCTAGGAAACTGCCGTTGCTTCCTATTTGGGACCACTCCGCGGAGCAGCCTGGTGCAGGAAGGGGAGCCGGGGGCACATGAGCCTCCTGAGCTCTCAGTCTGAGCACACCTTGTCTTGGGGCGGAACAGCTTTCACTCCGAAATAGCAAAGGAAGAGACAAAATGTCTTTCTCGGGCCATATTTCAGTGTTCAACCTGCCACGGGTTCCTCTCTGGGCCTCCTGGATGGACGAGGTGGGAGCTGATGGTTCTGCCCCAGCTTGAGTTCTGCTACTGCACTGGGGCTCGCATGGCCCTGCCTGGGATAAACGGGTTCAGGCAGATGCTTCTGCTCCAAAAGATACGGATGTTTTTCAGCAAACATGTATTTTTGGCTTTTTTCTTCCTTTTAGAAAATTCAGCTCCTCAACGATTAATTGGAATTGTCTGTGGAAAGGGGATTGTTGCTATACATTGGAGGGGGCGGTTCTGTCAGCATAACAGATCCCCCCTTGATAAACTCCAGTTCTGGAGATATTTTCTGACACAAATATTTGCGTCTGGATCAAAAAAGGATTAGCACTGCTTTCCCCGTCACTCATGGGAGGGAATGGGTTGCAATGGAAAGCTGAAAGATATTAGGGAAAAATTCTGAGGAGAAATTGCACGTGTAAAAAAATGACAGGACTGCAGCCCTCCTGCCAGTGCTCGTGCTGACTCACGCCAGCAGCCCTGGGTGTTTTTGTCATGTCTGGTTTACACAGGTATAGGTGCATGTGTGCAAATACCTGGATGCTCATAGTTCATATGTGGATATGAATATTGTTGTCAAGGTTCAGAAATCCTGGTAGAAAACCAGTGAAATACCACTACAAAGTGCCACTGCAAACTATTTTTTCTCCATTTTTCTCTATTTTTCTCTCTGGACTCAGGTGGCAAACATATTTTAATGCTCAGAAAAGTGTGGCTGTAGCACGCCTTCACATAGGGCTTTTCCTGGCGACTACAAGAGTGACTGCTTGGAATCGCATTGGGCTCTGGGATGCTCAGGTGCTGTCCAGGGAGAACCTGCACTGCTGTCTTCTTCTTTCCAAAGTGCTCTGAGATGTGCCAGGAAGAAGAACACACCATAAATAAGAAGCTTTTTCTGCTGCTGCTCTCACATTGCATTCAGTGCGATTCATTATGCTTTACAAAATCACCATAGATGTTTACCAGATGGAAGATATTGTTCATTTATGAATACTACCTTCATCTTCATTTTAAGGAAGTATATCCATTTCCTATAGCCCTTTAACAGGCATGTTCACACTGAGGATGATTTCCTTCTTCCTGTAGAGTAATATTTTCCCAATATTTCAATATTCAATGTGTGCCAGAGGTATCGGATTCATCTTTCAGACTTCAGCACAAGCTCGTTTGTTCCTGCTTACAATTTCAGGAGAGATGCTTGGAGCAAGTGCATGTGGCACTTCCCTTTCCTTTCAGTTCCAGGACACCAACTCCATTGAACACCAACACATCACCCCACACGGAGACATTTGCACCCGTAATTAAATGCTGCGGATAATTGAGCTGTGGAACTCATTGCCACAGGAACTTGCTGTGGAGGCCAATAGTTTAAATGGGCTCGGAGGCATTAAACAAATCCTTGGAGGACTGCTCTGTCGGTGAGTGCTAGGCACTGTGGCAGCTCCTGCATTTCCGCAGTGGGTTTTGGTCCACCCCTGTGTTCTCCTTGCTTGATGGGAGCAGGTCTTGCTGCCGCCCTGTGCTCTGCTTGCGCTCCTGCTCCAGCTTCTGGCCCCCTGCTTGGCTCCGAGTTTTCCCACTTGTGGCTTCTTCTGTCTTTTGAACATTCCTGGCCTATCCCGATGCAGGATTCCAGCCCAGGTACCCGCAGCCATCGCGTTGTTCCAGGTCGGCCCAGCCCTCTTTGCAGAGCGGAGTTCAGGAAGCCGTAACCGGCACCATCTCCTTAGCTTCATTCCCTGAGCTCTTGGCAGCACCGGCCGCTTTAGGATCCTCTGTGGATTGCAGTCTTTCTCCTAGATATTTTTATGGAAAGACATCAGGACTTCACAGCCAAACCATTTCAGTGGTTCCTTCCCCTTTGAGAACCACGACTGCTGAGGACTCAGCAACCCGTGCTTGAAGTCCTGTCTGTCAGGCTGCAGTCCTCACACATGTGTCCACATACACAATTTTGTGAGCTGCGTTTCCATGCTGTTGAAGTCTCTCTGCGAGCCCCAGTGTGATGCAAGTGCTAATGCCCATGTGCCCAGCATCTCCTGGGAGCTGGGAGACAGGGGGAAGGAAGGCAGCACTCCCGGGGGTGGCACATCAATATACCAGGCCAGGGGCTTGCACACCCATCACAAGGGATGCTCTAAGGCACCCGTCTCGCTTTGGTTTCTCTGCACCCGCTGGTGTTGCTGGTGACTCCACACGACTCCTGCATTTTTCACTCTTCAGGCCTGAGGAAAGTCACCAAACATGAGATCTGACAAACAAGGCATGGAGAACATCTGATGTGATCAGAAAGTACGTAAGCCCGTTAGGAACTGCAGGCATGGTGAGGGCTTGCATTAATGCAGAACATATTTGTTATTAAATCCCATCCATATAAACCAATCTGAAACAGATGTTAATGTTAGTGGTATTAATAAGTGGGCAAACCCCAGGGATCCTGAGGGTAGTGCTTCGCGGGGGGGAAGGGGCAAACACACATCTTTGCTATCGCATGAATTTTATATGCCAGGACTGTGTTTTCACCCTGCTCCCGGCTTTGCACTGCTCCTTGGGGCTGAAGAAGGCGCTCGCAGGGCAGCCCGTGTGGATTCCACGTGTGGGCATGGAGGGATCACGGTGCTGGTAGAGCAGGGCAAAAGGCTGGAGGCTGCTCAGGGGAGAGAGACTCATGGAGGTAAATGAGGGACCTCTAGGGTATAAATAGGGTTTTCAGAGCAATTTTGCTCTGTCTGATTTCACCAGATTTTCATTACAAGTTCCCTCCCAGCAGATTTCCAGTGCTTTCTCCAAAGCACAACATGTCTAGACCTTTTGCAAGACAAGGTTGTTAGGATTTTTGTAATATTACTACCCCCTGGATTTTCCCTAGCCATCTTCTCTGAAACAGCTGACCTTTCTTTTTGGCTGATGATTAGAAAAAATAAAATAAAAGAAAGAAAAAAAGCCCAAATGAAAAAAATGCAGCCTGAGGCAGACACTTGGCATGGAAAATCGCAACCCAACTGGTTTAAGTTTGACAAAGTTATTAGCAATTGAAAACAGGGCCTTATAATTGGGAATGTTTGGCAAGCTTAATCATAGGTTGTGCTACCAGCCGTGCGTCCTGGCCGTGTGCGGGGATGTGGGCACATGGGACACAGGGACATGCGCTCTGGGGAGCAGATCCTCGCTGGGAATACGCACGGATTCCGTGTGCACCACCCCCTGCGCCCTGCGCTTGCAGGACACCCCTTTTTCCACCACTCTTCTCCCAGCCCTACCCCTCCAAGTTGGGGTTGTCCTGCCTCCTCACAGCGTAATTCAAACCAGGCTCTTCTTCTCCTTGCTGGAACAGAACGCCGACTCTTCCTGTGCTCTAAGGATTGTTATCAAGAGAAGAATCAACAAGGGCTCTGTGGTGGCAAAACCCCAACGTGCAGGGCACTGGGAAGGAAGGATGGGTGCTCTGCACCCCCCTCCTCTTCCCGACCATCACGGTGAGAGTGGGACTGCGCATGTGCCTAGGCCCTTGGCATCCCTGCGTCTTGCTGGGCAGACAGGGCAGCTTTCTGGGTGCTCACCTGGCCGATGGCACCTACGTGGGGCAAGAGCTGCCCTTGCTGGGCCAAGTCCCTCTGCTCTGTCCGGGCCCTTGCCAGGACTCTGCTGCTCCATCAGGCATCCCAGGAAAGTTTAAGTTCTCGATCAGCACCAACCCCGCTGCAGCCAGGAACCGACGTCAAGTTGAGTCATCATATTGTTTGAATTACACCAATACGAAAATACAGGAAAGCCACGGGCAGCCCGCATTTTCCCTTCCATATAAAATGGGGTTATGACCATACTAAAAAACACAACAAAACCTACCAGCTTTTATCAGGAGAGGGTGGAACAGAGGGCTTAAGAGATGCCGAAAAAGCCAAGAATGAAAATAATTACATTTGAAACAAGGCCTCGCTCTTTCTTTTGCTCAGCCTCCCTCTGCCCTCTCTGTATTTCCTCCACTGCTGGCTCGTTTTGGAAAGGGAAGAAGAGCGGGTTTGTGCTGTGGTTATTCAGGGGCAATGCAACACTGTTGGGGATGGCAGATGGGATGGAAAAGAACAGCTGATCTTCACCAGGGAAGAAGAACCAGAAGAGAGAAGTGCCTGCAAAGCGCTCAGCATCTTGCGGCAGAGCTGTGGCGTGCCTGGAGCCCTGGGCTTCACCTAGGGTCACAGAAGGTGCTGCCAAACTGGACTGGTGCATGCACAGTTCGCTGCAGGACAAGCACCACGTCCTTCTCAAACACACTTTGCTATTTCTCACTTAATCTCACTAAATCTGAACCGATTTGGGCTTTCGGAGGCTGCCGCAATCCCCCTGAGAGTTTCCTTCTCGTCTCGCAGAAGCAGAGCAGCCTGTGCACCCAGGCTCCTCGTGCAAGGTGTTAATCATCTGTTTTTAGCAGGGTCCACAAGGCTCGTGTGGGCTCATGACTTGTGAGTAAAGGCAACCAAGCCCTTCTGAACACCAGGACGGAGCCTGCATCTCTCCCGGCCCCTTCCTTGCCGCCGCGTTACGAACGGCGCCTCCGTGCATTTCAGTCACCTCGGCCCAAGCGGTTTGGTTCCTTCGCTGTTAGTAATTTTGATATATTGCTACCACACTACACCCCGAAAGTATTTCTACTTTCCTACCTCCACATATGTGTGCAGTCAGGAACAATTACGGGTGTCAGTCGTGTCTGCCTGCTCGCTGCCTTCTTTCCCCCCGTTGCTCGCGCTGTAAATCATTTTCACATTTACAACATTAAGAAGGCGCTCTGAGCAATCATTCTTGTGGTCAACAAACTGTTACTGCGTCTCAAGTGTCATGGGTCACTACTTAATTACTGGATTTCACTCCCAGTTAAAACCATTAATCTTGTCTCCACCACCTTTCCCTGGGCCTCTCAGCCCACTATGTTTTATGTTAGCTCCTGCGACTCAAGGTGCTGGGGGTTTCACTGCAGCAGCGGTTCTGCATTTCTGGGCTTCTTAAGCAAGATCATCCAACAGCCGCTTCCTTGGGACTCAGTTGCTACAAGCTGAGGCTTCTTTTGGAAAGCTGTTTTTTTCCAAGCACATCCAGGGAAGCCGGATACAGCACGTCTGTTACTTGCATTGATGGGAATTCATAGGTGTTACATTAGATAGAGAAAGGCTCCCCTGTTGTTCCCAGCACAAGATTGTAGCCAAAACACATTGAGAATTAAAAGTACAAAAATGGCACATAGGGGCTACAGAGCTTTAACAAAGCTTGTTTCATAGGCCACGTTGAGAACTACAGTATGGTCATACAAAATGCCACGTGAATTGCACTTAATTTACTGCAGAATATATTTTGCTATTTCAGCAGAAAATAGAGGGAAAAAAAAAGGAGGAAGCCTGTGGAGGACAAGAGCTCTGCTCCACGTTAGCTGTAAAAACTCCATAAATGTGGCATCTATTAAAACTATTATTTGTTTATGATACGAAAGTGATTAGTATGTTCCAAAAACACAAACATGAAAACACTGAGCATTGGACGTTTCGGGAGAACAGCCACCGACTCTCTGTTATAATAACTTATGTAATGTGATACTATTTATTTCTGTATTATTTATAAGATTATGTTTCTCTGTTACATATGTAATTACTGTAGCTCAGTTGCTGTGGCCAAAATCAGGACTGTCTTATACATTTGTCTAATAAACACATCCCCTGCCCTGGAAAGCTTCAGGATGGACTTGGATGAAGGGGTGTGTGATCGACCCCGCTTTGCAGATGGGGAGATGGGATAAGGAGCAGGATTCCCTGCTGAGGGCATCACGGTTATTATTATTATTATTATTATTATTATTATTATTATTATTATTATTATTATTATTATCGGCAGCTCCGATACCGGAGCGGGGCTCCCACCGGGAGTCCACGCTTGGACTCGGGGACCAGGATGTTTCCATGTCAGTGCCGGGACTGTCCGTGACTTGTTGTGCATTCCCTGAGTGCCCTGACCTGGTCAGAGTCACAATGGGCCCTTGGAGGTTTGCTGGCCTTCATGCATTGAATCTGTCTTTTGCCTTACCCCGCATTTCACTTTGAGCAAAAACACTTTACCCGTCAGTTCTGGTAGAGCAGTTGTGGCTCTCTACTGTTTCCTCTGCCCTACTAACTCATGGGGAAGGAGGCATTTCTTCTCTTTTGCAGGTCTGTTCTGAAGAAGAGACATTTAGGGAAGGAAAGGCAAGACAGTTTGGGTAGTTTTTAGCATTTAAGTTAGATTGAGTTCTGAGCTGATCCAAAGCCCCCTCAGTCAAAGGCCTGGCTACTAGGGAGAGAATGAAATCTCATAAACATTCACTCACTGTGCAGGCTCTGTCCTGGAATCACTTAAGGGCCATTTGCTCGTATTTTCATACTGCAAGGCTGTCACTGAACCTCCTAATTTACAGCCCAAATTTCCTCTCAACTCATTCACATCCCCATCTTCCAGAGCTGTCGTTTAGCTTATTCACTCTTTTCTTTTCCTGTCACATTAAAGGCTTGAAGATTGCAGTCAAGTGGGAGTCTTCACTCTCCTTGAAGTCAGGCCACCCTCTTTCGGCTTCTGCTGCTGAATGCCGCCCTGTTCTTCTGCTAGTCCCAGAACCCCCCTTTTCATATGTTCCACTGGGAATTTATCTTCCCTGGAGGCAACTGGACACAACACTTGGATACAACAATACTCATGGGTCTCTCTCACCTCTCCTTTCTCCTTCAGGAGATTACTTGGACCTGTGGCCTTGCACCGAGCACCTAAATTTGTGTATTTATTTCCGCTGACTTCCTATCTCTAGATCATCCGATTCATGTTAACATTCTTGCTCTTCTCCCTGTTCACAATATCTCTGAACCTGAGGTCATCAGCGAGTTTCATTAGCACCTGGTTTCATTTCATTAGCATTAGTTTCATTTCTTACCGTCTTTTTCGTTAATGAGAATGCACAGAAAGATGAGGTCCCAGGATCCTGCACTAATAATTCTCTTTAGTCCAAGAATTTCCTTTCCACACAATGTGTTGCCTTTCACACTAGTCTTTACTTTAAGCGCTTTTCAGATCTTGTGCATTCTCCCATTTTATACTGTAATAAGCCATTTTCTATGTGTCTCTGTATGACACAGCTTCCTGAAGTCCAGATCCATTGGATTCATTGCATGTCCTCTCTAAAATCTGTAGCAAAGTTGAGGCCAGATGAATTTGATATTGTTCTTTGGAAATTCCTGTTGTGCTCTGTCCCCCTTTTCATACACACTCATGTGTTTAATTACTCTTTCCTTTGACTGCTGTTTTAAGGTCTTGTGCCCTGTTAAAAATGGTTAATGACAACTCATTTACCTGCTGTTCTGCAACAGTCAAAGTTGTACCCATGTTTCCAGCTCTCCTAACACCATGAAACCCCCAAAGACAGAGCAGTTCCACTTGTTGGTTTTCAGTGGCCGTGGGTAGATTTTTCTGCCGTGCCTGTGTCCATCCTTTAGACATTCCCTGCACACCAGTTAGTTAGAGGGAGAAGGCTTGGAGTGGAAAGAGCTACATTTCAGAGCTGTCATTTGATTTTGCTTGGACAGGCAAAAAGCAAAACCCCCCAGCTCCCTTTGACGTGAACAGTGAATCCGATGTCACGTTTGGCTCTTTTTATGTACTCCATTTGGAGTTCTTTTGTAAAGAATTCATCAGAAACACATCAGATATTCAGGCATGCTTTGCTTATGGTAAACTGTATTCCAACGGATTTGCATCCTTCAGTTCCCAAGATGTCCTTGCAGTGTCAAAATCCATTTTGGTAAAGATTTGTTTAATAGTAAACCGGAGTTCAAAGTCCTGGCTGTCATAATAGCCTTGCCCTTAAAGAAATGAAGGGGTGTCCATTTGGCATTTATTACAACAGTTTTTCTTTCCTTGTATGAAGGAAATGGTACCTTATTTCTCTCATTAGAGCAAAATACTACCCTTTTAATGTGTTGGTATATCATTGCATAAATTACGAGGGCTTCTTTCTGTTTATATGGAATGCAGACGTTCAAACCGGAGTGCAGAGACTCTGGGTATGAAAATAAAAAGCAGATGCCTTCCTCCCTCTGAGGAGGTTAATGCTTATCAGGGAACTTTAACTCTTGAGGTCCTGCGACGAGAGGCATCTCGAGGGCAGAGGGAGCTGACACCCTCTTTTAGGTACAAGAAGGGGGATTCGCCCAATCCTGGTTTGCTCTCAGGATACGTCAGTGGGCTAAAATGAGAGGGAATTCTAAAGGGCAGGAATCCAGACGTGTCTCTTTAGGGCTGCTTCCCCATTTCCCAATGCCCGGGGACTTCAGAACTGCACCTGCACCAAGGCCTCGACAAGGATGGGGTGGCTGAAATAGTTGTAATTCCCTCATGTTAAAATGGAGCGAACAGCTCAGGATCGGTCACTGGAGCTTCACTATGAAATGCTGCCTTGAGTCTCCCAGGGAAGGGCAGATGGGGTTATTTTGGATAAACAACCCTTAAAAACGTGTTTTGGGCTCGGTACCTGTTATGTTCTTAGGTGACGAGAACCACGTGTGGGGACTGCAGGTGACCTTGGGCAGCCGTGAGGCTGGGCTGTGGGGACGTGCTTCCAAGAGCATTAAAAACAACCCACGGAAAACACACTTGTCATGAAATATTAATTTAAACGGAGTGTGAGAATGGGCAGATGACTCTAAAATGTGTGGCTGGCCCACGCTTCATGGTATTGCTGTGGTGGTTTATAGTGTTTGGAGGGAGAGTTATGACGCAGAATGAATGAGATAAAAAGCTGGTTTAAGTGTGATTAAATGGGTCTAAAAACTGCCCATTTTATGGGAAGGAGTTGTGGGCATGGTGCCAGGCTGTAGCACTCTGTAGGCTTCACCAGCTTCTCATATCCATATGGGTTGCTTCAGAAGAATCCGTTTCAAAGTTATCCAAACCATTTATGGCTGTTTTCATCATCGGGCCTAAGTGCACGATGGGAAGATACACCCAACAAGGCCATAAAAACTGTACCAGGACCCTCTGTTTTCAAAGAAAGCTGTTTAGATGTTCCAAATTATCATCTACTGACATCACCCCAGTGACCATTAGCACAGGTGGGATGGTCGTCGTCTTGGTGTTTCCTTTCTGAGCACTATCTGTTGCAGCCAGCCTCAATGTCAAAGAGCCCCTGCGGTTGGAGCCTTGAGCAAGGCACCTTGTTTCAGGTGAATTGGAGAGCTCTGCAAGCAAAATGCTCCATTGACCAAGAGTTTTCTGCTTTGAAAGTTGTCCTTGAGCATGGAGCTGGTCAAGAAGGTTCCTGTGCCTTGAACCTGCCTTGTTTGGCAGGTCCGACACTGAGCACTGATGATTTTCCCCATGCTGGAAGAGAGCTTGAGGAAACCCACCCGGCGGCCCCCTTCTAGCACAGAGGAAACTAGTGAGCACAAGTGGCTGGATGCAGAGCAGGACACCTGGTAGGTTTGTCCCCAAGCCGGGGATGCTGGAAGCCCTGCAGCTGCCCGTGGAGCTCACCAGCTCGGACGTGCATTTCACCAAGTGCCTGCAGCAGGGGCTGGGGAGCTTCGGTTTACTGGAAATCGCTCTCCTTTCAAAAATATGAGAAAAAGTTTCTGTTCAATTTGGATCCAAACCAAATTATATATATATGTTTTTAAAACCTACATTTCCAGTGCACTGGAAACGCTGCTTTTCAGCCAGCTCTACTTGATAGTTTTATAGGGCTTTGCCATAATAAAAGCAAAGTGAGACGAAACAGAGAAGTCCTGCTTAGTAACAACAGGGAAGGGGGAGTGGGAAGGGAGGGCTTAACCAGAGTCAAGCTTGCTGGGGGACGGTGCTGCCCGCAGAGGACACAAGGGATGTGCCAGAAGCCTAATCAGAACCACGTGGCTGCAAAGCCCCGCGTCTCAGGTCCCGAATAAACCCAGGTGCCTCTCTGCAAGGCGGGGTGCTCTGTCCTGAGTGCTCCCCGGTTGCTTTGGCCGGGCAAACACGGGGGAATTTCTTGCTGTCTCTGAACAGATGCTGTTCGCCTCTCTCTGGCTTCCCGCATATGGAGCTTCGCTTTGTCGCCAGAGCGTGCCAAGGAGCCGGGCCTTCTTTTGACAACAAAGAACTGTTTTTATTTACTATGAAAGACAATCTGGCCTTGGTTCTCAGTTTTGTAAATTATTCATCTCGTGTCACTAGTAATGGAGCTTCTCTCACATGTTAATGATCTTCCTGCTAGCAAACTATCAAGTCCAGGTTTACTGGGAGAAAGTGGGGCGGAAGGGGCCTTATCTCCACTGTCTTCATTAACGTTATGCAGCCAGGTGACCGGCTTCCCCTTGGATAAGTTCCCACCCAGCCCTTGCTGTGGGAGTAGCTATATTCTGTCCTGTTTCTGGATAGGGGACTGAGAGAATAAACAAATAGAGCCAGGGTTTGAAAGGCTCTGTGCAGACATGCCATTCCCTGCGTCCTAACTCTGTCCAAAATGAGCTCCAGGACAGTGATCATGGCCACAGCTGCTGAGAAGTCGGATAAACCAACTGCTGTCGCTGTCATCAGAGACATTGATTAATACAGATCTGGCAGCCTGGAGCGCAATGGAGGTACCTGTTTGAATCACACAGCCGTAGAGTTGCTGGTTGGAAGGGACCTGAGAAACCTTCTCCAGGGCTGTCCTACCCGGTTAGTGCAGAAGTTTTCTTAATGTCCGCTCTGAACTATGCCAGCTGCAAATTGTGGCCATGCTGCTTTTCTGTAACCTTCTGTCCCTGTCTGGAAGAGTTGGTTCATTGCTTTTGTCACTTGCCTTCATACTTACAGGTTAGATCCCCCTTAACCTCCCCTTCACACAAATAAACTCAGCTCCCTTTTACCCTTTTTCTTACCAGCTGTGAATGAGCTGTTGAATCGTGGATTATTACCCTTTGAATCTAACTATCCAGCTCATTTCAGCCTGATAACAATCTTTTTGTCCAGTCTGTTCTTCCTCAGTTTACAAAAGAGAGTGTTGTGGGAAATTATGCCAGTCTTGCTAAAATCAAGATATTTTACAGAGCAGCTCTCACCTTGTCCATCATACCAGTCGTTTAATCATGCAAGGCAATTAGACAGGTCAGGCAAGATCTGCATCGGCAAAACTGTGTTGGCTGTTCCCAGTTTACCCTCTAGACTGTCCTATATGAAAATATTGACTACACAGAGCATGGTCCATGGCTCTTCTGGGGATGGCATGAAATCAGCTGCCCTACTCTGGCCAAGATCCTTCTTTCTTTCTTCTTCTATTTCTTTCTTACTTTTTTTTTTTTTAAGATGAGCATAATATCAACCTTTTGCCGGTCATTAAGGACTTCCCCAATCGCTGTGACTTCTGCAGGTGATAGGTGGCCCTGCCATCACATTGGCCAACTCTTCCAATGGAAGGGCTGTTGCTTCCATAAGGTGCTGGTGCCAGCCCAGATAAACTGAAGCTGTTACCAGGGTAAAGCAGATTTGTTGCCATTTTTGCTGTCTTCTGTTACTCAATTAAGTCTTACCAAAGGCAATGTCATGCTGAGGATTAAGATACCAAATTAAACCAGTCTAAGAAACAAGATTTTCACCTTTGACTGTCTCTCTCTTTCTCAACCATTCCGGTTTGTACAGAAGGCTACGTGCAATATTTGCCTGTGAAGACAGAGGGAAAAATTATGTTTAGCACTTCATCTTTCTCCAGGCTGAAGGCAATTGTCTGTCACGAGGTTGTCTTCCCCTCGAATGACAAATTTGCTTGGTGAACTTATCCCATTCAAACTGCAAATAATGTGACTGCAGGGTAAGATGTTGTAATTGTTCAGGGCTAAATATCACACAGGGATTTAGTTTGCTCTACATCTGAGTTCCACCAGATCAGTATTTTCACAGCATAAGTCTGTATAAGGTCCTTTCAAACATACAACTCCCCAACAAGTAATATGTGCATTACATTCACCAAGAATGTAATAAAATTGTTTCCTCTAAGACCAAAGTCAAAGGGAGGATGAGTTCTCAACACAACTCTGATACGCCCATGTCTCCTCATATCTCCCTGGGTATTCTGGGCAATAAACCCCTTATCTGAAGCTGTGCAAACAGTTTACTAAACATCTGTCAATAGCACCAGTGCCCATGTTGCTAATCTGGAGTGCCAAGATGCCTCCAGACATTGAACAAGGCTAAGTGATCCCTGTTGCAGTACTAAAAACACAGTGCAATTTAACTCTTGAAAGCTAGGAAGTCTCCACTACGCCACTGCTATGTAAACTAAATGTACAAGGGGATTTTAAGACATAAGAAGAAACCCGTTTCCAGAAGGAAAACATTAGTGGTAGATGCAGTCGTGAAGGGTGGGAGACAGAGTGGTGATGGAATTGGACCTTAGAGGTCAGGTGGTTATCAGAACCAGCTGAAAAACCGAGAGAGAGACCTTGAACGATGAGGTCCGTGGCATTTAGGCACTATATTAAATAGGATTTGTGGTACTTGCTGCTTCAAGCTGTGCCAAGAATAGCAGGAGTAGCCTTTCTTGTTGAAAAATTGGCACTTCTGGTCCAGTCCTAGTTGGGACCAGTGGGGCATGAAAAAATACACTGTCTTACCAGTGTTTGCTTTGCAGCTTCTACTCGCGGATTCAATCCAGGAGGCTCATAGTGTGACGTGATCTCTCTTTCCTAAGCTCTGCACTGAGCAAAAGACCAGTTTCTGCACCAAAAGCTCCGACCATCCAGCAGCGATGGGCGCTGGGTGTCGTCCCATGCTCTGTTCACCTAAAGTCCTGGCGTCACCCAGGTTTCTCCCACCCTGTCCTCCCAATGCCGCGCAATGGCCCTGCATGGAGGAAAAATGAAGCCTGGCTATGGAAGGAGAAGGGAGGGATAAGGCTGTGGCTTGCCGGAGCAGGGTGGTGACAGCAGTGACAGCAGACTGGGCCCTTATACTGCCCACCAGACCAGAGGGCAAGGAGAAATGGGTTTATTTAAAATTTGGATTTTCAAAGATTTTACTGCTGAGTTTGCAGGTGGTAGTGACAGCAGATGATAGAAATGAGCTCACTTTCTCTCTGAACATTTTTTCATCCCTATTAAAAAACTCTATATCAAAGCAATCCTGCAAGAACAATGGAGCTTTCTCCCTCTCCTTCATGTATGTATGTACGTGTGCATTTTTGGTGGAAGATAAGCAGCGCAGAGCAGCAGTACACTACTGTAATAACTGCTGGAGACTGTTTTTAACAGATTCCTCAATGATGGGCCACTCATTTAGGATCTACCGAGACTCAGGACTGACCATCGTCGCTCAAATCTGTGAGCTCAATCTGTGAGCATCTTAGTCTAAATCTCCCTTCTCCAAGTGAGCTACCTTTGACTGCGACTGTTTTTCTTTCTCCATAAACCCTTTTTATTTCTTTACCTTGCTTGTAGTAGGGAATTTCTGTTAGAAAATTGTTTCTTTTGGGTTTCAAAGACTTATAATCCCTCTTATTATAGGTTGATGTATGAGAGGACAAGGAATGAAGACTTTCCTCATCATCAGGTAGCTGCTCCTGAGCTTGAGTTTGCAAAGGTCTCCTGCTCCTTTCCTCCATGCTGCCCATGGGGACTGACTTGGAACGCAAGTTCTTCTTGCCAGAGCCTGTTGGTTGATCCAGACACCATCCAGAGAGCAAGCTAAAATAAACCGGTGTGGACGGAGTGACTGTGCTGGCCTTGAACGTGGCTTCCAGCCCTGAGCTAGCGTGAGAGCATAGATTGAGCTCATAATTTCAAGTGAACCAGGCAGTATCTGAGGAACTTTCCTGATTTTTCAGTCCAGGCTTGCCCAGCAGCACATGTTTGGGCCTTGGAGGAGGATCTGTGCGGTTCTGCCTGACACCTATTTGCTCAGACGATAGGAAGGCAAAGGGAGACGAAACCAGGACATAGACTCCCATCGTGATACTCTCTCCTATCAGTGGGTTTCTGCTGGGATGGTTCATGCAGGTCTCTGCTCCGCAGGCTTTGCAGGTCTTTTGGTTACAGCCAGGCTAATAAGTGGAGGAAAGTTATTAGGAAAAAAAAAAGAGAGAAAAAATATCATGACATTTCTTAAAATAATATGAATTGCCCATTCAGCTGTTAGCGTACTGTTAGCAGAACCCAGATCCCTTCTCAAACTGAAATCCTTCTTGAAGTTTGCATCCCATTGAGAATTAAGGGTTGGATTCTCATTTATACTGAGGTCTCCTGAGCCAGCAAGCACAGGATGTAAATTATTTTTGCTCCCACTTTCACATGAGAATTAGGCCCTTAGTGTCAACTCGAGTTACCTTATGCTGGCTGCATTTGTCACTATGTCCACCTGTTGTTTCTTGCTTTAGCTTAACTTTATTTAGTTTTTTGGCAGGAGTGCTCTATATTTGCTGCGTGTTTTCATAGCCACGGCCACTAGGTGCTACTGCAACACAGATGCAGTGATGGTTTCGTGGAGCCAGCTTGGAACTCGGCTTGGAAAGGTCTTTTTGGACCTTAGTCTTCCTCCTGCCGTCTCAAGGCTGCTGCCAGAGCTCCTGCAGAGCTGGCAAGGTGAGCGAGGGACCAAGGGGCAGATCTGGGGCTCATGCAGGAGTGCTGGATGTTGGAAACAACCTCTCCCAGGAGCAGGGCCCCAGTGGTGGCCATGGACCTCTGGGCGAGGGCTGGGTGAGGGCTGCACAGAGGAACGGTGGCTTTGGTCACCGACCACCAGTGACATATTGCGGAAGGCATGATATGAAGTACTGCAGAATTCCTCTCAGACAGCTCGTCTATAAATACGAATAGTGGAGCCCAAGACTGAAATGAATATTTGGATCTTCTCTGTTGGCTGCAACCTCTCAGGCATGAAATTTCACTGGTTACCCTAGTGCGGAGAGCAGCTACTTAGGTGTCAGCTAGAGCATCACTTCCCAAAAAGCATCTCAACTTTAAGACATTGGAGAGGAGCACCACTCATTTTCCAATTTATTTTTTTCACAATCATTTCTATTCCATTTCCAGCCTGTGCCTTCCCTCGCCATTCACTTTGCCTGCTTTGGAGTATGGAAAAGGATCTCCTAGAATGAATACAAGCAGGATCAGAAAGGGAACAAAAGTGTAAGCAGATCTGCTCCATATTTTTCCACTGCAGAGTTTCATTCTGTTTTGTATTTTGAGCCTTTATTTTTTCCCAGAAGAAAAGGATTTCTTAGTAAAATGGAATTTTTAATTAAAACAACAAAACAAAACTTGTTCTTATTGAAAACCTCAAAACTGAAAAAATCTGGTTTTATGAAAATCTTGTTTCTTAGACTGGCTTCATTTGATATCTTATATCCTCAGCATGACACTGCCTTTGGTAAGACTTAATTGTGTAATAGAAGACAGCAATAATGACAGCAAATCTTCCTTTACCCTGTTAATAACTTCAGTTTATCTGAGCTGGCACCAGTACCTCAAAGGAGGCAAGCGAGGGACAGTTTGTACAACCCTGCCTTGGAACAAATGTATTAACTGAAGGCAGAGCCTCCTCGTCCTCACGGATCTGTCTGTCTGAGCAGCCTGCTGGCTGCAGCGTGGCCCAAGGACCCACGAGTCCAACCAGGTCCTGTCCCGGCTTGGTCCCTCCTGCTTCACCCGTTCTCACCATCACGGCCCGGGGCTCTGCACACTGAAATCTTTGTGTGAGGGTTTTTCACAGCAAATGGGCCATCTGCCAGCAAAGACAGAACCGAGTGCTTTATATTTGATAATTCTGAATAGTCCTGCTGCTGGCTTCTGTGAAACTGGTGGGAATGCTCATGTTTTTGTTGCTGTCCTATGATGCTCTGAGAGCTCTGCTTGTAGCTTCCGGAGGAAAAAACAAAACTTTATCTATTGGGCTTGTAAATTTTGATTGCTCTTGACATGGTCTACTGTTCTATGCTGTTTTAATTATTCCCCTGCCTTGCTTCCAATTGGAGCAGGAATTCAAAGCTGATTCAGTTTATCATGCATGTAATGTAACTTATAGGAAAGCATTTCATTAGAGAGCTTAGACATTGTTCCCTTTTATTTGGTCCTCATTTTACTGATGAATTTTCTTTCTTAGCTAAATACAGGATGCAGATAAGAGGTGATACTTGTGAAAAAAAATATGTTTTGTTATTATTTTTCACCTACTGCCTAAGAACCTACCCCGTATCACACGGAGTCCATACAGCGTGGGAATGTGTTTACAAGAGGCCTCCACCTCCTCTGTCCTGGGGCACCATGTGAAACATCTAGTTATAGTTAGTGACCACAGCAGATTTACACAGTTCGTTACAGTGGTGTTTATCCTGAAACACTAAATCTAAATATTCTTTGATCTGCTTTAAGTCATAGGAGCATAGATATGTATATATTTATGTTGTCCTTCAAGGAACTGCAGGTTCTTGGTCACTTGGTGGGCACTGCTTCTGTAATCATTCAAGGCAGAAATATCTATGTTTTATTATGTAGAAGCTGTTGCTCACCAACCTCTGTCCATAGGAGAGTTCATTAAGGAACAAAATCTCTGTCCAACCTATAAAAATCTGAGATGCTAATGGATTTGCTTCCTTGTCAACCTGAAGTATTGAAAAAAAAATGCAGCCAATGCTGGCATCTCTGTACTTCTGGGGAAGAACTACTAAGAAGGCTTGAAGAAATAAATCCTGGATGCTCTTTAAAGTGGGGGTGAAGGAGGAGGGAAGTTCAGCAATGCATGATAAAGCACTGATATTACACAATTGTAATGCTGTCTCTCCCTGAAACCGTGCTAAATGATTCGTAACACTCACAGAGAGGAAATGTGCCCCATCAGCATTAATAGGCTTTGAGAGAGGCAGCTTGGCTGACACCAGAAACTTTAGGTTTGCATTTGGATTGAGACTAATAGGCCTTCAAATGTTGAGTGTTATCCTCATATTCAGCCTGCTTTTCCTATCAGATCCATTGAGGTAGACAAGTTAATTCCTGCTGTACCCATTGCTTTTGTTCATTGAATATTACCTTGAGAAGGAACAGTGTAAGAGAATAGTCTTCAGTAGGTGCATTTGCTGGCTTGGATGCTTGAAAAGGAGCAAGACCAAAATACTTGGTCTGTCTATTTGATGGGTAGATTGGCTGGTGGGTATTCGTGCCACCGTCTTCTCAGAGATTGGATGAGGATTGCAGAGTTGTGTGTCAGGAACATCATAGTGCTAAACCTTACAAAGTATTTTTCTTTAGCAGTAGTGATGGATTGTGCTTTTACAGTGTGACTGCAGGGCTTAGGGTAGTGACAACATGACATTTTTCATAGTCACAAAGTGGTTACAATAAATCTGAAATCTTGAGAACCACAGATGCTGAGGAACAAATTTTATCCGCTACTCCAAGTTTCTTGTAGATTGCTACATCTTTCCTTTAAACAATTGTTATTGTGCTTTTTGTGCAAATATTTGCTTACTAGCTTGGCTTGCGGGTTACAAGTTCAGAGCTTTCCCTGGGCTGGGACATGGTCTTTATTGTTGATTGACAGTGGACCTGCTAAGTCTGTTTGTCCTTCAGGAATGTGGATCTTCAACAACTCTTCATATAGATGAGCATGTTCCTTCTGTCTCCTTGTCGTCTCTATTCTGTATCAATGCCCTGAATTTGAATTCTGTAGTGGTCATGCACTCCTTCAGACTCCTTCATTAGACCAAATTAGCCACTTCTTTGACTTCTTTCTCACCACATGCTAGTAGTTATGAAGCTCCTTCCTGAAGATGGCTGAGATAAGACCTTGCAGGACTTCCATGCACCACAGTTCTTGCTTTCCTGGCTTCAGAAGGACAAGGAATTTGGGTCAGCTTGCAGGGAGAGTGTTTCACTGAGACAAAACCACTGTGGAAAGGCCACTTGGGGTTGCCACATGTGTCCACGGAGAGGACTTTTACTGCCACAGCAGACAGGTGCTTGACACGAGTGTCTGTAAAGCACACTACTGAGGAGACTGTTCAGAAACAGGCTGAGCCCCAGGCAACCGAGTGTCTCACAGAGACAGCAATCTCATTCCGATAGGGCTTATTAGCCCGGGAACAGCACTGTGCACCCCTGGCTCCGTCTCTTCCAGAGGGAGCCTGGGTCCAAGAGCAATATCTGCATGTCTGTGCAGCGAGCAGTGCCGTGGCCAAGTTAATAAACCTGCCTGGAAACAAAAGAGCTGGGGGGAGCTGGGGGAGTCAGCTGGCTCTGTGGGATGCAGGTGAAGCCGGCCATAAACAGCAGGTAGCACTTGCGTTTTTACTTTGCCTGGGTAATCCAATCCGTAAGCCTCATTATCCCCGGTGATGGAGGGATGGATGGATCCTCAAAGAGTATAAAGCACCATGCTGCAACGTTTGGGTTTTGGCATTTGGCTTTTGCTATTTATTGGTATACATGACAACATAAACTTGCGTGCATGGTTTTTGTCCACCAGGTCAGGTTGGATTACTCTTGGCTTTGGTCACAGGGCTCCATTTTGTTTTCTTTGGATCATTCTTTCTTCTCTGTGTTGACACCTTGATTTTCATCTGCTGGTTTGTTTCATTTCTGGCAATAGGTTCCTCGCTGGGCCAATATCTTTCAAGGGCCTCTCGAACAGAACATAGTCAAAGAGCCAAGGCTGGAGAAAGCCTTGGATGACACATGCCGTGGAGCATGTTGGAGGGGGAGGGGGAGCCGTGGGCTGGTCCAGAGGAATAGGAGCCAGGCTTTTCCTGAAGGCCAACCAGCATTACACACTGCTGCTCCCTGAGCTGTTCCAGGCTCAGGTGGGAAGACTGGGATCCCTTGCAGATGTGCTGGGTGGCACCTGCAGGCTACTCTCCACCACTGGCTTCTGGATGTCGAAGGACCAGCAGGTACCTCCTTCCCTGGAGATCTTTAAGACCCGTTTGGATGCTGCCCTGTGCCACGTGCTCTAGGTGGCCCTGTGTGTGCAGGGGGGTTGGACTAGATGACCTCTAGAGGTCCCTTCCAACCTTAGGCATTCTGTGATTCTATGATTCTATGATAGTCAACAAGCTGCTTGGGAAGTTTCTCAAGTTCAGTCCCCTTCTCTTCCTCAGATATGGGGAAGGTGTCCAGGAGCTGATTCAGCATGTCTAATTGCACTCAAGCAATGCCTTAAGATGCAGCAGCAGACTGATCTGTGTTCATTGAACTTGATTCTGTTCCGCCCCATCACTGTCTGGCACGTCTAAGCGATGCCCTGAGCAGGAGGGTGTCAGGTGTGTTTCATTCCCATCTGGCCCTTGCTTCATCACCCTGTGTAGCAGCATCCAGTTACCAGAAAGAGTTAAGGATGTTCCACACGTGGAGTGATTAGGCACACACTGGCAATGGTAACGTTCATAAATCCTCCTGCTTCAGTGCGGACAGCTCTGCAGTGACCTCATGGAAATCTCTCCAAAGCTTTTGTTTTATTTCACCAGGGCTTGTCCCCATTCTGGACACAGAGGGCCAAAAACCTGCCTTGCAGCCAGCCAACTCCTGCCTTTTATGAGTCCTCAACAGATGAATGAATTTGGTACTTTTGTAAGAGAAGGGATTATTTGTTCTGCCCCCACGTTTCAGACGTTTGGATCGTGCACCGCATAATTTTGCTGGTCTTGTTCTCCATCCAAAGCTGCTTTCCAAGCACTCTGTAGAGTTCAACATTACTCATCTGGGAGAAGCAGAGAAACCTGAGGAAGGCTTTAACAGGGCAGGACAGAGTGATGAAAAACTGAAATGCGGCAACGTTGTATCGGCTCAATTTGAAATAATTCAAAGCTCTTTCCCTCGTTAAGATCTCACAAGGAGTTTGGGCAGCCCCCCTCGGCCACATGGCAAATTCTGGATGTTGGCTGTGGACTCAGATTCACAGGAGGCCTCTGAATGTTGCTAGCCGAGTCTGTGGGCACGTTTGTGAACCCTGAAGTGGCAAGTTTTGCATGCAGAGTGTTGGGAGCAGAAAGCTGCTGTCTGACCCGCACATGCCAGGACTGAAAGAGGACTCCAAGAGGATTGAAATCCTCTTGTACCAGTGGCCTGTGCACCAGGACCAGAGTACAAAATTCAGAGTTTGTGACCAGATCCAAAAAATATTTCGAAACATTTTTGTTAACTTAAGGCCAAGTTCAACTGTTTGCATTGCATGAACCTGTTTGTTGAGAAAAGTGAACAAGCTGAAGGACTTAGTCCTTGTGTATGAGAACACAGAAGGAAACCTGAACACATTTTAGCACATAAATATTCTTATCCTGCACCCAGTAAAATAGATAGGAAACATCCACCCTTGGTGTGTTTCATTGCTAGAAGAGGAAGGCTTCCCAGTCCATGAAACTTTATCCTCCCAATTGTAAATATTCTAAATTTTATTCAAACAGAAGATAGTCAACGTGGAGCCTCTTCAAAAGGGAATTTGACCACTGCTGATTCTGGGATTGTTAAAGGTTGTGTAATCCTGGTTTAGCTTTGAATTTGACTCTACTCTGAGCAAGGGGTTGAATTAAATGGCCTCCAGATAACTTTCCAAACAAAATTCTTCTCTGTTTCTGTGTTCCAGTTTGGGCCATAACCATTCCTGGTCTCAGACAGTTGGGTCTACTGGAACAGCAACTCTCCTACCCATTCCATTTGATCATGAAAGGGCAAAATCCCCATTTAGGGGTGTTCCCTGTCCACTTGTGCCTACACCACCCACTGAACAGGCCTGTAAAAGCACATCCCTTCCCATGGCCCAAAAGTTGGAGAGGGAGACAACCGTCAATGGAAGCCCATGATGAGGGTTGAATTCATGCACCTGCATCCAGGGAAAGATGCCCTCATGGCCGTGTCCTTCCTCCTTGGATGTTGGAGATACGATACCAATACTGTAAACCTCTCTGCCATCCCTCCTGCTCTCACCCACCCCATGGCTTGTGCAAGGTTTGCTCAGTGCACGTGTCTTGCCTGAACTCCAGCAGTGACGGTAGGATGACAAGACAAGACCACCAAAATCAAAGATCCATTGGCATCGTGGAGCCTACTGAGGAGGGGTCCGTATATAAAAAGCCCAGGATGGAGTGGCGTTGGTGAATACTCTTTATTTGTTGACAAAAGTCTTGAGTTTCCATTTTCCCTTTGGGCAGTACTGCAGCAGGGTGTTACTTGTGATAAGAGGAGAAAAATGGACAAAAATGCAAATATTATGGGGGGAAAAAATAATGTAAGGCTTCTATTGAAAATCACTGGGAGAACTATTGCATTAGAGTGTGAAGAAGTACGAGTATATGACCCCTCTGTGAACTTCTCAACCCTACAAGAAGCATAAATTTCAAGTCTCTTAGCTGAGAAGTGTTCTGGCACTGAGCTGGGGTGTACAATCAGGATTTTGTCTGCAGGTATCAATGCACAAAATCTCTGCCTCGTGGAGCTCCGAGTCCCCTGAGGCTTCTTATGTTTTGCCTTCGTTTGCTATAGTCCATGGCAGAGGGTTTCAGTGGCCCGGATGGCTCGGGCTGCTCCCGTCTCCTCCGAGCCTTGAGCGTTTCCTCAGTGTGTGGGGAAAAGCTCTTGTAGGAAGGTGGTCAGAAAGCCCTGGTAACTGGAGCAGAGCAGTGCAGAAATGCTCGCTGGACATATATAACTTCTATCTGCTACCAATTGTCACAAATTGTTAAGGCAAACAATTTATGGCCATGTAGCCATAAACACTTTACCCTGCTAGATTTCCATCTCTGACTCCTACCTGGCGTGTTCCACCGATTGCTCCTGCTTTTTCACTTAAGACAGGGCAAAATGAGTGTTATGAAGCAGATGGACTCCCCTGCTTTTCTAGGAAGGGTGTTTTTTTGTTTTTGGCTTCTTCATCATAAAGCAAACGCTTTTGCTGAGTGACAACTGTTCCTGCTCAGAAACGGGACACAAAGTTTGGCTTTGTTTTAATCCGAGTATGTTTATCACGGGACTTTGAAGTGTTCGCCCTTCATTTTTCCCTTCTCTATCTCTCCAAAGCTCCGGGGTTGAGAAGGAGCAGGAAGAGGAAGGGCTTTCAAAGGGATATTTCGCTGTTAAAAGTTCAGCATCGCTCTCATATGTGATTTTCCTGGATGGCAGTTTTATGGCTAAAACCTCTGTTTTAAAACTGGTGCACATTGGTGATATCATGAACATGCCACATAGTGTCTGATGTCCTTTAGCGACGGCAGATTTATAGCATTTTCCCTCATAAAAATCCTCCCTCTTGCCAAAAGAGGTCCAGCTGGAGTTATGAAATCAGTAAACAGAGACCACGCTACGGTGGAGAAGCTTGGCCTTTTCGGTTCCCTTAATCTGCAGCATGCAGTGCACGTAACCTTATACACTGGAAATTACACAGCATCCATGTCCTACCTTTGGAAAAGCTTCTTTATTTCCGTGGAGATGTGGAGTCTGATAACACATATGGCCCTTGCGGGCTCTTTTGCAATCAGCAGGGAGACGGTCTTATTCGAGTAGAATCGTGTCACAGATTCATTAAGGTCTATGTACAGGTTGTATTTAACAGCCCGCGGGCAAAAAAAAAAAAAAAAAAACGAAAAGAAAGAAAGAAAAAGCAACCTAGTCCTAATCATGAGATATTGCAGTCGTGTGGAGTCACTTCAGTGCTTCAGCAAAGACACAATCCCCCCTTGAGTGTTTGGGAAGGGAACAGTGGAGTTTGGATGTCACCATGAACAAATCTTAATTAATATATCTTTTTCCAGATGAAATGTGTTCTGAATCTAGCGTGACTATCTGATCTCTAATGGCTCTTGTGTTGCTCGTGGTTAAATTCATGGGCAGTTAGGGAAATGGAGATAGATATGAGAGCTGACTATGCTCCAAATGGTTGAAAACCCGAATTCCTTGGCTGAATCCACACATGCGTTGGTGCGAAGTGAAGGGGGTTCTCAGTGGCGCTTGTGTGACGGGATTTGGGGATGCCAGAGCTGTCTGTGGGGAGCAATTGTGCTATGATGAGTGTGGAGGCAACATGGCTTTCCCTTCACCCCAGAGACCCTCGTCTGCGTCTCTGAAGGCACCACTGGCTCTTGTGGCCACGAGGCATCTACAGAACTTGTTGGAGGGCTGAACTCAGCCCTGTTGCCTTGGGGGAGCAATTTTGCCACGAACAGAGAGTGAGGACCAGAACTGCATGGAGTTAGAGAATAACTTCATCTCCTTTTGCCCTTTGGAAAGTCCATCCTTAATACCCAGTCCATCCTGAAATGGAGGTCCTGTCCATTACTAGGAGCCTTGCAAATACCAGATGGGTTTTGCATCCTCTGCTGAATGTCACAGAAGCAGAGCAGAAATACCTGTGATTTTGTGAACTCCCTTGATGTCAGTGCCACTTTGATGTGTGGCATTAGTCCTGAGGATGGTGGTGTGAGATGGGTCCAACATACTCTTGCTGGCTTTCACTCTGGGGAGGACAATTCTGTTGGGAAGGCTGGTCCTGGAAAGGCATTTCTGAAAATGTAGGAGCTGAATTTGTAACTGACACCTTGGCTTGGAGTCAAGGGAGCGAAAGGAAAAATTGAAAAAAAGAAAAAAAGAGCAGTGCTCTGCGCTCCTTGTGCTGACCCCTACGAGCGGAGGGGGGACTCGGGGACCAGCTCTGGCACAGGGGAGCAGAGCTCCCGGCTGCACCGCGGCTTCGCGTCCAGCAGCCCCGCGCCAAGCGGAGCAGAGCGGAGTGGGCGGCCTCCTTCCCGGGCACCTCCGGCGGGCAGACACAGTGAACACTGTGTTGCTTTCCACGCTGCTTCAAACATTTGTATTTATTTATGCACCCTGTCGAAGCCTTTATTTATTCTGCGTGCGAGTGTGGATTTAATGGCTGGCTCTGGGCAGCGCGGCTCTGTGTGCATCGCGGGCTGCGAATGCTCGGGCTGGCAAGAGGGTTTAACCCCAAGTGGACAGGCCACCTTCGGGCTCCCACCACAGCTCCCATCATCTGTCCATCTGGGTGTTGGGAAGGAGGCCCACAGTGGCTCGGTGACAGGGATATTTGCTCCTTAGGTACAATATTGAGGTCACCAGCTTCATGCCCGGGGTCGATTCTCTGCTTCTGATGTCTGAGGTGTGCGGTGAAGAGGCCAAGGAGCTGAGGAAGCGGCTTTGTGCTGCAGGAGAACTGCTCGCGGGGGACGGAGTTAATGGGAGGTTTGCACATCGCTCTCTTCCCTGGCCTCTGCTTGGAGCTCTTGCTATTCTCAGTGACAAAAAGCTCCTGAGGGGCAGATGCCACCAAGTGCAGTGAGGGAGCAACCCTGTGGGGGCTCTGGCTTCTGCTCTGCGTGGGACAAAAAAGGCAGGATACCAAAAACACCCTGTCCTAGAGCCATGTCCATGCCCGTGGCTCCATTCGCGTCCCACATGGAGCTCCAAAGCGACGGGGAGTCCCTGTGTCACCATTGTTCATTGTTTGCAGCCTCAGATGTCACCCGGCAGCCGGGGGAGCCGGCGGCCCCCTTCCATTCACACAAGTCTCTGGTTCCCACTTTGTTTGCCAGAAAACATTGGGATAACAACGGGCCCTGCTGAAATCCTCCAGGATCACAAGATCCATGTGCAAGAGCTGCAGAGCTGCTGCAAAAAGGGGACGAAGGGGCTTCTAGAGAGCACTGCAAACCCTCGAGGTGCTTCTCGTTCCCAAGGTGGCCCCACGGCTGGACATGGGACCTGCAGGAACCTGCCCTGCTACTCTGTACATTGCAGAAACTAGAGACGTTTTGAAAAGCTGAGAAGATGTCAAAGGAAAAGGAAAAAGAAGGAACAACCAAGCAGCCTGCTGGGTCATTCAGCAATGTAAGGAAGGCGGGACGGAGATGAAAGAAGAAAAGCAATTAATTATTTAAAGAGGCAAAACCAAAGTGTTCATAACGCTTCCACTTTCCAAAATCCAGAAGTTGCCCAAATTAGTTTGGTTTTGCTTTAAAATACTTGTCTTACAAGAGGGAAATACTAATGCCTGAAAACAGTATTTTCCCACAGGATCTTTTGGTTTTAGAAAAACTCCCTTTTTTTTTTTTTTTTTTTTCCAGCAAGAAGATGCTTCAAGGAACATATTCCGAAAGGCCGGGGTGGCTGCGTGCTAGTGCAGGCGATGCTCTCCTGGGAAGCCCTGCATCTTCTTGCTTGCATAATACTACTGGTGCTCCTTATGGCACTGCATCTTCCTGGGCTTATCCCTGAGCATCACCTTATCACTCCTTGGACATGGGGCAACTCCAGTATTGATTGATGTGCCATAAATGCTACCTACAGCAGGAAAGTGACCACCAGGAGATGGGGATAGCACATTGCTTCCCTTTCACCCCCTGCCTCATCCTTTACGTTCCCCCCAACCTCCTCAAGCTGCTGTGGGAGAGGTTAATATTTCCGACACGAATCGATAACGCGGAGCTCATTCCTCATCAAACCAGTGCAAAGGAAGCAAACGCCGCCTGTTTGTTTTGACTTTCTTCCCTCGCTAAGTCCAGTTTATTTTAGTAGATGGTCTTTTGATTTCGTTAATTAAAATAAGGCTGGACAGAGAGTGAGAATGAGCACAGACGACTTACAAGTGATATACAGAGGGGAGGAATCGCCTTTGAATTCCTCCTGCCACTACGGAAGTTGTAAGAGGTGAAGCAGATCTTCATCTCTTGACTCTGTCCTGAGCAGAGGAGAAACCTCCAATTTTAGCCCCTTGTGGCGCTTTGTTAGATTTCGATGTTGAGATTCAAGCTCCTCGACAAAGAAGTGGGATGCACTGAGGATGTATAAAACTTGGAAAAGAAAAAATACTGCAGAATGAAATAAAGCAAAAATAGATATTGCAAATTAATTATTTCCAAAACACCCAGTAAGTTTTAGCGTGGCTTCATCTTTTGGGAAAATCTTTGGGAATAGATCATTTTTGTCTATTTTTTATTTGGTAAATGCTAACAAATGAGTGGACTTTCAACTTGCAGACTCTTCTCAAACTGGTTGTGCTGACATGAGTAATTATTTCACCACTGAACTTCTGCATTATCAAGACAATATGCTCATACTAACTCACAGCACTGAAATAAGAGTCGAGTAGCTGCCGTGTCTGCATCTGGAAGAGCAAATGCATCAAAAACTAGAGCTTGAGCAGGACAAACTCTAGAGCAAATTCACAATTTTGACCTCAGAATTCTGGTTGGAGGCAATTGGTAGGAATGTAAAACACAGGTTACAACATTTCAGAATTTTGAAAAATGAAACTTTTTTAACTTTCACTGATCTATTTAGTCTCACGATTGTTTTATGTATTTCTAGAGCAACACTAAATAACCCCATCTGCTCTTTTTAAGTTTTCTTTTTGGTTGAAAAGCAGACTTCATTACATCTAAAACAACCTGTTGCTCCTCATGCCAGACAAATGGCCAAACGGTTGACTCCAAGTTACTGCTGGGGAAGAGAAAGCAAAAGAGTCCCCCCTTTTGGTTTAACTTCAAGCAAATTTTTGCTTGTGCGTGTTGCCAATGCCAAAAAAAAGGTCCTTGGTGTGAAACAGCGATGAAGCCCTTTGCATCAGTTGAGTTACCAAGAGATCGCGCTGGTGGCTACGGCATCAGATTGACGGCGAGATGTGATGATCTTGTAGGACATGCATTGCACGTGGGATCATCTCTTGGGCCGTGTATCACACCATGTTTCACTTGTTCCCTCACTGCGACAACTTGAATTTCCCTAGGAAATTGCGCGGGGCCTTCTGGAACCAAACAGGCTGCAACATGTGTCACAAATTGCTTGAAAATGGGAGGAAGTTTAACTTTCCTTGTAAAAAGAGCAAGGACTGTAATTTATTACTGTAAACAAGAATGAGATGATAAAAAAAATAATTAAAAAAAGAAAACGGCAAGCTCCTTTTGTTCAAAATTTGAAAGACCTGAAGTCAATTGTTTCCTCCCTTGGCAGGTCTGGTTTCTATCAAGCAGGCAGAGAGTCTTTTGTTTCTAGCATTCAAATCAACAGGCCAGTGAGAGGAGCTTTGAACTGCAATTTGTCTTTATGTATTTCGAAAATGTTCTTCCGACGTGTTTACATGTTGGCTGGGCAGCCCTCGCCAGAGTCAGCGCTTTCTGGGATGATTAATCAAACGATCAAGTCCCTGATTAATCAACATCTCTCCTGACAGTGCGATCCTTCCTTTCAATCACCTGCTGGGTCTCTCCTAAAACCAAACAAGCAAATGATTAAACTTTTTCTTTTTTTTAATGAAAAAATGAAAAAAAAAGGAAAAAAAAAGCGGCGTGTCTCACAGATTTGGCACTTTCTGAAGGACATACCTCAAGGAGCAAGGGATCTTGGACTACATTTGTGATGCAAACTGGAACCTTTGGCTACCAAATGCAGGATGTGGTGTATCCTGTTCAAAGAGGCACATATTTCACATGTTTGTGTTGGCTCCTCTCAATCAAAGCATGCTGTGATTCAGCTACACTAAAAATTAACAATCTATGTTATAGCCATGTATTACATTACGCCCCATTTTTTTCTGAAAAATCTTTTCCAGAAAGACATCTTCTAAAGAGAAGGGAAGGGAGGTAACAAAACTCTTGCAAATGTTTTCGTAATAATTATTGCATGACCATTAAATCGTACCACTTTAAAAGATCAGCTGAAATATCTGTAAATATTTTCTCATCTCTGTCAGAGCGGTACGACCCTTAATAACATGCATCTGTCTCCGTTTCTACATTAAATTGAAGGTGGATTTTTATGTCAACAGCTCTTCAGTGTCACTGCAAATGGTAAAGAAGAAGAGAAAGTGTCAAACAGGTTTTGTCATAGAGGTTGCTGTCCTGCAGCAACTTGGGAATTCACAAAATTAGTCTGGTTTTGTTTCAAAGGATGGAAAACAGGCTGGATTAGATCAGTGGATTCTAACTAGTGGCGCCGAAACACAAGACTGAAGTCTCTCTGGTGGCTGGCAGCATCTTCTGAGCCTGTTGGTAGACTTAGTAGTGCTTGGGCTGTCTTCTTTACAGCTCCTAGGGTTTCAGACTCGCTGTTAGTAACCATTTTCAAGTGATAACTAAATACTGTTCACCTTGCTTTGAGGAAAAAATAGCTTATAAAAGAAGTAATTAAACAAGACCAAGAGCCAGAGTAGACTTCCTCCTTACTCTTGACATAGGAATCTCTCCGTCAGCCCTCATTTTAGAAAAAAACTATTTTATTTCTAGCACAACACTTTATTTTAGATAATGTGTTTTGCAAGTTTCATAAAATACCCCAAATCTTGTTTCTTTCTTCGCGTCATTTAAAACAAAGTTGACCAATGCTCATGCTTCCAGTTGCATAATTCGTCCTCAAAAACAAAACTATAAAACATGTTTTTCTCTCCACTTGAATATATCTTGTTCTGTTTTCAATAACCTGTGCGTGGCATTTTGGGTATTTATCACCCTAGAGGGGTATAAGAATGTGGGAAAAAAAAACCCACCACTAACAACAGAAAAGAAGCCAAAATACAAATCTTGAGAGAAATGCAAAAAACATTCTTTTATTTGCTTTAGTGAAAGAAACAGTTGCATGTCAAGTAACTGGTGGCAGAAGAATACAACATCTCATGTCTTTTTAGAGTCATATATTGCTTAAAAATAACAAATCTCTCCTTGACCTTGACCATGGAAGAGGCTTCTGATGGTTGGAACCATCCAGCAAAACAGTTACAACCAGTTCAACACAGGTGCCTCTCACTAGACACCTAAGTCATGATTTTAGCAGATGAAATCTCAGCAACCTATGCTGAACTCAGAGTGCTTCAATACACGAATTGATAGAGAAATAGAGATTAATGTGGCTGATATTAATTTGACACATTTAAAAATATTGTCGAGCACTTTTTCATTCTGTACACTTTTAATATTTAAATAAATGTGGAAAATAACATCTTATGCTTGACACAAATCTTATCCAATTTATTACTCAGTATCTCCAAATATTCGGAGATGCCAAGTAATTTCCAGTTTTTATCAAATTTTAACTTTGGATTATGACTTTGGGATATTATGTTCAGAAGCGCATGGAGCTTTTGAAGCAGCGTTTCCTCGGATTTAATATATCCCTTTCAGATCTTTGCCTTTACATGGAAATTCATTCTGAGCCAGTAATACTATATGTTATTTCTAAGACCTGAAGTTTATAAAGCACATAATGAAATTTAAGTCTTCGGCCCAGGTGGAATCATGAATTAGCATTAAATTCTCCGGGAGCTGCAGTGGGGGGCTGCCTTTTTCATAGCTTTGCATCATCCTGGACAGACCATGGCATAAAGCATCTGTCAAGGTGACCTGCGCCTGGAGATGGCCTGGGGATCGTGTTTGTGTGTGCATGAAAAAGGCAAATAACTGCTGTTGTTATTTGGATCATAGCAATGGCACAGCCTTAAACATAGTATTAAGTGAGAAGATACAAAACTGCATCCAAGCTTGTTATAAGCCCTTACAAGAACCATTCCCTGTGTAGGAAATTTGCCATTTCAGATCCTTAGCCAGTCCCATACTATCTAATTCCAAAATAAAAATAATTTAAATTAAGCCCAGCGTGCTTCGTCTGCACCGTTTCACAGATACAAGACAAGCTGAAGCTTCCTATAGTTTTTTCTTCCTATTATTCTGCAGAATATTTTTCTTTCCAGCTCTGAGCTTGGTAGACCTGCTGAATACAAGAACAGCGAGAGAGGAAAAGTCACGGTGGGAGGACTAAATCCTCTCATACTTACTCTTCTATCCGTAGTATACCAAGAAGCACCATCTGCATGGCTAGAAGTCAAAGCAGACCCGTGCTCACAGTTTGGGTCAGGACTTGACTATTCACAAGGGCTTTCCTGATGGTTAAAGCAAACTGGGAATTCAGAGGGTGCAGGCGCTGCCTCCCAGGCAGTCTTCAGCAGCTCCATCGCATCCTCAAAACCAGGCTGTGCCTCCGCATTTCAGGTGGGTCAGGCTTGCCCGGAGGGAAACTCTGTTTCTGTAGCATTTTATGGCTTTTAGACACTATTTGGCCCTGCTGGGAAATCCTGAATCTAACCCCAAAGTCGCACCGGTTGAAAGGACACAAATGCGCCGGTGCAGGGGGAAGGAAACGCAGGAGTCCGTCCCAGTGGCCTGTGGCAGGGAAAGCCGGGATCTGGCCCGGCACAGCGGGGCAGCAGGCAGGAATTCCAGCTACACTGTGACTAATGAACACGGTGCACCGCGAGGCATCTGGGCTGATGACCCCTAAGCTGTATCTTGATTGAAGAGCTGCATTTCAGAGCGGCGAGGGTTCAGGTGCAGCAGCAGAAGGCATTTCACTAGTCCATGTTTATGTCTTTTATGTCTTATCCACCTGACAATCACGGGTTTGACCCTGGGGCTTGTTTGCAGAGGCAGAGTGTACTTCATACCTATTTCCTAGCCACTTTTCCTTCCTTGAGAGCTCGGAAAGTGGCTTATATGCAAGCCCACCACCCAACAGGCAGCTTAAGTCCGCTCAGCTGAGCCTCTGCAGCGGGTTTGCACACTGCAGCGGGCGAGCACCAGGGCTTGGCGAGCGCAGAACAAAACCTGCAAACAAAGGAGCTCTTCAGAGCTGTTTTCCTTGGAGCGCACGGCGGATTAGATCTCAGCGCCCAGCAGGTAGCCGCCTCGCAGAGCGCGTAGTGCTGGGGCGCGCGGGCCCACCGCCGGCTCCCGCAGCCAAGTCCCTTTGGTTGTTGTCTTTGGGCCTGATGTGCTCGCAGCTGGGCTCGGGGTGGCCCGAGAGGCAAGCGGGGCCTTCCCGCCGCTGGCACTCGCTTCTCGGAGCGGCAGCGGCACGAGGTCGTGAACGTCTCTTCCCTTCCCCTGCCCGGTGGCCGCCTCTCCTGCCTGCTCCCCAGGGCTTTCCCACGCTGGGAGGGCCCAGGAGCCCTCTGAGCGTCACGGTGTTTCTCATGATCCCTGTGTCTGCTGTGTCCCCCAGGCTGGTCACTTCTGCGTGTCAAAGTGATTCTGAGAGAGGTCTTGTTCCGGCACCTCCATGTTTTTCCCTTTGCTGCTGCTCCTTGTGCCGTAACACCTGCGTTGCCCAAGTGCTCTGAGTGTCCTTGGACGGCAGGAGGGACAGGGTGCAGGTGTCACTTGCGAGGGCCCAGTCGGCTTCTTATTGAAATAAGCGGCCCAACTAACTACAGAGTGCACAAAATAATCACTGTGTGCAAATCCCTTTGGGGACACATCTTGCCTCCAGCCTTAAACAGAGGCCAAAGCCCCTACATTCCAGCAGGGATGCGGCTGTCTCTGGCCTTTAGAAGGCCGTTTAGGGGAGGGAGAAGCCTGAAGTCCATTTGCGCCGTTCAGAAGTCTGGCATAGCACATAGAACTACTCCTATTTGTCCCCAGGGTGACAAATAGCCTTGTGTACCCGAGAGCTGCTGCAACACCCTCCCTGGGGCTGACGGCCTTGCACGCAGCTGAGCAGCCCTGCCCAGGGATGGAGATGGCCCCGTCTTCCAAGCTGGACCGCCAAAGGCATCTGACACCATCCGGCAGAACAGAGACAGCCAAAGCTCCTCACATTGCCCACCCAGCAGCACGGTTAAATATAACATTACAAGTATCTCCCGTCTCCCGAGAGGGTCATCGTGTCCCCTCCCCGGATCGGCATTCGTGTTCCAGGGGACACTTTCCTGGCAGCGCCGTCCGGGCCATCCTTGGGGCAGCAGGCTCATCTCACCCGCACACAGACCCTGCACAAGTGAGGAAATGCACAGGGTAGACTGGGATCTCGCCTTCGGATAGAGCAAAACAGCTCCTGGCTTCCTTCTGCTCGCTCTGTTCCCAAAGCAGCAGCATTTATAATACAATTTTAATTAAGATTTAGGCTGATAGAGCAAAATGTTGCTGCCGCTCCCTATCCTGCCTTTGCGGACAGGACAGCTGAATGCAATTACAGGAGGAAAACTTTGCCTCCATGATATACTACTCATTTTTTAAATGCGGTCTTTGCCGATGTCCAATAAAATAATAGAATATAAATCACAGCAATGTAAAGTCTCAGGGCCTTGGAGTCCAACAGGTGGCCTCTGAAAAAGCCAAAATTTCCCAAGGTTCCCACAGTGTGTCTAAAAAGGTCACGCTATAACTGTGTCACATTTATATGAGAAAGAAAATCTGGGAATCCTTGCACCTTTATTTTTCACGATTTTCTCGACATTTTTCGGTCAATAGTTGTCTTTCTCAGTGATGCTTGATGACCTAATTTGGGTCCCTTTGCCAAAGAAGCAGGAGCAAACTCACCCCATTCTTCCCATTTCCACCTCAAAGTATCGCTGTTTTTCCGTCTCCAGAAGGGTTTCATTAGTGCTCTCCAGCCAGTTCTCTTCTGTGGCCTTTAAAAGCAAGTCAGTCGTTGACGTTTCGGTAGCCGGTTCCGTCTCAGTTGGTTCAACTGCATCAATTCCACTGGCACCTAATTTGTGTGCAAGAGTGTTTTCATGTGCACAGATACATGGAATGGTTTGGAAGCCAATTCTGTGCCTGATATAATGAAATCCAGTAGTCTTGTGTTCCTTCAGATTTGGACAGTGGAGATATTACGGGAATACCAGATCTTTATGGAAAACTCTTCCAGAATTTAATAATAAAAACAATAACCATTCTTGGGTTTTGGAGGTTTTTGAATAGGATTTAAAAGAGAATTACATCATAGAAATTCTGCAGAACGTATTAAAAAAACAGCTTTGAGAAAGGGGATCGTTTGCTATCAGTTTTTAAAGATTACCCAGCCATTTCCATAGATTATTTCATTTCTCTCCAATCCTACTGCTTGCACTCTATTAATTTCTGTGGGACTTTTGCACATGGCACATATTACTTTGGCCATAAAAGTGCTCCTGGAGGCAAGAGAGGCTGTGAAAGACCTTGTACAGCCACGGGTCAGTCCATTGCAATTGCATTAGCTTGGATTGAAGCTGTGAGGTTTGCAAACCTGGTTAGTGCCGCTGTTCCCTGCGTGTTCTCCTGAACTTACTGCCCCATGGGGACTCCCCTGTGGTGGGAACTGTGTGGACCTGCCTATGGGTTGCCCTTGTCCCGTGGAGGACGCTGTCTTTGTAATGGGTGGAGCTTCCTGCCTGATGGCCATGGTCCTGCACGTGGTCTAGTAGGTTTGCTAGAGCCCACACGGCATCAGTGGGATGTGGAAGATCTAACTGATCCCTTAGAGCTATTTAACTTGAATTAAATTTGAATTTAATTTTCTCCTAGGCTTCCGTTCATTTGTACCGTCTGTCCCAGCCTGCAGTGACCTGCAGCGGGTGCTCCCATGATACAATCGAGCTGCCCAGAGCTGCCCTGCTCCTGGTGCTCACACTAACGGGTTGGGGTTAGAGCCCCTTTACCTCCCCGGGGCTTTACCCGAGCCCCTCTGCATGTGCTCGGCCATGGTCAGAGACCTCGGGTTGTCACTGCCCATCCGACCCTCGGGTTGTCACTGCCCATCTGGCTCTGGTGCCCTCTGGAAGCAGATGAGGTTAAACAACATCACTTGACCATTAGCCTTGGCCGGGACCTCATTACTTATCAGAAACCGATCTCCAAAAAGCTGTAGCCGCAATTGCAGCCAAATGGTCTAAACATGACCAGCTCGGCTGCCCTTGGGGCCCTTTGGGACGCTGAGGTGCCCGTTCCTGCTGGTGGCCAGTGTTCTGTGGGTGGTGTGGGGGTGAGGGAGGTGCCTTTTGCTTTTCACCTTACCATTGACCTTTAGATTTATTTTGCTTAACCCAAGCCTACCGAATGGGAGCCCTTCTTGCGCAGCAACCTGCAGGATAGCCTTACACCTCGCTGGGTGGTGCACACCGTAAGGCTCAGCTCAGCTCGCTCCGCGGTGATTTATTTTTCTTCTCATACCTTATGAAAGTGGATACCACCAGTGGACGGTGGGGTCAGACTTAACCTTCTCTTTCGCGAGCTTAAGTAAGCAAATGTCTTTGAGGGAACTTCAAAGCGAGGAATCAAGAGAAGGGCAGCTTTTTAGCCCTGTAACTAATAGCTTGGCATGTCGAGATCAAACCCCTGTGCGATGCTGAACGTGCAGGACGCTTGGATATACCAGTGTGGAATATCAGGCCAGAAGAAGGCATGATTCAGGCAGGAACTGGCACAGCTGCACTGCTCCCCGTGCACTGCTTTGAATTTGCAAAAGCTGCAGATCTCACCCGCAAATTGTCATTTGTGATTTTGAACGTACCCGTTTCAGAGGAGGAACTGGAATCCAGAGCAGGGGGTCTTGACCTGATTGTGTTGCAAGCAGAGGGGTCAGATCCTAATTTCGATTAAATTCTGCCGTCTTCTTCCCAAGGAGCACCTGCCCCACTCCATGGATCTCAGAAGCACAGGCGGCCTTAGTTAGAAATCACGTAACAGTGGGAACTGAGTTGTGTAACAGCAAATGTTATTTACGGCAAGGTCTTTGCTGTTACTGTCCTGCTGCATTTTTTTGACATATAAAATTATTTTATATTGCATATTTTCCCATGCCCTTTCCCTGCTTACACTGTCTGCCTCAACTCGTTGCTAATGACGTTTGTTGACAAGCTCAGCGCATTTTGATAAGTCTTCTGCCAAAGCGTCTCTAATAAAAATAAAAAGAATGACAAGTGGAACGGCACGAAAAGGTTTCCAACAGCAACAACTGGAGGTTAAAGCAGCATAAAACAGGGGGAAAACAAAACAAAAACAAAAGAGAGTGAGCCCAGATTGCCTTCGTTAGGAACATTTAATGCTTAATTTTGTTTTATAGCTCTGGCTCACAAGCTAGCCGTGCACCTCTGGATTCCCATTGCTCTCTGTTGTAGGAATCCGCCTTCAATCCCTGTGGGAGCAGAGGAGACCCCGTGTGTATTTTGCACCTCGGTTTGGCCTCTCCCGCCCTAGGTCTGCTATGAGCAGAGCGAGCCCGTGTCTCCCGTGCCGTGGAGGTGCTGCCGCAGCGGCCTCTCCGCCGCCAAGGGGCACAGATGAGGTGGGACAAAGCCAAGGCAGAGCGTCCTGCCAAAATTCCCCGTTGGGAGATTTCCTGCCTTGGCATATCCAGCGGCCGGCCACCCTCGAGGCCCTTCCTGAGCTCGGCACAGCTGGCCGGAGCGCGTGTGAAGCTGCTCGAGGGTGAAGTTCCCAAGCGTGCCCAGCTGCTCCTGGCACCGCGTCTGGGACGAGCCGCACACCGTAACACCTAAATCCATTTGCTCCTTCCCCGCGTCCTTGCCCATCGCCACATGGTTTTGGAAGAGACGTGCATTTTCTCAGCTCTGCAGCAATCCCTTCCCACAAGTGAAGGAAACCCTAGCGCCGAGTGCGTGATTCACCCAGCGAGGATTGGTTTGGTCAGCTGTGAAATGATGACCTTGAATGGGAACAGGTGGATCGGGAGAGCCCTGGATCACACCCTGTTGCATTCCTGATCGCCTGGGATATGTGTCCTATGACTATGGTCGAGTGTGGACAGATGTACAGCTGATGGATGATGTACAGATGTACCGACAGCAGCGAGTGGCCCAATGACCAGTTTCAGTGAGCACATATATAGGCCTTCCTCAGCATAGGGCTCAGTGAAGTCAACCAGATTCAAGCCCTTTTCCCTTCCCTTCACTGAATTCTGGGAGAATCAGAGAAAGCATCAGATGCCCCATACAGAGGAGTCTTGAAGAATTTAATAAAAACATTTTTTTTATATATATAATTCTGAAGCTTTCTACAGTCTTTAATAAGTCATCCTAGCTGTTCTACACAGTGTCCTGACAACTTTTTCCAAGGCATTGCAATAACACGGTATCTAACTATTGTAAAGTCCCCAGAGCAGGATCTGGTGTGAGCACAACTGTCCCTACCAGCCCCGTGAGAACCAGTGTCTCAATCTGGCTTCAGTCCATGCTCTAAAGGTCTCGGTTTGGCACTTCTCCCTTGTGAAACTCGATGCAATCCCCATTCCAATGGATCAGGGATGAAATTACAGGTGTCCCGAGAGCGGAAAGCAGCAGGTCTGTGTCACGGGACAGGAACAGCTGCAGGGTTGGAAGATGCAGCCGCCGCATCCCTCCCATCCCTGCTCGTATCTACGGCCACTCACTAACCCTGTTATCTGAGCCAATTTTAGCAGCTCAAGGGGGAAGCCCCATTTGGGAATCTAATGTAATGCCTTTTAGTCAGGAGCGGAGGATTAGGGCGAGATCAGGTCTGGATTCCTCTGCTCGTGCCACAGGAGATATTTTTAGTGCCTTTGGAGCCAGCTGGAGCTGTGTGTGTTTAGCAGAGGGGAGCACCCTGCTCTTCCACCTGCAGCAGGGCTATGGGAATGGCCTCTGCCCGGTCAGTAAAGCCCCCAGGGAATTTTTCAAACTGATTTAAGGCAGTTTAAGGGAATTTAGGTATCGCTGATTTTCCCGGGAGTGAAGGTCTTAGGCTCCTCCAGTTTTCTGCTGCTGAACTTCCATCTCCCCTGCAAACCCAAGGGACCCACATACCCAAGTCCCTCGGGACATGGGGGACTCTCAGAGCCCGCAGCTACAGTGGATGCGAGTGGATCCTCACATCCTTGTGCAATTGCTTTGTGTGTCCCGAGAAAGACGTCTCCTGCACCCCGAAAGATGTCAAAAATGGGAGTCTAAGCTGGAAATGCCGCCTTCAGGGCAGCTGTCCCCACGGCTGCACAGGGCTGCTCTGCAGGGCGCTGCGTCGCGGCCTGCCCGGGCTCGCGGCACGGCCCCCTTCCCTCCAGAAGAGGCCGATTCGGTTGTTTTGCAAATTTTTGTCAACCGCTTTATTTTTTCCTCATGAAATCAAAATTGCCAAAAATTTCAGCAATTTTGAATCAGAATACTTGCTCTTATTACTATTTTTTTCTGTAAAAGTCTCCTTACAAAAACCTCTGAAAAATTCTGCTTTTCAAATCCAAACTGCTTTTTCTTTCTCTCTCTTTTTTTTTTTTCCTGGAATACCCTTCAATTTTCCTTATACAACTGAGCATATCTCCACCGCCTCTCCTCCAAAAATAGTCAGCAAAGAAAACAAGGATCCTAATCTGGGGGCTGAGCAAAGACATCGGTCTCTCCCAACACAAAATGCTGCCCATTTCCTATCTCTGGAGAAAATCTTTCTTTTTTTCCCCCTTCTTTTTATCCCACGGGTTTTTCCCTTTGTTCCGTGGGGTCGACTTGGGACAAGCCCTTCCCAGTTTTCAGTATTACACAAGTGGACCAGAAAAAACAGCCATTCAACTGCGCTAACCACAGCCTAAATGAGAGCGAGAAGATATTTCAGCTGCTCCTCTTGGTTTCCCCTTCTCCCCGTCGCTGGCTCGGTAGCTCCAACAACCCATTACACTAATTGTTCTCTTCCAAAATCCAACTGTCAACAAAAGGCAGGGAACCAGGCTAGCAGTTTCGCCCGGAATTTCCATCGCTTTGGTTTCTTCCTGGCTTTGATTTTTATGGACTTGTTCGCCCTCCAACGAGCTTGACATTTTGTGATCTTTTCTAAAGCGACGTTTGCTCGCGCAAATACCGTATTTGTTATCGGGAGCCACGTTTCACAGGGGGCCAAAGCAAATGTCCCTCTTGCTACGTTGCTCCCATCTGTGATGGGACCATTAAAGCGCTTGTGTGAGGATGGAAACTGTGAGCTCTTCGGTGCGGAACCATCTTTTGGGCAGAGGTGCTCTAGTTTCCACAGGAGCTTTTCTTTCCCAAATACGCTTAACGCCTGCCCAAAATGTCCCTTTTCCGCCAGATTGGGACTCTGAACTGCAGTGCGCATTGCCAGTGTGGAGGCCTACGCTGGGGTCCAGCAAGTCTTTGTCAATATATTGTTGACCCTAGAAAGAAAAAACACTCTGGTCTGATGACATCTCCATATTCCAACACGGTCCTGCACCACCACTGACATCAGCCGCATTCTGCTCCCCATCGGTCGAGTTTCTTTTGCTTTTTTCCTTTCTTTTCCCTTGCAAAAGCAGGAAGTTTCCTTGTGCAAGGCGGGATGAAGCCGTAGACGCTGCGGACTTCTGCTTTCCCTCCACTGCCATTCCTGGCTGTGCACACGTCTAGCAGGGGGTCCAGGAACTCAAATGAAAAGCACATGGGGCTGCGACTCTACAACTGAAATAAAGAAATCCAAGATGACAGAAGAAGCTTGTTGTTTATGGAAGTGCAGATTTCGGTGAAGGACATCCCTACCAAATCATAATTAAACTACCATAATGACCTCCAAGTCTCATTTGCTGGGCTGGGAAGGAGGAAAATATAGCTATTTTCAGTAGATTCTGCTGAAACAATTTATTGAGACCCACAGCTGGTTTTAATGTGCTGATGAGCTGGGAAAACAGTCAAAACTGTGCTCGAGTCAAATGACTGTGTAATATCTGAGGGCTGAACCAGACCAAAATTGCTGTCATTTTATTTAATCTAATGAATAGTGTTTTGTAACTGAAAAACATAATTGCCCCGCACATATGCTACATGCACACTTCACTAATAAAATCCACAGTGCCACCAGTGGAACAAATGAAAACGCTTTGAGCGCGATTTATTTATTTGTTTATTTTTTTAAAAAAGACTTATTTGGAATAAGATAAATATTTTTAATGAAATACCAGCATGAAAAACTTCAGCAACATTTATGCAAGCTATACAGAGAAAACCTGTGTTGCTTAAAATAAAAATAATGTTTCTCTTTTTTTTTTCAAGAAAAGGTGTTTAAAACATTCTTTTCTACATTTTAAAATATATTTTAGCTTTTTCACCGGTGTTGCCTTTGAAGTTCAGGACACAAAAACAATCAACTTTAAAATTAGTGCATAAAATTAATGATTGCTGGAGTTGGCAGGCTCCCTGGAAAACCAGGACTCTTCTGGCATTTTCATTTGGAAAAGCTTCAAAGCTGCTGCCTGTGTTTGACATTAGAAGCAAGAGCTGAAAAGTGAGAGGGAAGGCAGGAAAATGCCTCCCAAATATCAGGTGCAGAGCGAATTTCAAGGGACCGGCGGCAGAAAACACGGTGCGGTGTTTGTGGGCTTAGTCCCAGGGACGTCACTCCCAGCAAGTCTTCCTTGCAGACCTTTCCTTGTGAGATTTGCTTGCTTATTCGGTTGCTTTTTTCTTCTTTACTATTTAGGAATTGAGACTAAAAGAAGGGATGAGTTGGGGTCATTCGTAACAACCAGGTTTCATGTCTCCCCAAGAAGAAATACAGATATGTAGCAGTGCCCAAGCTGTGCTAAGAAGCCACGACTGGGCTAAACTTTCCTCATAATCCGTCTTTGAAGAGCACGTATTTGATCTCCTGCCCTGAGACCAAAACTCGCAGCCCGAGCCTTTCCCTTGATTTAATTTCTCTGTTTTCCCAGCGGTATCTCAGAGCCGTGCGCTCCCCGAGCAGAACTTTCTGGAGGGCTAAGGACACAAAATTAACCACTTCCAACCTTCGTTAGTGGAAAGTGACGCTTTCCCTTTCTTTTGGGAAGTCGTCCTGGTGTGGGGTTCGTGATGGGAGACAGCTGCAAACAAATGTATTGAGTGAGTTAATGTACTGTGCGATGGTGGAAAAAAAGTTCAGCTCTACAGGAAGGATTTGGTATTCAAACAGGTTGGGCAAGGCTGGGAGAAGGGTAGTACAGACTGTCTGAGAGCTCAGCTACAAACTGTGCATTAATATTTAAAAAAGGAGGAAAGTATGTCATGGGAGAGAGAAAAATAGAGAGGAAGCATGCATGGGGAGCGGCAGAATTGGCAAAACGCTCATTGCTATAAGTTGGATTCTTGTTTTTTTGAGCGGATTTGGCTTCAAAAGTAATTAGCTTCTTGTCACATGCTTGGGTCGTCATGCCAAACACTTCAACAACACATTATTTTTGTCATTGCACAAAAGGTGATATTGAGCCCAGAATAACTGTTTCTATTTATGACTTTGGCTTTTGGCCTAAACTCAAAGGAAGAGAAAAAAAATAATGATATCCTTTTCTGAAGGCCATGTGGCACTTGCGTTTCAGATGTCAGTACGAGTTTACCCGGGTCTCAGTATCAACAGTTCAGCTAGCTTCCCCCAGGTATTTTGGGGTCATTTGGGTTTTTCTTGGAGAGCCAACCCACAGGATTTGTATCTGAGACCATAGTGATTTCTTGATCCTACTAATGCTTTTCTAGGTCTTAGAAACTTTGTGGTGAAGAAGAGAGCTCAATATCCAAGATTTTGGGTGTGCTACAACCCCTCCATCTCCACTAGCTCTTACAGTCTCATTTCAAGCAGCCCAAGAAAGGATGTGCTAATCCTCAAAGACTTAACCAGTTGGTCAAAAACACCTAGAAAGCTGGTGCAGTTCCCTCCTGCTACAAGAAATAATTGATTAACCTGAATATTGATGAAGCTGGTACATCATGTTGACTGCGGGTGAACCACGGAGCAGGAACCCACAGGGATGGGCACCGTGTGGAGGGGTTTTTGCTTTGCTAGGAGCTGGAGAGTCCACAACGGATGGAGGTGTATGTGGAAATGGACTTAATGAACACCTACCGAGTGTCTCTGCTACTTTCCTGCCTCTAAATCTCCACCATCTCCATTTTAATCTTGACCTTTCTTGCAAATACAAGATCTTATTAGCTACGTTGTGGAATGTTTCTGCTTAGTCAATGCCAGGGCAAGTTTAACTTGACGCTGCAGTGTTTGCTTTAATAATGCTCACTAGGCCAGCCAGGGGGGGTGATTCATTTGCTGTCTAATTAACAAATGTCTAATGTAAATTGAACATTCACTTCAATGTACGTTCCTTCAACCCAGCCTCCTTTTTGATTGGAGTAGCTGCAAGTGGAAGCCAAATATTTTCACTGGTGGAGCCACAGGGATGGCATGTGCTACTCGTTTAGCTCTCTGTTTTCTTTGCATCTTTTTAGGGGATGGAGGCGAGGAGTTAACATTTCCGAATACAAAGTCTTTTGTATGAAAATTTGCAGAGAACCCCCCAGGAGTTTCTAGTGCTCCAAGCTCTTTCATTCGTAGGTAAATGCCTTCGAGATCGCCCCGTCACTGCTTTTCAAATCTCCCGGTTTTGCTTTAAGAGGCTTCTGTGCCTTTCCTGTGCTGAGCATCCGTCTCCTGCTTGTGAATGCAAGACCCAAGCCAGCTCATTGCTCAACAGAAAGGTACTTTGGCTCCCTGGTCCCCGCTCTGCTTCAAGCAATGCGTCCGTTCCCCCAGATGCTGCTTCGCTAGTTTGGCCATGAACGTTTCTGGAATACGGCAACGCTGACCACGACGTAAACAGGATCATAGGTTTCCCAATGGCCTGAGTAACAAGATAAACAACTTAATCCTGCAAAGAGACAGCAGGCTCCTGCAGCCTAGCAGGAATACAGTCCCCAGCGGCCGCGTTGCTGGGAAAGGCTAGGTAAACAACACGGAGATGAAAGGAGAGAGGCGTCTGGAGGAGCGAGGCCGAGGGCAGCACACGGGACCAGAGTGAAGGCTCTGCCGAGCGCCCAGCGCAGGGGCACTGCTGCTGCCGCCGTCCTTGGGGTGAGCTTGGGGCTTCGCACCCGCCACCCTGTGCTGCGGCACTGGCAGCGATGGGAAAGTCCACGGTGAGAATCTCTCTCTTCTCTTTTCAAATGCTCTTTTATGCAGAGGGATGGATTTTTGTAGGATTCAAGTTACATTTTAAGTGAAAAAACAATCCTCCTCCCTCCATGCCCTTTTCTTTTTCCACTTGTGGAGAAACGCTTTCTTACAGGAGCTGGGCTCTGGAAAGCATGTTGCAAGGAGGTGAACATAAGATGAGCAGCTCAGACCTCCTAGCACTAATTCTGCCTCTTGCTGCTTTGCTTTACAGATCTAGAGAGGTGACATAACCTCTTCTCCTCAGTTTCCAGCTCAGTAAAGCAGAGCGAACACTCCTGAAGACCCTCGGTGGCTGCTCTGAAGTCAGTTGGGTCACGTTCCTAAGGTGCTTGGAAATCATCTGATGGAAGCCATATGCTGGTATTACACTCATCTAACACAGGTTTGATTTCAAGATTATTTGGAAATGACCCAACACGGAGAAAGAGGCCTGGTGACTACTTTTGAGAAATGCCTGCGCAGCGTCAGCAATCAGCCCATTTCTCCAGCAGAGCCATCCAGGCACATCCAAAGTGATTTATTTTAGAAATCGCGCCGTAATCTCACAATAACCGTCATTCCTCTGCGATTTCCAGCACTTCCTTGTTACAGCTGAGTTTCAATGAGATCCAGAGGAGCAGCGAGAACAGTTTTTTTTCCAGCATGTTTTGCAGTCTCTTAGTGAAGCCGGTGCAATTTTCACTTAAGGTTGACTGGAAGGTTTACGCCAGGCCCGTGGGCTGGAGCATTTGTGTGATGCTGGGGTTGCCTTTCCCGATGCCGGAGGCTGGAGTTTCTCTCTTGCAGTGTCTCCAAAGGGCTCTTGCAGGAGAAGGTGCGTGGGGGCTCATGGCAGGACGCGTGGTTGGGTGTCATAGGACTCCGATCTCTCTCCTGTCCCTTTCTGCTGCCTGTGGTCACTCAGGGGAGGAAGGAGAGCGATGCTGGAGCCATTACATCCCGCTTCTCCTGGTGATGGAATCCTAGCAACATTATGGCAGGAAAAGAGCTTCAGGATAATCACATCGAACTATAAACTCCTCACCACCATGCCTGCTAACCCACGTCTCCACATGCCTCATCTATATGTTCCTTAAATGCTGCTGGGGATGGTGACTCCATCACTTCCCTCTCCCAACGTGACCCTCCCAGAGACACCCCTCAGCCAACACCGAGCACTTGGGAACAGCAGGATTTGGCTCTGGCCTCGGTGCTCCCAAGCTTCCCGGAAGGTTGTTCCAAAGGGGCCCTTCTCCTGCAGGAGGCCGGACACAGCAGCCGGCATCAGGACGAGCTGCCCCGGCCGCGGGCGTTGAGGTTCACAAAATCCCGTGCAAGAACATCCAGCCCGGGATGCTGGGGCGAGCAGACCCAGCGAAGAGCCCTGCAGCGGCCAGGGCTTGCACAAACAGAGTTCATACGAAAAACCCAGGCCCTAGTCAGGACTGAACAGTGTCTTCTCGACTCCCCCGTGCTCCCTCACGGCGCAGGGGAATCTATATAAAGAAAACTGGCTGGCTCTTGAAACGCATAAATTAGAGGAACTTGCTGCAGGGGGGAGGTTTCGCAGTCCCGTTAGGGCTCGAGCAGGAGTTCAAACATTTTGTTCTTCAGCTGCTGGAGATAAAAGTTCTGGTACATTCAATTCCTGCTTTCTGCCGCTGCCAATAAGCAGGGGGGCTTCTTCCTCGGCCTCTTACCACCGCAGAAATAACAGAGATAAAGCAAGCAAAATAAATAAATGCTTTGTGGCTAGAATAGATAATAATTTCACCAGCTGAATATTAAAATATCAAAGCCCAAGGAAAGGATATATAATTATGGGCCTTTGAAGTTCAATAAAGGTCTGTTTCATCAACGTGGTAGCTAGTATTTCAAGTGTAAAGATAGAAGGATAATGCTACCCTGGCATTTCTGATCTGTGGAGGATATGGTAGAAGGAAGCTCTTTAAGACAGCAGCCACTTAGACTGCTTAGGGTGATGAATTATCCCTCCGTTAAATGATCTGTCACTGGCAGGGGGAAGTTTCTCGGCCGTGTTTGCCTCCGTTTTACTCCTGCCGTTTTTCAGACTTCTTTACGGGAGGATTTATGCGTGGCCCCAGTAAGAGCAGCTGACCCGCAGCGCTCTGCAGCCCCGTGGCCGCCCAGGGTTGGAAAGGGAGCCTTGGATGGCACCAACGAGATGGCATCAGTGAGTCTTAGGAGTGCTGTTGGAGAAAGGTTTTCCGCTGTGATTGTAGAGAAAGAAGAAATTTCCTTTCCGAAGGATCCGCTAGGCTGAGAGGGAAGCTCCTAAAGCTGATGGAAGCTTTACAAGCACCGGCAGCTTGTGCTGCATAATTCTTGTGCTTAATACACTGCAGTAAGGGTATTTCATGTTGCAGTAGAACGTCACTGCGTTTGGGTGCGGGTTATCCTTCTTCAAATTAACATCCAATGCAGTTAAGTGGTTGGGGGAAGACGAGCGAGGTCCATCACCCACGTGTCGCTGCAAGAGGAGCTTTGCTGTGCTCTTTGCCTTGCTCTTTGGTTCAAAGTGGGAATCAGCCTAGGGGGATAAACAGGCCGGTCTGCAGCGTTTTGCATGCATGGGAGGTCTGAAACGCGACGTACGAACGCTGCCATGAGATATAAAAGAAAACAAAGTTTCTGCACCGAGCGGTTTATTTTGCTTTTTGGCGCGCGTCCTCCGCGGCGCTGCTGTTGATGGAGGGGGTTACGTGGCGCGCGGGGGCTCGCAGGAGCCCGAGGTGGAGGGCAGCCTTTTTGCCAAGCGTTTTACAAGTGCGAAACCTAAGGCGCCAGAGTAGTTCCACTTGTCATTTGGCCTCGTTTTATATCAACACTCTGGGGGGAAAAAAGTGTGGTCTCAGCACACGGAGCGGGTTTTGGAGGAGGCCACAAAAGGGGCTGCTCTTGGTGTTTCTCCCTCTCTCCCACTTAGTGCCAGCTTTTGCCTGGGCTGCAGTGGATGTTTCCATCACTGGCTCCCAAGTTGGAGTGTCCTGAGGATAGAAACCCCCAGCTCCCCAAAGCAGGGGGTCTCTCCTGGCCTGGACACAACAGGGCTCTTGTCAATGTCAATGTCCTCCTCCATGTCAATAAAATAATACCTGGCATTGCTGTACCTGAGAGCACACCTGCAGACCACCCAACGTTAGTGATGACTTTCGGATTATAAATGCATCAGTCCCTGCTGGTCTGCAGCCCCTTCTGCCCACGTCTGTGGAGGACGTGGGGAGCCCCGAGCTCGCCAGCCCTGCACACAGGTCTGCAGGAAGCTCCAGGGATCGAAACCCAACTCATTATAAGGAAATCGGAAGGAAACCATCATGGAAGTGAAACGTCCAGCAAGGATTTCCTCTCTTCTTGGGCGGAACTGGCAATCTAAATTAAAAAAGCCCAAATCCATGAGCAATGCGCAGTGCGGTGGCAAGTGGGTCTGCTCCAAAGGCCCAGCTGCAACTTCAGCCCTGTAGGCTCTTCTTTGTGCGCAGGGTTTTCCGTGTCAGTCAGTCAGCTGCTTCTACTAAACCACTTTAAATTAAGTCTCGGTCGATGTCAGAGTTGAGATCTCTTTTATAGGGACGTGTTTGTGAAAGAGCATCCAAATACCTGCCTCTGAGCTTGTCAGTTATAACTATATTCTCAGCAGACGTTGAAAGCCATAAACCTCATGCTGAGGGCTTTGAATATCACTTAAGAGCTTAAGCCGTGTTCTTGGAATGAGTTTATGAGAAAAACCCGGAGGGACTCAGCAGCAGGCACAGGGAACTGGCTCTCCTTTCCCTTTATTCGAGCTGGGGGAAACAAATCCCCACTGATACAAATGGCAAAGCCTTTTGCAAACAGAGCAGCCTTTACCTTCTAGCAAAACGCCACGAAATATTGGAAACCCAAATGTTGTCTCAAGCTAAGATCAACACGACGGAGCGGGAGGCGGGATGGGTTCGCTGGAGCAATGGGAGCTGCACCTCCTTCACGTGAAAGCAGCTCGTTAAAGCCAAGCTAATTGCGTGGCCCTCAAATTATCTCAGGGCTGGTTGTCCTCTCGGCTGGCTCGGTTCCCCTTCCGACACCACAGACAAGAGCAAGCACGCAGCCCCGGTTCAGAAATGTCAACGTGGTTTAGGTTAGGGAATGTTTATAATAATTATGAATTGCCTTTACGGTTTGTTTGCTTTCCATAGCAATTGGGAGAAGACAGCAGCTGACAGCTGGGGAAATTCCTCATGTTGTTCCCGCCGTATGGAACAAGATGGATCTAATTAGCATGTGCCAGCAGCACCGTATCGTTAAATTAATAATAATTAGAGAGCTGTTTGCACCTGTGCTAATGGAACACCATTTATCCCAAGCATGTTAAATCATTAAGTGCTTCAGCTCTCTAATGACGCCAGGTTTGCAAATGGGCAAGTGGAGGTGAGAGGCTGTCCCGAGCGCCCGGATCCCAGGGCTGGAGGTGGAATTTTCCTTGCTAAGTTGGAGGCACCACGTGCTTAACCCTTAGGGCTGCTGTGGGCACCATACACACGTCTAGACGTTTATATAATTACAAAACGCACCTGAGGTCATGGTGCTAAACAACTGTTAAAAACCACCAACTAAAAGTATTGGGGGAAAAAAGCAGAATTGTGCAAATACGTTCGGAGAATATCTGTGATAAAGGCAAATGCTGTGAGCCCTGTGCCAGGCAAATGCTGGGGTTTTAGTGAGTCAACCAAGGCTTGCTGTCAAAAATCCTTTACAAAAATCCCTTCTCCTGCGTTTGGAGAGCATTTTTGCCCATAAGCAACAGCAGCACAGAGATGCTTGCGGATTCAATGCGCCAGGTTAGCCTGCTTGTTGTGCAGAGAATCCACTTGATGGTTTCTTGGAGGAAGTAAACGCACCAAAAGGAAACACGCGGGAGTCCAAACTGCACGGCCTCCACCCAAAATATTTGCTGTGGTTGAATATCTGCCACTTGAAACTCGACTCTTTTGGGCTAACTTCTGTTTATTGTCGGCGTTGTTGATGGCAGGAGCCGGCAACCTCCCTGCTGGAGGACTGTGTACCATTCTTGGAAGCGCAAAGGAAATAAACTTTTTACTGGGGTGACACTATTTATTATTATTACTCCTCGTTATTTATTTGGATTTTAACGGGAGGGAGAAGGGCAGGCGGGGTCAAACGCGTCGTGTGAGACATCTTATAGGGAAGATGGCCCCTACCTCAGAAACAGCCGCAGTCGAGCGAGCGCCCGGGTTCAGCAGTGCTTTAATTGCAACCACATGCGTGGAGCCCTTTGATGCCGCATCGCGTCGGAAGCTGTGATACAAGTCACCAATTAGGCATATTAAGCAATCACACGGAGCACGGCTCGCGAGGGGACCGAGGAGCTGGGGGAACACGCACCGACACGGGCCAAATAAATAGGGAAAAGATGCGGCTGCCGCGCGTGGGTCTGCTCGCTCGGGAGGATGCGGGAGGCTGCTAGTGCAAACGGAGCCTTTTTAGAGCCCCAAGTGTCATGAGCATCGTCCCGTGGAGGGTGCCCAGGGGTAGCAGGGGTGCAGATGCGGGTGGCAGCGTGAGCAGGAGGGCAGCTGAATGCACCCGGTTGGATAGATGGTCAATGGAGCTGCTAGTGCTGCTCCTAACTCCAAAGTCAAGGTTGTGTTTGACTGCTGCACCCTGAAGCTACACTGGAGCTTCTGGAAAATGTGCAATCGTTCTGCAGTCAGCACCTCCTGCCTCCCTGCGCCTGGCAGGTTTGCAATGGGGCAGGATGTGGGTCAGCAAGTCCTCGGTGCTCCCATGCCCACCCGCTTGGCTCTGGTTGAATGGGGCAACCAGCCTACATGAAGCCTCCGTCCGCTGCAGAGAGCAGCCTGCCCATCTGGCATTTCCGTGCATGAGGCTGAACGGGAACAGATTGCTAACATCTTCCACTTGTGCATCAGAATTTGCGACTGTCTGCATTTGCTTGTGATGTAACGTTGTGCACGGGGAAAGTTATTCCAATTCTGTGTGTTTTGTAACAGATATCGCGGTGCTAGTAAATCACCGCTGAGTGACTGCCTGTGGAGACGTTAGATGGAATTGCTATTACTGCGTACAGTATATTATGTGCATGCAGGGGTACCTGATCAGGGTTTAAGGTTGGCCTAAGCCTCGCAGAACATCTGTCCGTCATTAACTGAAGGCTTTTGAATCCCTTTTTCCTTTCCTGTCTTTCTCGTCGCATGAGGACCAGAGGAAACGGTGATTTTTGCCAAAGCCATTTGTCCTTCGTGAACCCTCTTGGAGGGAACTAACGTGCTTTATTACATGCACGACGAAACACCAGCTCAGGGCCATCAAAGGGACCAATTCTGCCATCGGATGAGTGGGAGGGCGAGAAGCAGCGTGAGCCCGGCACGTGCTGCCGAGAGCCTGGTGCGTCTCATCTGTCGAGCACAGAATTCGGAGGCGCAAATTTGTACATCGAGCGCTGAGAATCTGGCCTGCAGTATTTATGGCCGTTGTTTAACTTTAATCTCAGCCATTCATGTGCTTCCTGGCTCTCATATAATTAGAACGCATTAAACGGGAGCTAACCACAAGAAATATAAAAGGTTAACGCTGTTAGGAAATGTCAGTGGAATGAATACAGCTCACTAATTCATGAGTTCTTTCCATAAATATTTCCACCAGCCAAAATATTGACTTTAACCTTTTCCATCTCCTGCATGCAAAGCTTGGTATTCCCTTGCTGCAGTAACAAATACCTCCGAGTGTGCGGATGGTGCTCAGGACGGGGCAGGCAATTACAACACGCCGTTATGGTCTTAATTAACCGTCAGAGTCAGATTTCACGATTGGAAGGCACACCCGAGATGGAAAATGCGGCCGTACGGAAAAGAGCGGCGTGTTATTGTGGGAATCGCAGAAAGGGTTCAGGACAACAGGCTGGACCGGGTGCAGCGGACACCGGCCGCGCGGTGTTTTGCTGTGAGCGGTGCCATGGGGTCTGTGTCACGGGCTGGCCAAGACCCGTCTTCAAGAGCTGCTACCACGAGTAGGACTTTTACAGCAGGATTTGGTGGGTTGACTCAGTTCAGTGGATTCTAGCTTGGCTTTAGAAAGCAAATGGGATCCAGCATTGCTTCAAACTAAGCCTTGGCCTAAGCACTGTCCTGAATTAGATGAAAACCTGCAGGCCATGAAGAACCAAGGCAAGGTCACTCCTTCGTGCTCTCCACTAACCTTTCATCTTGTCTTACACTGTTACCCGAAAAAATTTTCCACTCCCCTGTAAATCCCAGTTGCCTGGCATTGGGATTTTCATAACTCGAGCACGGGGTATAACAGGAGAATCTGAAGTCGAGCCAAAATGAAATCCATCGCCTTTCGGAGTGATGGGAATCGCAGGGCCGAGGGTGGTCGATAGCCAGCGAGAGGGGCTGGCGAAGGAGTTTCCATGCAAACTGCGTCCCTGCAGGAGCGCAGGATCACAGCTGGACGCGAGAGTGAAACCGGAGCTGCACAGCGGCTCGACTTCTGCGCTGGGTCTAATTTTAGGCACCTTATGGAAAGAAATAAGAAAGAAAACGTGACTGTTTGACTCAGCTGCAATAGCTCTTAGCAGAAATAACGCATGCAGCCGCAGTGCTGCACTCTGTGCAGTCAGCACCCTGCTCCTGTGCCCATGGCAGTTTGTAGTCAGCATTTGGTACAGCAACACAGAAAGGGCCTGATTGACTGTTGTGTAGATCTGGGTTCAATGCACTTGTATGTGCATTGCATTCCTCACGACTTACTGTGCTTTTAACACCAATTCATGAATTCGCGCCATTTGTGCAGTAGTGGGTTCATGCCAGAATTCAAGGTTTTTTTTTCCAAATGGCACCACAGTGCAGCAGCCTAGAGACATGCACTTGCTTTTTTTTATTTTATAAATAAGTTTTTGCACTGCTTTCATCCTCCTAGGATGAGTGTGCTTCCCATTAGTGCTTTCACCACCACCCCTGCCATCTGTCACGAGTGTTTTGCTTTTTCTCATCTTATCTCTCCCAGAGGAGAGCTGTTTTTGGAGAGAACTTGGTTTGGCCTTTTTTTATTTTTTTTGGTAGCATTTTTAAATTTCTCTGCAAGTTTCCCCCCATCGCTGCCACCGTCCCTCCATTCACCAAGGAGACACTTTCCCCTCCAAACCTTCCCATTTAAGGCAGGGAGCTCGGAGGGCCAAGCCTCTGTGCAGGCTCTGGTAACACATAATCACCTTGGGCATCATTGCCTCGGGGGAACAGATGGAAAACCAAGTACATCTGGCTGCTGGATCCGCCTGCATCCGTAACGATCCATCGCGGCCAGTGGGGCCCATCAGCCGGCAAGGGCAGGTGTTTGGCCTCTTTGGAGGCCGACAGGACGGTGAGGGGCACCGCTCCAGGCCCGGGGCACCTCGTGCGCTTTGGATGGAGCGTTTCTGGTGAGACAGCCCTGGCTCCACAGCTCGCCCGCCTCGTTCACGAGGTGCTTCTTATTGTGCTGGTTATCAAAGGGCTTCTTGGGGAAGAACAGGTTATTTGCTGCCGTTCTTGGCGCGGAGGATGTTTTGTGGCTGGGTCTCCGCAGCCCCGCGGAGACTCCCTGGCGAGGGCAGCTCTGCCCTGCGCTAACACTGCAGCATTAGCACCCGGCCGGTTGTCCCCAGGACTAAATGAGCAGAAAACCCCTTCCTCACGAGCACAGAGCAGATCCCCCAGGGCTGTTACCCTGCAGGGAAAATACTTGAACCCCTCCATGGGGAATCAGCCACGCAGGATGAATTTGCTTCCGTAATGGTTAAGTGAGGGGCTAAACTCCGGACCAGAGATGCTGAACTGCATGTCCAGGGTGTCAGCCCTATTCCCAGTGGAGCCACCAGTGTGTGATCTGTGAAAGGAAGTAAAATCCCTCTGATGGGGAATATGTGTTCTGCGGGGGCGGGAGAGCTGTGAAAACGCCGTGTGGAAGAAGCTAAGTGTTGATGTGCTGAATAATAGTATGCAATAATAATGTAATGAAAACTTCTACTTTTGCTACAGCTGCCATATTTCCCCGTGTCAGTCTGATGGATTTGGTTACTGCACAGCTTTTATTTTCCCCTTCCCATTGCTTTGCAAATGTTATCTCACTGAATTGCCTTAGGAACACTTCAAAATTGAGGGCAAAATATTGCCTTTCTCGGTTTCCTCCTAGGTAACGCGTCGCGCTTTCATCCTTGTTTCAGATGAATGAACCCACTTCTCTATAAAATTTCTTTTAGCATCCCAGTGGGAATCCCCTGTGGAATAGTTCATCGTGTGCTGTAACATGAATATGGGGATAAGTTTGTCTTCCTTTCAAGCGCTAACCTCAAAGTTTTCGGTGCCGCGTGGACTTCCCTTGGCACTCGCCATAAAAGCCTCCGTTGGTGCCTCCGCCGAGCCCTGCGCAAGGGATTCATTACAAGGGCCTTGCTCCGGGAGCCAATGTTAATCTTCCAGCTTTCCTTTAAAACGGGATCTGAATGTTTGCTGAGGTTACGAAGTGAAATCTGGGTAGCAGACTGTGGATCCTGCTCTATCCTCTATCACCCGATTGTCTCTTCCCAAGGAATGCAGCGGCTTTGCAGCCTCCAAGACCAGACGGCTCTTAAAAACGCTGCCAGGGCTCAGGTCACTTGCTGATTTATCAGGCGGAAAAGGCAGCAAAGGGACTGGAGCTCCCTCCTCTCCTTTGCATCACCCAGAGAAATACAAGAGCTTCAGAGCATGTAATATAGTAGCTGCAGCGCGCTGGGACTGTCTGCTGCCGGGTCACGCAGAAGTCATGGGCCGCAGGAATTATCAGCTGAGACTGTTTGGTTTGTGTTTCGCAGGAAGCTGGATGGGACTATAATAACAGTCCCTTCTGCTTTTAAAGGTCTATCAAAGCCATAAATGTACAATCTAGGCCAAACATCTCTGATATTTGTGGGCAGCTAATCCTGGTGCTGGAAATGATGGTTGCATGGGAGTCGTTGCCTGATGGAAAGAAACGTATTGGGGATCTCATGCGGTGCATAACTTCTGTAACTCCTTATGCATTTATTTATTTTTGGTGGCAAACTTACAAAATGGGTGCCTAAAAATGAACTTAAAATGAAATGAAATTTCCTTTAAATGAAAATGAACTTGCAAAATATTAATTTGGCCAAGATTTCTGTGGTAGAAAAGCCATTTTGGGGATACTGTAATGCTACACAGACACTCTTGTGTTGAACATTGGTGACTACCAGAAGGGCATATTGGAGCAGGGCCAGAGGTTGAAAGGTAAAGACAATTTAATTTAGCATTAATTTTTGCAAGAAATGAGTTGGTCTTTTGCACCTGTTGGTTGATACCAATAATATTCCCATGTTGGATCAGTCACAGGAGAGCTGTGAACAGGGCGCTCGGTGCCTGTCAGGAGATGCAAGAGAGCGTCTTGCATTGACATTGAGTTAGTGTGAATCCTCTGGCACTGGGAAGGGTGGAAGAGGAGCAAATCCCAGGAGCTTGGTGCAAATCCCACGAGGGATCCTGCATGTCCTTCAGCACGTACGTGTGTCAGGTGTCCTCGTATGTGACTGTGCGTCCGCAGCCGTGTGTAACAGGGATGTTTGTGCTCCCCGGGAGCGCACAGCTGTGCACGGGAAGCCTCGTTGTGTGAATTGAGTGGGAGTTTTGTGGAGCATCACTGTGTAGTGAGCAAACTTGTAACCTAACCTCCCCGCCGGCTGGGGCCAAGCTATGAGCAAACGGTTACGGTCATGGAGAAAGGGGATACGGCCCGCCTTGGAGGTAAAGTCTTTCCCTCTGACCTCAACCCTCTTTGAACCATGTCCTAAGTAAATACTATTTACACCCATCCAAAGGAGTTGGTCTTTGGTTCCGTAATGAGCCTGCAGTTTGTTCTGTGGTACCTTCCTAGTCTCTGCTGGTTGAGTTTCTCATGCTCTGGAGGACCTTCCATGGGTGTTTATAGAGCAAGAGTGTGTGAATCCCTCACCCTCCAAACATGTGCTCAGCCCTAGGAACCATCATGATTCATATCCTCTTCTAATCACCATCGATTATATGCGTAAAACTTGGATGAGCTTTCTGAGGGGCTTAAAGTGCAATGTACATCTAGATTCCAAAACAGCCATATGGGTTGTGACTCATTTCTTTAGATGCTGTTCATAAAAATCAATTATATGGTCATTTTGGCTACCAGAAGGAATCTTTTCCCTTAGCCATTTGTTTCCTGCTATCATATTTTATTTTTTAGAAAATCATAAAAATGCTTACAAATCAGATATTATGTCTGGCAAGGGACATCTTCCATAGAGATAGATCCGTGGCAGTTTATTTAAAAGCAGGCTGGAGTCCTAGAACGTGCTGAAATCTTAACGTTGATGTGCTAGAAACACCTGGCAGAGAAAAAGGAAATGCAAAACCTCTGGAGAAGAGGGAACTATGGCTGAAGAGTGAATGAATAAGACCAGAGCCACTCGTCCAGCACTTTGAGCATGGTTGTTTGCTCGCTCAGCTGCTCGCCTTCCTTGCACAAGACACGCAGACCGATGTTTTCAAACCTGGTGGCTAAAATTAGCCACCTCTGCTCGTTGCTCCCTGATTATCCGTCACCCTGTGCTCTCCATGTGCTATGTGAATGCTAGGTGACACTCAAGTGGTTTTACTCGCAGTGTAAAGGTGTAGGTTGCTGTGGCAGGAGCAGAGTGTTGGCTGCAGTGCTCCTGTAGATGAAAGTGTTCACAGAGACTCAGTGTGGACGCAGTGCTGCGAGGTGTGCAAGTGGGCAAGGTCTGCGTGAAACAAAGTGCTTTGCTTCATGGAGGCACCAGGCACTGCTACAGCCTCGTCCCTTGGAAACGCATGGAGATCATGGTGAAATCTGGAGAGCTCCTGTTCATCCTCGGCTTTAAGACAGCTGGGAAATTGGCACCATCCTCTTTCCAGGTATAAAATGTTCTCTACACTGTCTTTGCAGGGCTCTGCCTTCCCCACAGGGAGGTTCTTTTGTGGCACATCGCCCCTCAGAGCTGCTGGGCTGCGGAGGCTCAGAGGGTGACGTGGAGGCAGGGCCCTCCCCTTGCCCTCCTGGGACTTGTTTTGCTGGTGTCCACAGGGCTACCGTGCCCTGCAAGTGCAATAGCTGTGGTTGCAAAAGCAAATTGCAAAACCATTTGAGTAAGGCTGCAGGAATCCCGGATTTGGATGTTTTGCTCGTAGTTTACAGGCATTAGAGGTCACTGTGAGACTTAGGTATATTCAGGTGATTTGGGCTGCCCGAGATCTGCAAGCAAGTACCGTGGTAAGGCCAGTGCGGCAAATTCAATGATGTGACCCTGGGCCGTAGGTATCAATCAAAAATATTAGCTGAAAAGGAGGGAAACTGGAATGTATCCTCGTCAGAAAGCCTGGCAGCTGCATCAGATAACTAACTTTGTCTCCCGAGTATGAAGATTCATTATCTCAGAGAACCCGGCTGTGGATTTGCGCCGAGTGAAACACAACCTGGGGACCAGCTGCCCGTGGCAACATGTGTCAACCTGTCAGATCCACCCGGGTGGATGTCCCACGGCTCGAGCCTCTCCGAAGAGTCAGCTCTGATCCTCGGAGGAATCTCCCTGCACCCACGCATCCCACGGCCTGTTCTGTGCAGGGACATCCATCAGCAGGAACCCACTCCAGCGCTCGTGTCACCCTTGAGCAAACACAACCCTACATTTCCTGATTTTCGTTTCCCAAGCCGTATATATAATTCGCTTTTTGCCCTTGCTCGGCTCTCTGAAATATTGCTAGGCCGCTCACCGATCTTATCTTACACAAATATTTACTTGCGTGTGTGCTTTGTAAAGCATGATTTAAGTCGCCTCTTGCCGGACAAATGAGATGGAGCCGCTGCGCTCCAGCCCTCTGGCCCTGGGGTTGCCAAGGGGCCGGCATGCGGCTTGTGCCCCATGCAGAAATCTTGCTGACTCGGCCAGAACACGGACGGGGTCTCCAGGAAATAACCCGCATTGCCATAAAACCTGGTGGACGTCCCCTGCCACCTTTTGTGAGCAACCTCATCTGTCTGCTGAGGGCTGCGGTGTCACTCGTGCCGGGAGAGGATACAAACCAGCGGGTTTGTTAGTCAGCTGCAGTGCTCCAGGCTTCCCATAGCTGCTCGGGTGCTGGGAGCAGCTTTGCAAGCTGAGGTCTTGCTGAGACCCGTGTGTTTTGTGGCTCCCGTGTGGACAGCAGCATGGGAGGCATTCAGGAGATGTGCAGATCCCCTCTGACCAGTGGCCTGAGGGTCTTTATAGGAAAAATGAGGACCGTTTTGTCCCCAGCCTGTGTTAGTCCCAGGCTGGAGGGGTGCCATGGGGCTGCACATGTTGCTCCTAGACACTGGGCTGCCCATGGTGGTGCGGAAGGAGCAAGGAGAGCTGCAGGCTCCAGCTTTGCCCCACGGGTACCGGCAGAGATGGAAACTGCGTGTCACTGGGGCGTCCCCATGAAGAGAGAGCTCGAGATCCCTGCCCTGACGCTTTAAAACAGAAGAAACATGGGAGGATTATGTTTTTCAACATCTCCTGAAGGAAAATGCTAGAGGGAAACATTTTATAGCATTCCACTGTAATATTTGGATGCTTTCACTCAAACAGAAGCCATGGATTTCAGGCGGAGATCACTGGGTGAGGTTCAGTCTCCAGAGGGGCAGACTGAACACTTGTGATGCTTCCTCCGGCCTTAAAAACGCATTTCCCTATTTACTAACGCATTTTTCTGTGCGTGAATCACGGGGCCCCACTCGCCGTGAGCCATCTGTGACGGGGAAGATGCCTCACTGCTGTCCATGGGCCTGCACTGCTGGCTCAGGAGTCGCATCCCGTCACAAATGATGCGGACATCTCTGGGTTTGGTTCGGTTCGTAGCGTTTAACTCTTTCTTGGGTGTTCCAACTGCTCGGATATCGACTTGCTGCTGTAATAATGTTGTTATCACCTCTCTGGTGTTGCTCTTTGAAACCCCCAAACATTGCAAGTGGGGGAAAAGCAGTGGGAACAAATTGGGTCCAATCGATGGCAAAAGCAGCTCAAAGTGACGCCTGTGTCTGCAGGGGCCGGCCGAGTTCACCCGTTAAGCCCCTTCCACGGGCTCCGCGCCGGGTGCTTTGCCGGGGCGGCCGCGCGGCGAGCTGTGCATCTAATGCGCTTTTAATGAAAACGTGATCCCCTGGACGGGCGCCAAGCGGGACGGAGCAGCCACGGAGACCCTCTGTTCCGGGGCAATCGCGGGAGAAAGATATTACGGCGATTTCATAAGCCTTTGTGCTTTCAAAGGCGAGCAGAGCCAGCCCGCCGCGGCAGCAGGAGGAGCTCACCGCTACGCGGCCACGTCATTTAATCACAATTTAATAAGGCTCCTGTATCAGACCCCGGTAATGAAACTTTGGGGCCGAGCCGAACAAAGGGGTCACTGTGGGAGAGAAGAAAGCGGCCTTTGATTCGCGAGCCCGTCCTCGGGCTCCCCGGGCTTCGCCTGCTCTAAGCTGCTGCTGCCCAAATGAAACGCTTTGCGCATGCCAAGCGCTGCCGAAATGAACCAGCGATTTGGGATCGAGCGATGGTTATCGGCCTGTCCGGACGAGCGCTGCGGAGGAGCAGGGATCCATCTTCCCGCTAAGAAACGTGGTGATTCCAGCCTGAAACAAGTGCTGTTCCAGGTAGAGGTGTGCAGCAACGGCGCAACGGGGCCAAGGCTCAAGCATGGGGGTCCCAGCGCGGAGCTGGGCCCCACCGCAGGGTCTGTGTCCCCACACGTCCCTCCTGGCAGCTTCTTGCCCATCACGTTGTCCCACCAGCCCCTCCGGAGGCCCCCAAGGAACCGGTGGCCGGGAGCGCACCGAGGAGGCAGCTCATCCAGGACGCTGCTTCCCTGGTGCCTTCGGTCACGGGGAGCCACTTGCAGCAAAAGATAAGCCGGAAAAATACGAAACATATTTATTTTAGCCACGATGGGTGACCACTCTCCCTAGTTCTCTCCCTTGGGGATGGGGAAAAGATTTCAGAGCACCAATAACATGTTTTTGAGCAACTTTCCATGCAGTACGCGCTGAATGCAGCCCGGCTGCGGAGCGCCGAGGGCAGCTCCTGAGCTCCGATGCTCGCAGGGTTAATTGCCACGTTCTAATTAGACGCGTTCTCGCCATGTTGTTTCCAAGAATTCCTGCCGCTCGCTCCGGGGGGAGTTGAGCTTTAATTTTGTCTTGCGTTTATTTTGTTCTCACTGGATGTTGCCCAGGCGCTGGGCTGGACAGTTGCTCTCTGTGTACTGGAAAAAATAACTAAATTCTCTAGTGAGTCTCACTATGAGCAAAAACTTATGGGGAAAAAAAAAAAAAAGAAAGAAAAAGGTTGAGCTGCTTTTGCTCGTGAGGCTGCCGCGGGCTGATCCACAGTCGTCACCTCCAGCGGGATGTTCCAAGGTCTCCTCGGGGAGGCTGGGAAGGCAGGAGCTGCCCTGGCTCTGTGTTCCCGCAGGCTCACGAGTTTGAGGCTTGCAGCTCCATAACGTTTCACTTTGTTTTCCTCCTTAACTCGTTGCTTCTTCATGGTCAGGTGTCCTTATATATGGGTATAGGGGCAGTATATAGATGCTCACAGTCAAACCTATTTATGATACAATCTAACTAACGTACAAATTGCTATTTCTGTCCCTTTATTCCCCCAAAGAGTTTCTGAGGATTAAAATATTGCCCAAATGGTACAATGTGAAAAGCTGTCCTTTCCCTATAAGAGAAATCAACAAGGTCAGAATAAATAAATTAATATATAAAAGGGCCACTTTTCTGCATTGTAGGTGATCCAGATGCTCCCGTGGCTTTGGGCTCTTCTCAAAGTGCTCTGTAATCGGCAACAGCAGATGCAGAGCTGAGGGGTTTGGGCTTCCCTCACCAGGGCAGTGCTCAGGTGCCCCCGCATCGGGACAACTTGCTGTCCCCTGTTCTCAAAAGCCAAGGACATGCTCAGCTTTCCCTCATGTTTCCGAAGAAAAAGGCAGCCAAATGATCTCCAGCATCGAGGACCGTGCGCGTGAAATGCGGGGTATAAAAAAACACAGCTGCTTCCAAGGGGAGAACAAGGGTGAATAGTGGTAGTGCAAAACTTATTTTCTGGATGTAATAGCCTGCAGCTCCAAAAACATCACGCATGGGCTGTGCGGATCGCGGCACCGCACACCGCGAGCGGAGAGGAGCGGGTGCCTGGCACTCGCAGACACCACAGCCCGCGTCAGGTCAGGTAGTGACACCGATATTTTGTGCTTATCTGCTGGTCAAACGCGTCCTCCCCCATCGCTCCCTCGTCCGTCAGGATCTGCCTTTCTAGCAAAGCTCTGCGTGTTGTCTTTGGCAGCCCAGGGGGAGCGTATTATATCCCTGACTGCTCCTGATGCTAATAAAACGGCACTGAAACAATATCTAGTAATTCTCCAAGCTAATCTACTTTTTTTATTATTATTTTTACATCAGAAACAGGGCATCTGTCCATCAGCAGCTCCGAGGCGATAACTGCGAATTAAGGTGTCCATGAATACTGAGTGCGTTTTTCTTGTGTATCACAACCTCCCCAAAGCGCCTTCTGAGGCGCAGAAGCTGAAAGCCTCCAAAAAGACTTCTGCAGAAGCTGAAGTTTCAAGGCCTCTCATTAAAGCAGAGCTGAATTATGTGGGGTGTTTGTCTTCTTCTGGTGTGACACCGTTTCCAAAACTAGACCATTTCCAGGTGTTGCAGGAGCTACCACGAGGCCACTGGAGCTCAAATAGTCTGAATCCTGAGTCCTCCCTCGGCTCGAGTTGTGTCCTGGATGTTCATGAACTATCCGTGGCTGATGATAAACCAGGCTGGGGTATCAGGTAAGTCCTTGTCTAGGGCTTGGCACACTCGTGGCTCCATAATCGTCACCTCCCAGGTGAGCTGTTCCTCCGCCTTCACTTGGGTGCAACAAGCTGGTCCCCCTTGGTGATTGCGTCTTGTGATGTGGGCTCCGCTCACAGCTTACTGGGTAGGAAGAGAAAAATATGTAAAAATAAAAGCCCAAAGCTTGCCCGTGCCAAGCACAGGAAAGGTTGTTTTTCATTTATTGTTGAGATATCAAAGATAGGGAAACATAGAAGCAGCTCTGGAGGAGCCGAGCGGAAGGCCTCGCTCCGTAGGAAGTGCAAGGCAAATAAAAGTGGAGGATGTTTATGGTGTGAAATCGGGAAGTGTTTTCAGGAAGCTGCTAGGAAAATTCAGCTGAGATAGGAGAGGGGAAAAGAGAATGCGGGGAGAGAGGAGGGCCGCTCCGACTGTGTTGTGCAGTCATATTTATAGAAGTTGGACCGTCCTCAACTCTGCTGTTCCGTCGAGAGCTCCCGGCGCTCCGCGCTGCCCTCTGGATATGCCGCTCCGTGTGCCGGGCTATTTCGGGGTTGGCCAACCCTTCATCAGGCGCTGCTGGCTGCTTACCTGCAATGGAAATCAGCACAGAAATGGTCGTAAATAGGGGAAAATGAGCACTGTGTGGGCCTTGGAAAGCAAGAGAAGCTCTCAACCTGCCTGTCTTGGAATAGAGAATAAGGACTAGGAGAAGGGCAAATGGTATCACTCAGTGGGCACCTTGCAAACTCCTTCACGTAAAGGCATCTGCATGGGGAGCTGCTCTGTCCCTTGCTCTTTCCAGCTCATCCCAAACTCACAGTGTGGCAGGGATGAGTGAAAATGCTCTCTTTAAATAGAGCAAAGTCCCTAAATACAATCCCTAGTCAAAGCCCAAAGGCCACAAATGATTAAACAGCCAGCACAAATGATAGGAAATAATCCCTCATAGCCACTGTGGCCATCTGAGCTAAACTTCCCCATTATAACTTCATTTTTGAAGGAATACCTGAATTTCACACCCATCTTTATGTGCATACATACGTTACCCAGGCAGTACAACCAGAGGATCCTAATTCACCTTTTGAGGCATTGCTTGGCTCGTGGGAAGAAATTATTCCTCATTTAGGAGCTCTAATGACTGATTGTGGGCATTGCCGGAAGGGCAGAAATCACTTTCTTAAGTATCACATTTGACCTGCTCACAAGGAAAATAAGCTCGACAAGATAGACCTACAGCTTGCTTGCAAGCAAGGGCAATATTTCCATAGATTTGATTTAAATTTTAATCAAAGTAAATTGCTGTGTTATCTGCATTTTCAAAACAATGGCTCCAAAAATAAAACACAAGCAAGCAATCCATCAGGCATGTCTGTCAGCAAAACAGATGCCGTGTAATAAACCTGCCAAAACAGCCCTTTGCTTGAGACAATAAAAAACTGGAAGGAATCAAAAGCGTCAGCCTTAAAACCATCACTCTTTGCATGTTCTTAAAGAAAAATCCAGCTCAAAATCGGTGTAATTTGGGCTAAGTTAATGTAAAATGAAAGCTCTCCAATAAATCTTTCAATGGAGATCAAAAGCAATGGGTGTAGGAAACCAGAAAATGGATGATTTGACATTTTATGACACTCTATCACATTCATATCATTCAAAGAGCTGCCAACCACAATTGTTCAAATAATTTCTTAACTACTGCTGTTCGTTGGACCCCTAAGCCGGTCGGTGATTTCCCAGGGAAAAGCCTGTGGGAGGACAGTAGCTCAATTAAAAGTAAGATCATGTGTGGCTCTTAATTTCCTGCACTAGCTGAGTCCCTGTGCCATAAAGCTCTTCAGGTTTTGTGCTTAAAATGAAGTTTGTGCCCACGCTGAAGGGATTTGGGTGGCGAAAGGCAACGTGTTCTTGCACCTCAGCCTGCCCTGGCGCTGGTGCCTCCTTCTCCTGGATGCTCCAGCTCCATCCTTGGTGCAGGCTGGTTTCCAGCTCCATGGGAATCCTGCTCCCTCTGGGATGGGGAAGACGTTTGAAGGAGGTAAACGGGTTGGAAATGACTATTTGGATGCCAGTGCTCTCTGCTGGTTCAGTTAGCAGAAACCACATGTGTGAATCCTCTCCCAAACCAAGCACCGTGCTCAAGGTGTGGGCAGCTCTGCCCCCACTCCAAGCCTTTGACCAAGGGATGTTTCAGCTGGGCCACCGGCTCCAGAAGACTTTTTGGAAGGAGGGAGTCGTGCTGTGAGCCGGCTGCTCCCAGCTCATTAATCGGAGCATTTTAATGTGATGGTGTTGCCCCTCTGGCCGGCTGCTGGGATCGCTCCTCCCCTGCGTGCTGGGGGGCCCGGGCTGCATGCAGGACTGGCGTCCTCTTGCCTGGCTGGGAAATTAGTGACATGTGAAGAAAACCAATGATGGAAACAGGATTATGAAGTCCTCGCTTGTACGGAGGGAAGAGGGTTGGTGGGGAAGCGCTCCCAAAGGGATGGAGCGGGTTATTTTGCCCGGAGCCCCAAGCACGGGCGAAGCATCAGCGGGTGCAAGAGCTGCCTTGTACCACTCGCCCTGCTTGGACCCGTCGCTGCCTTTAACGGACGGGACTGGTGTGTGGAGCCGAACCAAGAGCCTGTTTATTTTGCCTGCGTTTTATTTTCTGCGCCCCTTGACAGAGTTGATGGTGAGTGCCTCCACTCCGGGCTCGCAGCGCACGGTGCCCAGCGGAGGATATGCCAGAGGTTTCTTTCCCATGGCATTTTAGCACTCATTAATCCTTTTGATTTTTAGCCCCTTTGAAGCCCTGCATTTGGATGCTTTTCAGCACGCCCTGAAATCAGACATGAAAACACTTCCACCAGTGCAAAAGTTTAAAACCCTTATTCATGCGCCCTGGAACGGCTCTCGCGCGATAGCCCACAATGAGCGACTTTATTATGTTTATCTTTTGGCAGTATCTCCTGCTGCAGCTGATACGGTGTCTCGCGTTTTCCTGGTGCCAGGTTCAATTTCCAACCTCAGCAAATGAAACAGTCTCTCACGTTTCCCTGCCACGCTGCGGCAGGCTGCGATTTCAGCGGGAAACGCACAGAAGAGTAAAATAAACATGTAGCAGAGCCGCTCGCGCAGACGCGCGCACACACATATGATAAAAAGTCTGGTCTTTCACCTAATTTAGACCAGAAAATTGGCATCCGATTTTATTGTTCAGGCTGACTCCAAGAACACAAACATATTTTTTCCTTCAAATAAGAACTGCCAAAATATAAAGAATGATATCTGCTGTTTTGGGCTAATTGGGATTAACTGTTTCATGGCTGCTTTCTGTTGCACATGTGCGATTTTTTTTTTCCTTCACTCTATTCTCATTATTTGTGCTGAGACCGACGTATGGAAATGCATGATGTGATGGTCCTTAAAGGCCAGGGCTGTGATCAGATCCATTCGGGATTGCACCTCTGCATATCTGAAATGGGAACGGTCCCTTCTGTGGAGCAACTAGGCTGGACGGGACAGGCAGGAGCCGGTGGTGGAGCTGTAGGCAGAGCAGTTCCACCACACTGGAACATTTTCTGCTCACTTCTTGATTTCCTCTTTTCATGTCCCACTGTTGATATAATTTGTATTTCTGGAAGCGTTTCCGAAAGGTGGGGGGGAAACTATGATCCCATCAGGACCCCAAGTACTTAATTAAAATTCTTGGGCTTTGAATAACACTATGGTTAGACTTGTGTCTATTTGTCTTCCAGGGTTGCATGTTTTCAAGACTCTTTTTTTCTGTAAACAGGGGCCTGGAAACTTATCTTGGGGTTTCAAAATCACCAAATGTTGCAAAACCTGCCAGAAGGAGTGAGTGAGCTGGGAACACTGGCCTTGCAAGAGGACGGGGGAAGCAAACCACACTTCTCCTGCGGGTTTGTTTGGGATGTTGAAATAGGTGTGGAAAAGAAATCAGGTTCTGTTAATGGTTGATCTGAAGAACCACACAGAAAAAAAAAAAAAAAAAAAAAAAAAAAAAAAAAAGCTATTTGTAAGACAAGGCATAGTTTATTAAGGAATCATGCAACATATTTTTAGCACCATTTCCTGGCACCTTGTGTATTAACTGCTTCCAGACAGAGAACTTGGGAAGCTTGGACAGAAAGGGTCTGAGTCACGGGGATGTGTGCGGGGATTATGCAAGGCATGTGTGTGACAGGGCAGCTCATGCGGCTGGGGAGCAGAAGTCGAGAAGAAAACGGAATATTTTGATGAAATTCCCAGGGGACCCTTGGAGACGAAGAGGAGTGACGCTGCGGTTCGCCGCTTGCTCACATGTTTGTGCCATGATGGGTGCACCACAAACCTGGGGACAAGCTGTTCCTAGGAGAACCCCCGTGGGTGTGCAGGAGCCTCCAGGTCACCAGGCTCTGTCCCCATAAGTAACCCTGCTACAAGGTCAGTCTCCAGGTGCACGTGGAGGACCAGGCCAGGCTTGTCATGCAGGAGAGGTCCTGTTTGCTCACAGCGATAGGTGATATTTTCTGTGTGAGGAGCAAATCTATCCATCAGGATGCCCAGGGGATGCCTCTCAGTCTAGATATGCCTCAAAGATTCAAGAAACTAGCTAAGCAGATGCCGAACAGCAGCGGAGCCCTTCTGGCTATGCCCATTCCTACAGCTGAGAGCAGGATCCAGCAGTAAGTCAGATGGGGCCTTACACTGTCCTGTGTGGCTGCTGCCACTACCTCTGGGTAACGTGGCTACAAAAGTCACAGATTCCCACCCAGGGAGAGAGGTTCCTCTCATTTTGGCTCTGTCATTTGGGTACAATCTTGATTTCTTAGGTGTATCCTTTCTGGAGAGACCCTTTGGCATTGCCCCTTGCTGCAGATGGAAGGGGCATCTTTGAAAGCCGGGTGGAGATGACCTAGCGAAGGGACTCTCCTAAGTCAAACATTTCATCCTCTGCGCCATCAAAGGCACTGGCGCTCCTCAATCCCAGCCCCTTGAGACACAGGCTGAAACTACACCCCAGCGCAGCTGGACTGCATCGGAATTTCATGCAGGTGCTCGGACACAAGGAACCGGCTCTTCAGGGATTCACAGGGTGCTGGAGTCACCTTCTAGCGAGGCACCGTCCCCAGCTCCTGCTTCCCAGGGTACCGCACAGAGCTCTCCCCACTCCATCAGTCAGCTGGGTCAGTGAGGAAACCACTAGAGCAGCTGAGAGGACATTGATTTGGGGTTGCTGGCTTGTATATTTTTTTTAATGTTGGAATTGGCCATGAAAATCTGGGGCAAATTAAGCAAAACAAAGCAAAGCTTTTCCTTGGGAAGAAGAAGGAAAAAAGCTCAGAAACCCACGTTGTGCTCGTAACTCACAAACTCCCAAAATAAGGTAGCGGCACCGGCATCTCGAGCACGTCAATGGGGATCTGTGTGCGCACACGTGTGAGCGGTCCCAGGAGCCGTGCGGAGGAAACAGCTTCCCCTGGGGTTTCCCCTGGTGCTTCTGGCTTGCTTTGCCACCTCAGGCAAATCATTTAACCCCGGCTTCAACCTATTTTATAGGGATGTTGCAAGGCTTAATTAAGGCTTGTAAAGGGGCTGCAGTTCCTGCGAGGTGCCTGCTGCAGGAGGGTGATTAATCGCGAGCTGATGGGAGGGATATTGAGGGGGGTAAATCCCGGCAGGCTGCAATAGGGCAGATGATGTTGTTCCCAGGGGGAATGAAAAAAGGGGGGTTGTAAATGTGTGCATATATCAGATATCAGATTTATTCGCTCTGGATATCGAGTTGTTGAAGCTGTGTAGAGACTCGTGGCCAAAACCACAGTGCTCTCGCTGCATGGCTGTGATAAAGACATTCTTGATATCCCCCAAAATCAATCAAAGATGCATAAATTAGGGTGTTTCCCTCCCCTTTGGAGTCACGAAGGCTAGTGATTTGCAAAACTGCAATTTTTAGAAATAAATGTTTGGCTCTTGCTCTGGACACCATCCTAACCCTCTCGAAACACAGCATAACCACCCTGTTAGGATTTATTTCTGTAGACCAAAAAGGAAGATTGTTCTAAAGAAGGAAAAAAACACAAAACCCTTGGTTGAACTTTATGCAGTTGTTCACATGCTGGCCCAATTGCCCATCCATAAAGAAAAGGAGAGAAAGGGAAAAAATACTGAACTCTGTGCAGTTATTTTCAAGATGACCCAGTTCTTCTGTGTGGAAAAGGAGGAGAGAAAGATGCCCGCTGAACTCTATGCAGGTTTTCTTGGGTTTGGCCCAGCTCTTTTCTCCTATAACTTCATTTCCTTCAATAGACTCACCCCTAATTTACACCAGTGCGGTAAAAAGGAGCTTAGGCTTAAAAAGAAAAAGGAAAAAAAAAAAACCCGAAAGCTGCACAGTCTTTGATCACCTTTTGAATCCAGCAGGCTTTGCCCAAGAAGTTGACAGTTACAAAGCCAAAGGCTTCAGTGTTGGGTTGGATTTGCAGCGATTTCCCTTTGAATGCCGGCGAGAGTTCTCCATGGAGGCGCTGAATAGCAGGAATGCAGGGAACACTCCTGCATGCAAACCAGGGTGATTTCATGCGCTTCTCAGAGGCAGCGTATGAATCAATACCGTTTTGCAGCTCGCTTGGCTTGTCCTGTGTTCTTTTTTCCCTTGGGGAACAGCCAGTCTCTGGACGTGCTCCGTGGGGAAGGGCGCTGCGGGGGAGCGGGGACGGCTGTGCCCTCTGTTTCCACCTCAGTGAAAACTGGATTTTGCTCTTGCAGGGACCGAACGGAGCCAGCCAAAACCAGAGATTATCATCACTAAGGAATCCTGCCTGGGGAGCTTCCACCAACCAGGAGAGCAGTTAGTTTGGGATTTTTAAAGCATTTTTTTTTTTTTTTATAGCACGGCAGTTTTACTTGAGCTAAATGAAGCTTATTGCAGTGGGGAATTCAGCATGCACATGTTTAAAAATCTTTTAAGATTGGATATTTTAACTCCAGCAAATAATCAAGTCCCAGGAACAATTTAGATGAGTAATATATTAAAAACAGGCTTATACAGATCCAAGAAAAACGTTGGAGGATCCATAGGGGTCATTGTTATGCACTGCAGGCTTAAATATATTGACTTTTACAACTGCAAATGGATGGCTGCGTAGTGGTTTCCACCAAAGAGCAGTTTCAGTTGTGATAACTCATACAAAGTAAAATTCAGTCTTATGCTCAGAGCCAGCATGAGGTCTAAGAACTAAGTGAACTTAATCTTTATCTCTCTGCAAACATTACATCTCTTTAATCCTCGAGGCATGCCATTCCTGGGAGGATCCTGCATAATGGATGCAATAGAGCAGGGCAGGAATCGGAGTTGTTATTTATGGAAAAATCTGAAATCAGAGAAAACGTGTTCTGAAATTACAGGAAAGAAAACATTTTCCAAAGGGGAAGAAAATCTCAAAACCAAAAATAAGCAGATTTTTTTTTTTTTTAATCAATGGGAGTGTTTTTCATTCCTCTAAAATTGTACTGTGTATTTGAAGTGAAACAGAAAATTGAAATGTGCCAGTCACATCCCAATGTTAAATATTCCATTTCAGGAAGACCAAAATACTTTTTATGGACATGATTTCTTTTTGATACAAAAATTTTGACATTTATGCATTTTTAGGGCAGTTTTTTTTTTTTCCAGTGGAGGGAAACAAAACAAAACAAAACACTTTCTTCTGGAAAATGTGAGAAAGCCCAAAATGCCTGTGAACGTGTATGAAGTTTTAAAAAGTGCACAGACAGGAGATATTCAAAGGAAGCAGATAGACAAGATGTGGTCATAAATATTCAGGCTTCTCTGCAGAACCGTGATCTGTTTGTCCAGACTAATAGAGGAGTTTTGAGAGCTAGGCCGGCTACTGCCGGGTTCGGAGCACGGTGTCCAGGTCTGCAGGGGCAACGTCAAGCTTCATAAAATGAAGGTTTCATCTAATACTTCAGCCCTCTGGTCCTAGGCCTGATCTACAGCTTTCAGCAGGGTCCCAGCTCAGCCCTTAGAGTTAATTTTTGTTTGCTGGAATTGTACCAAGCTGCAAGTTTTCACCGAGGTGGTTTTAATAAGCTAGGTTTCCATTGGCACTGGGACCTAGGGTTTCCCAGGGCAGCACTCAGCACGTAAAGCCGGGCACCGGAGCTGTCATCGGGACCTGCAGAATGCCCCAAGCACAGCCAGTACCCCCAAAACTGCTGAATAGTTGCATTTCTGCAGTGTTTCTTCCTGTGACATAGTGTGACAGCGGGTATTTCCTTCCTAAAGGTGAATTTGTCATCTCCAGGACCAGGCGAGGTGACACTGCCAGAAGCAGGGCTCATAACAACCTTGAGGGGCAACACATTGTGCAGGAACCCAATGCCTGAAGGGGAATATTTTATTTAAAATACTGATTTCTGCCCCATTGGAGGAGCTATGTAATGACATATATTTACCAGTTGGGAACTGTGCATTCCTGTAATCCATGGTGAGCAGAGCAGTGCACTTGGGACCGCTGTCTTGGCTGCCTTCTTCCCCATCTCCGCTCTGTACACCGAAGCTAATGCCCTCTGCAGACCGAGGGTGCACGGAGGGTTGGTTTGGTGGCATCTGTGTAGCACCGCGGTGTCCTCCTTGCGCTGTCCTCCATCTGGAGGAAGAAGCTGAAGTCTCCCCGAAAACTTTATTTTCCCTTGAAAACCTGTGCGTTGATGCTGCAGTTGTCAATCCCTCAAATATCGAAGTTGTCATTGACAACAGAGGAAACAAAACATTTCCGAACCAAAGGAAACGGGAAGAAAAACTGACCCTTTCCAAAGTGAGTGTGAAGCCTTTCTTACCAAAGATATCCCCGCTTGAGTGGTCGAATACTCAACCACGGCGCGGTTATGGCCTTGGTGGAGCTGCTCTTTGCGATGGTGCCAGTGCACAGAGGGAGCAAACGGGTCCCACACCGGCCCCGGGAGGCTCCTTCTCCGCTGGGTGCTCTCAGCACCTCTCCGGGAGCCGTGTGTCCTCGTAGCCCCGCGCTGCGCCGCCGTACGAAGCACCGCGCGTCCCCGAGCGGGCGGCCTGGAGTCACACGCGAGCGGAGGAGAAGCATAAGTTATCGGGGCTCACCGCCGCGGAACCGTTTGCTGGGAGGAAAGGGTAAATAAACAGCTCATTTATTAGCAAGTGAAATTGTTTTTGCTTTGAAATGCAAAAATGTGCTCTCTGGTGAATGGTGTATTTAGCTTCGCCCTTCGCTCTCACCGGGCTCGCTCCAAGAATGTCCCGAGCGCAGGCTGCTGGCGGCTCGCGCGGGCAGCTGCTGCGCCGCGGGGGATGTTTGCGCGGTTAATCGCGGAGGGCAGCGCTCCGCGGAGCCGAGCGGAGCCACCGGCGCGGGGCCCGGCTCCCCCCGTGCCAGTGGCTGCCCCCGTGTCCAGTGGTCGAGGGGCCTTGGGAAGGGAGGATGGAGGGAGTGATGATGGGGTGGAGGGTCTTCCTGGTGAGGCCGGTCCCTCGGGAATCTCTCTTTGCGTGCTCCCAAGTGAATGAAGCGGGGAGTAAGGATAGGAAGGAAAGCCTGGGGAGGAATGGTGAGCAGGTCATGGCAGCTGGGCAGATGGGGGCTCCGGATCTCCTCAGGACGGTGCAGGTCAGGGCTGCATCTCCCACCTGGTCCCCAAGGGCTTGCAGGTCCCTAATTCAGAGCTGGCTCCAATCACGGCTGCCAACACCACGTGGAGGGTCCCTGGTACTGCAGGAGCGCTTACAAAGTGACTTATGAAGTGCTCCCGGGTCCTGGAAGCAACCATCCGTACGACCATGAACAGACGCACTCACCTGCCTCTTGCCATGTTTGCCGGAGGGCTGCAGTTTCCTGGGATATGTCAAGGATGATTTATGCAACCGTTTCCAGGAGTCGTAACTGTTGGGTATTTCTTAAAAACTTTTTTCCCCAAAGACTGGACTCTAGAAATTAGATTCCTGACATTCCTGGTATTGTCCAGCAGAGCCGGGTGGTACAAGTGGCATTTTTGTAAGGCGATTGAACGACTTTTTGCAAAAGCAAACTTTGTTTGTTGCAGAATCTTTTCTCTCCGTGCTATTTGGGCATTTCTTCCCTCTCTGCTGTTGTTATTTAGGAGCATGAGGCTGATGTTTCTGTTTCGAGATATGTTGCTTCATGAGTAAAATTGTGGGTTTCGGTGGTCCGCTCCTTCTGAATGAGTGCTTTAAAGTAAACAAAAGTGCTGCCACAATTTCATAACTTGCCCATACGAGGATTAAAATAAGCTGAGGCCGAGGAAAACAACAAAACAAATCTGTTTGTTTTCGCTAGGGCTACTCAAACCTGTAAGATGAGAGAGAAAGTACATTTTCCTTTCTAATTGGAATAGCTGGAATTTAAATTTAGTCCTGTGGCCAGCATGGCTGCTTTTGGGTACAGCAGGGGAAGTAAGAAACTCTGGCAAATGCAACACCGGGTGGAAGCAAGACCTAATACATGGGAAGGCAAATTAAAGATGGAAATCCAGGGCAACTAAGGGCTCACTCCAAATGCATAAACACAGGCAACACGTGTCGTATTAAATCATGTAGGGGGAACGATGCACATCCCGCTGCATTCCCGCTCGTAGAGCCGCATTGGAAACTCAGCTCTCCCCTTAGCACACGATCCCGAATCTTTCCAAAGCCGAGGGCTTTACAACCCGTATTTTCTGGATCATTCTTTGTACTGTACATTTCTCAATATCAATTTAAACAGCACAGACCACAAAAACAACAGCAACAAAAATCCCACCAAAACTCTGTTTACTAAAAAAGCAAAACAAACACTTGCATTTACGAAAGCAAATGTCAACAGCAGTGATCAAAAGCTGAGTTGTTTATGATGAGGAAAGGTTAATATTTAATGCAAGGTTAACTCCTTTTTCTCTAAAGGTGCCTAAAACACCAGTCTTTTCAAAAAATGTGGTTTTGATTAAGAAACATCTGACTTAACAAAAGCAAAGTTAATACGTACATAGTTTTGTATTAGCCTGCTTTTAATTTTGAAGCAAAATTCTAATGATTGTAGTAAATTTGTTCACTTACGAAACAGAGAGGAAATGTGATACACAGAAAAGATTAAGCGCAGGAAAAAAACAACCATTTTACCAAAACAGAGACATGCCAGAGTGCTGCCACATCACTCCAATCTGCTTCCTCGGGAGTTGTGCAGAGCCCGGGATGTGGATTTCCCCCAATACAAAAACTCCCCCCTTTGTAAAAAAAAATCTATTTGCAAAAAAGAAAAAAAAAAAAAAAAAAAAAAAACAGATTGAAGGCTTGTACGTGTAGAAGATCGTCTTGGTTCAGAGCGAACAAATGAAATTGGGCCTAGACGTTATTATGAAGCTACCAAACTTTGAAGCCAGGGCAGCAATAGAGCAGGAGCTTTGTGGCTTCGTGGTGGCGGAAGGAGGTGGTCGTGGCCTTCACAGAGTCCTTCCACTGCTGAGAACTTCCATGGAGAGGCCAGACACCCTGTTGGCCACCTCTGCTCATGGAGGACCCTGGGATGGCCTTCTCAGTGGCCAACTTCAAGACAGCCAAGAACACCGTTGCATTGCGTTGCGTTGTGTTGCGTTGAGTTGCGTTATGTTGCGTTGCGTTGGCCTGGACGGAGCCTCTGGTACCAGCTGTTTGGCACTGGCTTCTATCTTGCACACCTGCCATTGGAAACATCCTATAAAGTGTTGAGTGGAAATAGTGCGGTGGGACAGTGGGCTGGGTGCCCCAGTGCTATGCTGATGAGCTGTGCAGGGCTGGCCAGGGCTGCTGGAAAGAGAAGCAGTCGCCTGTGAGAGAGCAGCAGAGAGCAAACGGAGCTGCTGGTGTTTGACGCTTGAGGAGCAAGGAGAGCTACTGCTGATGCTGTCCTTGCTGCGCCCAAAAGTGAGCCCCACTGACCCGCACCACAACCTGCACGAGGAGCCGCTCCACAGACCTGGTCTGCAGAGGCAGGAAGCAACAGGTCCTTGGGTGGTGCCATAGGACATGGGTAAAGACGTGAGATATTGCCAAAATGATTGGGTAAGTCATGGGTGAGAGCTGTCCTGTGAGCTCTCTGCTTTGGATGTTGCTGTCTGAAAACCCACAGTGTTTTTGTTTTCTAGGTTTAGCAACTCGAGAAGACTCTGCCTGGGGTCGAGGACAGGTCCAGGGCTTGTGCCTCCGCCTGATGGCTGTGTAGTCCTTGAATGCAGCTTTGGCTTTGGGCTAAGCACAAGTGAGTTTCTGGGTCTGGTGGCTGGCCCGGTGCCACGTGGATGCCTTGCAAGAACGAGGACTTCGCATGAAGGGAAAAGTCTCCAGAGAGACGAAGCTTTGAACCGTTCAGTTCATAGCGGCTGTATCACTGGCAGCAAAAGCTGTGAACGAAAACTTGGGGGATGCTGCAGGAGCCAGTTAATCTATATGGGTTTCTGTATTTTTCTTTCCTTGTAGAAGCCACGGAAAGGGTCTCTGTCCCTGTGTCACTGGGAGGCCACATGGGACAAGAGGGCTACTAGGAGGTCCTATCTGCCCATGCATTGAGGACAATATAAACTATCAGATTTATCACAGTGGGAGACTTTCAAGGTGCTGTGACTGACATTTTTCAAACTGAGCTTCCCAGGAATGTTGGTTTTTTCATGTGTGTTTTTTCTTTTTTTTTTCTCCCTGGGACTGATTAGGTGTGAAAGAAATTTGGAATAAAAGACTTTCCATTGCAGTCTCAGAAAACCTAAAGAAATAGGGCTGGAATAGCACCAGGAGAGGCTGGAAGATGCTGTTGCCCAAGACATTGCAAATTGGCACAGGTTGAGTGACCATCTCAAGTATGAAATCAAGGAAAAAAATGAAAAGTTTGACTTAAAGCTAAAACCATGGAAGAAGCGGGCCCTATTTCTAAATAACAAGGAGGATTTGCAACATTTCTGCCTGTGACCACTGCTGCTTTGAGTGAGGAATCTCTGGGGAGCCTGGTGGTTGGTGCTGCTTAGATGATCCTACTGCCCATTTAACTTGGGCATTGGAAGATGCTTCTTTGGGGTTCGGAAGTCTTAGGTTTTACCATGTGTGAATGCACTTTGTCTGATACTGTATTTGCTTCTGTTACCTCCATGTAGATGTATTTATGAATGTTCAAACCAAGAAAACTGACAGGAGAGGTCTAACACTGTCCAAGTCACAAATACATTTTGAGGAAAGGGCAGAACATTGCTATTAAAAAAAAAAAAAAAAAAGAAAGAATTTCCCAGAAAACACTGGGGAATTTTCAGCAATTTTTCTAAAAGTTTCTGTGATGGCTTTGATTTTTTTTTTTAATCCATCCAGGCTAATCTTTACACAATTAACAGAAACTAGCTTTTTTTGATGGAGTTCTCACCAAAGTATGTTCTCAGGAAGTCAACCCACTAAGATTTATTACAAAGAAAAATTCCTTGGACAGTTTTATGTTCTGAATTACTCAAAAACTCACCACAAAATATTGAAAAATCTGCAGAAAAAAAAATTAAAAAGATCGTGAAGAAATAAACATCTGCTGTCCCACAGAATAGGCTTCATGTCTGCCTACTACAAAGATTCCTATCTAATATATTGTGGAAAAAAATGAAAAGCAAACAATTGCCAGTTCTTTCTTGCACACGTCTGCATAGAAAGAATATCCCCCTTCTTTGAGGAGATATTTGTGCACATCCTGCCCTGCAGTCATCTGGAGAGGCTTTGACCAGCGTGATGGCACCACAGAGCAGGAGCTCTGCATGGGTCCATTGGCCACAAGGCCAGTGGCAGCTGGACACTTGCAGGTGCCCTCCAGGCCAGAGGACCCGGAGCACCTGGTGGTCCCTCATCTGGCCATATGGATGGGCTGGTGAAGAGGTTGAGGAGCTTTGTGGGCTGGGAGGGGATTGGGGAACCTCTGGATGTGAGGAATGCATGACCTCTCCCCAACTCCCGGTTCATATATCCCCCACACTTTGGGGTTTAAAATCAAACCCCTTCACATTTTCGCTGTTACCGTGGGCTTTCTTTAAACACCCTTTTATATTGCATTGAACCATTTATATCAAAACCAGATCAGAAAATTTTCTCTTTGGCCCTTCTTTATGACTATTTGCAAATTTCAAAGCACTTTGGGATTATGCGAAGGAAAAAAAAGAAGGTACTTCCAGCATTCATCTAAAGTGGATTCATTCCTGTCACCAGAATGCTTTTAAAAACTAGTAAATAAAACACAAACTAATTCCAGGCAAGACAGATGGGTGTGATAGTTCAGCTTTGGATGATGCTGTCCATGCTGAGTTTTTGCAATATATTTTGAGTGAGTAAAATGCACGAAGCAGAACAAAAAGTGATTTTCGCTCAAGTACGTGTTTATATGCCTATGTGCTCCTCGTGAAACACCTAAGCTCTCTTCCAAGACAAAATGCCCAGGTATCCAACCGTGTTTCCAAGCAGGATGCTGGAGAGGCTGAACTGCACTGCTTGATGCAGCGCACACGTCTCGTGCTGTGTCTTGGTGCCATCCGCACGCGAGCGAACCTGAGCCGCGGTTGTCATGATGCTCCAGGGGATTCTGAAGACAGTAACTGCTGGCCTAGAAGAGGAGATTTGCAGAAGGAATCAAGCACTTCAGCTCCACATTAGAAATGACTTCCAAGTACCTTGAATAAAAGAGACTTAACTGAGAGTCTGGTAGAGACCCCACAGCTACCTACCCGACTTTTGGAACAGCACTTTTGTTTGCAAAAGTGCTTCAGGTCTTGAAGGCTTTTGGAAATGGTGTCCTATCAAGCTACCTCTTCTTCAGGCCAGAATTCCTCCCCAGCTGCAGGACCCTGCACTTGTCCTTGTCTCTGCTCAGCTCTCCAACCTGTCCAGGTCCCTCCGAGTGGCAGCGCAGCCCTATGGAGTGTTGGCCGCTCCACTCACTTTACTCGTATTAGTAGAGGGGAGAGGGAGTGTAGTCCAACCAGGAGGAAAAATGAGCGTTGAGTTCTCTGAGTAATGATAGGTAGAAAATATTGCATGTGAGGAGAAAGGTTGAGGCTCTTGTGTTTGCCCTGTAAAGTCCCCTCACACATGACAAGTAACAGGAGTAAAGGAATAGAAATGCCTTACAGGAGCAAGGCCATTTCCCTTTCCTCGGGGTTCGCTCTCCTAGCTCAAAGCATCAGAGTTTTATGGTTCTTGCTTTAAGAAACCCTAAAGATTAGTTTTTACCACTGAAGTACCAAAATGGGTTTTAGAACTGGTGAAGAAAAAAAAAAAACAAGTTATTTATATTTTACCCATTCCCCCAAACCTCTAGTCTCTGAAATCTGAACAGGGGTTCAGCTCCCCAGCTGGCATAAATCAGCAATGGGCTAACGAGCAGGAAGGAACCGTGCTAATTTATTATTCCACCACACAACCTCCCTCTTTTCCTGCACCAGCACCAGCTTCAGTGCATGGACTTTTCCTCTAGTTGATCACAGAGGATGGATCTGTTCCTGCTGTAGCAGGTAGTGTGATAGCGCCAAGATTTTTATATATTTTTTGGTCCTAAAGAAGACTCATATCTGATTATGATGTTCAATAGAATAATTTGTTGAGACTTTAAGATGCTGTTTTGATGCCTTTTGAATTTGCTGAGCATTATCAGTTATTTAGGTGATGTTGCTGTAGTGGTTTTCTGTGCCATGAAACTTCTGTGGGGATTTTTGTTTGGTTGCTTGGGACGTTGGATGGCATTTAGCCCTTATTTCTTCCTTCACTTTGGAGAGATGTCCCAGGTCTGTACCTCATAATAAACAGCATCCGCAATATGAGGCTCAGGTGCTAGGAGGGAACAACAGTTTTGAGTTGCCCTGGTGTGATCTGGCCTGTCTGGGTAGACCTAGTGGTTCGGACAGTTCAACAACATCCATATGCAATGATTTTCTTGATTCACAATGCTGAAACTAAAAACCTCTTGGCTTTAAACTTTAAGCCTTTGCATGCATTCCCCTGAGAATGAGCATTTCTGGCAAACTATAAGTTCTTAAATATCACTTCTCCAATTACATTCTCACAGGTTAGTATTTATGCAGGCCGAGCTTTTCAAATCTGTGTAGCTGGTACTGGGCTGAGGCTTAATGCATTACAGGTGGTTTTTGGTGCTTTGGGCTCTCTGACCAAAATGGTTCCAGATGGCCACACAGTATGAGTAATAACATCAGCTCATTAAGTTGCAAAGTTTCAACTACAATCACAGAATTATCAATGAAATAAAAGCTAACAGCGTATCAGCTGCACCCTGAGCCATAAATAGGATTTACAACAAAACAAAAATCTCCCTTTGAACCCGGATCTCTCATCGTTTCACAAGTGGGTGTTCACATAACGGGTTTATTCACTAGCAAAAAAGCAACCCCAATTTTCCCCACCCTCTCCAAAATGCACTCTCAGTGCTACTGTACGTGGTCCTGCGGGCTTCTATTTTGGAAGAAACTGTTCATTGGGTTGATTTGAAAACGCACGGAGCTATTTATCTACTACTGGCTTAGGAAATACTTGGAATGAGCCTAGTCGCCAGGTCAGAGAAGCCTTTTTACCTTGCAAGTGTTATTCTCTGTGCCATTTGGTTATCTGTCTATAATGTGTGGGTGTTATGTTCATTGGGATGGCTCTTCTCATATATACAGATGGCTTCTACTGCTTTGCAATCTCTATTAATAATGTTTTCTTGATCTGGAGGTTTTTTCCCTGTTCTGGATGAGTATGCTGAGACTTTTCTCCGTGCTGCCTGGTGATTGGAATTCCTGATCCTGACTATCAAAGGGCAAATTTTGCATAAAGAATCTAAATAGGATAGGAAAATATCCTTAAGTAATACCCATTTGAATTCTCATAGTCCTTGGATCAAGCCAGAGGTGTTAGTACACAAATACGGCAGGGGTTAAACATCAGCTGAAGGACATCCTGCGGGTAGCTAACTAATTATCTCCACTTTATTTAATCCTCAATTCTGACATCTCTGATTTTTGGTTCATTTCATAAAACTCCTGGCACGTTTTGAAATTCTTGTTTTGCAAACATTTAGCATCAAACAACTGATCAGTCCCAGTGGGATCCATGTGTATTTGTGCAAATGTTTGCAGGATCTGGTGATTTTCTGGGCCAGGCTGGAGCTGTCGTGCGGGATGTGGTGTCGCAGCAGAGCTACTTTGCTGCTGCCTGGGCCAGGCAATGCTGATTCAGTGCTGATGTGGGGATAACGGGGAGGGCTTTCGGGCCCATTAGTCCTTTCTTTCCTTCTGTTGAATCTGACCCTGCTGCCAGGAAATCAGGACTTCATTAGGAGTAAAAATGTAAATGCCTCAAGGAGAGAAAATGCATTCAAGATACAGTGTCGCATGGTTTGGAGCAAGGTATCTTGTAAGTTGTGATATAAATTATGTCTGGTGAATGAGTGTTTCCAGTCCAGCTATAACCACAAGCTATTCTCCTCTGCTACTCTATATGGGATGTCTAGAAAGCCAGCGAGTTAGAAACATTGAGATGTCTTGCTTGGCATAGCAGAAAAGTCATGTCTTGGGAAGCATGAGAAGGTAAAGCGGTACTGGAGATACGGAGATGCTTTATGTTGGCCTGTTTTGGTTGCAGATATCCTAAATTATGAGTACAACTTGGTTCTGCTACCTGGAGTTGTGCTGACAACCAGTTCAATGATCTGCTTAGTTCTTCTGCATAAAAAAAAAAAATCATTACCAGCCCCTCAATGTTGAGAAATGTTCTCCAGCTTTTGATTGATCCTACCTCCTTAGCCCCACCAACTCCTTTCGGACACTCGTGCATACAGGATTCATCCCTATCCCCCATGGGGGCTGCTTTGGGCCGGCAGCATCAGCCTCAGCTCATATCCTAGTTCAAGCACTGGCGTTGGGGAAGGTGAGCACATCTAGCGTCCTGCTCTGGGGGGCTTAATCATCAGTGTAAGTAGGGCCGTAGGTGGCTCCTTCTCCGTGCTGGCATTCCGAGGGTCTCGCAGATGTGCAGCATCACTGCTTCCAGATGTGGACGGCCTTTTTGGAGTCCTGGGCACGGGCCCAAGGAGGGATTTGGTATCGGGGAATTCTGGCAGGGGCTGCGTTTGCGGCGATGCGTACGCCGAGGAAATTATTGTGTGCGAGTGTGATGTGGGGACACCAGCCGCAGGCCCCGTACTGATCAAAGGTGAGGACCGTGGGCACCCATGGACAGAAGTATCGTGGCGATTTAGTGGCTCTTTTCCATCTGGAGCTGAGATTATCTCCAGTGCTTTCTGCCTTGCAGTGCAGCCAGTATCGCCCTTCCTCAAGGAGGGAGGTTTTGCAGGGTGGTTGGTGTTACTGTGAGTTTTGAGGGCTTTGCTCAGGGCTTCTGTTTGCTTAAATTGGAAAAGGTGATGTGTAAATAATGAGCTGCTGTCCCAGCAGGGCGAGAGAGGCTGCCAGGTTAAGACCCGTGTTCCCTGCGCACACGCGGCATCGACGGAAAGAGCGGAGAGCGGCTCAGAAGCCCTAAATCAGGGAAATATTTCCTGTCTCCGTGGGGAGCCTGGGTGCTGCGTTAGGTATTTGATGGATGTGTGCGTTGAGCGGGGAGCCTCCTTGAAGCAGTAGGTGCAAAGCAGAGCTCAGGGCTTCGCAGCAGGAGCCTCCATCCTGGCTCTTGGGTTGGTTTGGGGGTTAGAAGGCGGTGGTGGAGGACGGGCCCTGCTGTGACAAGCAGGAGGTAGGAGGACCCTTTTGGGCAGCAGGGAGGCAGGAGCGAGAAGGCTGCTCCGCATCGGGGTCCGCACATGGGCTCAGCTCTGACCGCTGGGTTTAGGCCCACGGATGCACCAAGCAGAGCCCAGGACAATGTGTTCGTGTGCTGGGGAATGGCAGACTTACCCACCCTCTCAGCGAGGCTCTGGATCTTATTTGGCTGCGGAGAGATTTATAAGGTATCTTCTAATTGGGGGCCCCCATAAGGTTTTCACTGGGCAACGGCGGCAACGAGGAGACGGAACAGAGGGGCCACGGCCTGAAAGGAAACACGGAGAAACGAGAGAGCGGCGGTGTGTGCTGTAAAGAAGTAGGGGCAGTAAAATACACCAATAAAACCGTGCATGTCCTTAGCCTCGGTGAAAAAGGGAGAACAACAGCAGACCCCTTCGGAGGGCGAATGAGAGAAGGCTCCATGTGCAAGCAATTATAGGAAACACATGGGAGAGGTGGACAGGGCGGGCAAAGCTGAAAGCCATATGATATCGCACAGAGGAGCGCGGCTCGCGGCAAGCCTGGGGGTTCATGTATTTCACGGCTCACAACATACAGAAACTCTGTCCTGCTCCAGAAATGGCACCTGGGAAGGGGTTTCGGCCTTGATACCTGTGTGTCTCTGGCTGCAGCCTTGGGTTTCAGGGGCTGCAGTTTTCTCCCCTGCGAACGCTGCTTTATCTGGACCTGGTGGATGGCTCTAGGACCTCACTGTGCACCCCACTGTAATCCGGCATCCCTCATACCCTGACGTGTAAGGCACAATGGGGAAGCAACAGCTTCCAAATGTGGGTTTAAGCCTTTCATCAAGGCTACCTGCTTCCAAATGAGCAAAACTGTTGTTCTGGGGTGTGAAAAGGGCTGTTTTGGTGCAAGGTGTATCCCTGTGCTCTTGGCTATGGAAACTCCTACTGTAGCACCAGCAATCTGGGTCCAACCGAATGCTTCCTTTAATCCGTAAGATCTTGCACGGTTGTCACTGATCCTCGAATGATTCCCGTAGATGATTATGGCCTGTGAGAAAACAGCGGGGAGGAAAGTTCCCTTTGCTCCTGGCTGCGTCACGCTCCTGAGCATTAGCATGGTTGTAGGTTTTTTTCCTGCGTAAGCAGATGTTTTAGTGCTCTGAGTATCGCCGTTGCTGCAAAGGATGTGCTTATATCTCTGCGGACAGCAGCGTGCTCGAACCTGGCAGAGGTATTTTGAGCCCTGTCACTTGGGCTCCATCACAGAGCCAACAGCTCTGCCAATATAAAGAAGTTGTTCTGAAGCCGCTTTCATCTCTGTGCGTTATCAGCACTGTTAAGATGAGGAAAGGGCTCTTTAAACCTCCTTGGACAGTGACACTAAAAATACCCCAACAGCCCCCTCAATCCTGAGCCCCAAACGGCTGAAAAACAAAAGCCAGCCCTAAACTCTAAGCCCCTGGAAGCCCCCGGGTATCCATCACTGCCAGGCGTAATCACGGTTAGAAATCCAAATGAAGTCTGCAGCCTGTCAGCTCTGCAGACAGATTTGGTGGTGATATGAGCAAAGCCAACATTCAGAAATGACTGAATTCTCATTATAAAGATACATGATCCTGCTTCTCATTGAGAACAGTTGGGCTTTGCTTCCAGTGGAGAGCCAAGCCATTTATTTTATAGCTCCATTGTGCGCTGCTCTGGGAATTGTTCCTGTAGATAGAGATTTCTAGCGTGTTTTCCCCATGTACTTTGCTCCGCATGCACTGTGCCCTTTGCACATGCTGGGGGCTCTCACAAAAATTACACTTTGCCTGATTTGGTTGGATGGGGTTCCTACATTTGTGTCCTATAAATTGGCATGGTGATGTATTTATTTTGGTAATCAACCAGTTCTTTGTAAATCCGTGAGTTTAATCCTCCAAGAGAGAGAAATAAAAGGTTCAGTCTTTTTTTTCTAACAATGAAGATAAATACCTTTATTTTCATAACTTTTGGATGTCTGTTTTTGTGGCACCCAGCCAAGTCCTGAGGTCCTTGCTCAGGCAGAACATGCAGAAGTCATCAAGTCCTTCACCAGGCTTCTTAGGGCATGGACAAGCTCTTTAAGAGAAAGATGGTCCTGTGGCTTAGTCATTGAGTGAGAATTTAGTTTAACTGGGCTAAATCCTTGCTGCTGCCATATATTTCCCATCTGACCTTGCCTGGCCTCTCTCTACATCTGCTCCCCGAAATCCGGTGCTGTCAGGACCGTAAATCCCACTGGCGTGGGAGCCCCCTCTCCCCGTGGGCTCGCGCGTGCTGGAATCTCAGCCGGCGCTCGGAGGCGTTGCGGAGGCAGCGCAGACTCGGGGAATGGCAAGAAGCTTTCGGCTCTGTCTGCAAGTCAGTGTTGGCTCCACCTCGCCCCACACAAATGGGATGTAAACCAGAAGCCGCCCGAGCCTGGTGATGCCCAGCTCTGCCCGTAATAAGTCAGCTCTCACCTTACTTGCTCAGACACCACTGTGAGCTGCTTTGGGTGTGCTTGGAGGGCAGCTCTGGTCATTTCTGGCCTCCTTGTGCTGAAGGAGCTGTGCGGAGCTGTCACTCGGAACTGCCAGGGGGGTCTGAAATGGCTGGATTGGCTGTTTTGGCACTTGCTATCCTGTAACAGCTCATCCTTTTCTAGGCGCTCTTAATCTAGTGTCACCCATCATCTGCTAATTGGTAATATGCTGGCCACCTCCTAGTGGGACTGGACATGCAAACATTCCGATTTTGCTCCTGGGTGCTGGGGAGACCCCTCTCCCACCCTACAGCTTCCTAAAGAGCACTGGGAAGACAAGCAGGATGGCGGAGCACTGGATGCAAATGCATTTTGGTCCCATCTGAGCACCTCTGCCCTGCAGATGCTGAGGTCTGCAGCTATCGCTGCACTCACTGCATGCAATGAGAGCTGGCGGAGTGCTGACACAATACGGGTATGACAAGTGTAGCACTGCAAAGAGAGCGGTGAAGGTGTTCACCCATCCCCATATTGCTCCGTGACAAGCTCAGGTTTCATCTGATAACGAGGCAGTAACAAATTTTGAGACTTGAACTGTGGTCACTGTCCCTCTGCTGCAGCCCTTGTACATTGCTTTCCTACGCACACAAAGTTTGTGCCCTCTCAAAAGGACGTCGCTTTCTCAATGCCTCTTAGGAGCTGCTTCTCCTAAAATATCTTTCTGTGTAACTTTAATTACAGAATGAAATTCTGTAATCAGGGTGGGGGAAATGTGGAAAAGTAAGGATCTCCTAAGTGACTCTGTTTCCATGAACAAAAAATCCCTTTGCAATAAAAAAATGATGCTCCCTTGTTATACCAGCCGTCATAGTGAAAGCAATATGTTGTCCATAAATCTTAAAACTTGGTAAATTTCTTTAAAATTCTGCCAGCAGTATTGAATGATTTTACTGCCCTGTGTCAAATTAAGGACTGGGTGTCAACCTATGTCACTTCCTGCTTGAAAAACGAGCGTGACATGAAGCGGATCTTATTTATGCTTTTATGCTTGGTGAACAAATATAATAAAGCTGAACAGTGAGGACATGGAAAGTCAGGGCTCGATTCAGCAATAGCATCAACACTGCATCTTTTTGTAGGAAGCTCACAGTGATGTCCATGCTGTGGGACTTGGGTGTGTTCCTTGGATGCATCCTGGATCCATTTCTCCTTTTGTCTCGTTGCCACAGGGTGGGAACTTGGGCTTGTGGCTCTAACGTCAGCTCTGGTCCTGTTCCACCTGGTTGCCTGATCTGAGGAGAAGAGGTAGTCCTGGACAGTGGGTCCCAAAATGTGGTGCCTCATTGTAAATTCCTTGTCCTCTCCCATGTATTTGACATGGGAAAGGCCAAAAGAAGAGGAAGAGCTGATTTTCTGGCTGATGCTTGGATTAAATTTGTGTAAATTGTATGATTAACTTGCATGGTTTCCTACCATTGGTCTTGGATGTGATGATGCTGCCTTGAGCAATTTCTTTGTGTGTTTTGGTGCTGTGGTGGACTCGGGAAGTGGTGGCACCCTGTAGAATGGGATACTGATCATCACATGCGTGTTAATTTTGTTGGAGTAAAACTGTGGTTATTTCTGGTTAAGTGTTTTCTAGTGATACTTAGAACATGCATTAACTCTATAGAGCTGCATAATCAACTGCCATCCAGGCTGGATGGAGTTCATTGTCCTTTGTCCAAGTTTTTGAACAAAACGCTAAGAACTTCCATACGATGGTTTGAGTGAAACAGAATAAGCAAACGAGGAAACAAACAGCTTTGTCCTATGGTTCTTGTTGCTACAACGGCCTATGAGAAATCCCTCATGAATAAATTGGTTTCTACTGTGCAAAGATCCAGATGAAGTCTGTCCCACTGGGATATTTATCTGTTCTGAAGAGGTCTAACCTCCCTGGGCTGGTGGGTGGTTTGAGACGGTGGCCTGGCTGCCAGTTTAACTCTATGGATCCACCATCCAGCCCATGTAAGCGGATGGAAAGAGCAGCTGCCAAGCACTCCGCACCTCCCCGTCTGCAATAATAATCACAGAGCAGCTCTGCTCTGGCCCACGGGAAGCGGCTGGAGATCTTTCTGCCAGTCACCCCACGCTCAAGCCTGTTCTCTTTGGCTTGACCCATACTTGGGGGTTGGGCGGTTTACTTGTTCAGTAACAAGTAAAAGGCATTAACGAAGGACAGATGAGGACATTAAGGATCAGCAGTGTGAGAGATCCTCAACTTTGAGTCAGCTCTCAGCTTCTTTACTGTGCCAGCGCTAGAACTCACTGCTGTTTCTCTCACTGCCCTGGCTATAGGGATCCTTTTTAAACCAAATTATTTCCACTGTATTTTTTGCTGAAGAATTGGAAAGTTCCAGACCACCTTCCAAAATCTGAATGTCCTCCTTCCAGGCCCTCCCTAACGCCTAAGAGTTAGCCCTGGACATGCTACAGGCTATTTTTGTCCATCACGTTGTCCTGTTCCACTCGGTTTGGCCCGCTCACCAGCAGCCGGGTTAGCAGGATCATGTCCAATATCTGATTTGTCGCAAGAGATGCAGTGGGACTAGTCCTTGCTCTTGTCCTTCTTATCTCAGGATTCCTTGGAGGAGGAGCACAGCTCAAGCACAATGCAATGGCTGAGTCTCCAGAAAAGATCATCCAGAAGCAGTGGTTTAGTGGAATCTGGAGCTCCTCATTGGCCTTATGCCTGGATCTTCTTCCAAAGAAAGTCAAATCCTATGGAGGCCTGGCATGCAGTCAGTGCAGGGATTTACCTGGGAACTGAGACATGTTCCTGATGGACATTCCCTCCCAGCACAGACAGGATTGTTCACTCTTCATCTCAGCTAGGTAGGACAGCGTGAACTTTCTTTCCCTAGCTTACCGGGTCAACATCATAACCCAGAGCTCAAGATTTTGCTTCATCATGATTGCAAACCATGAGTTGTGAGTGACCACTGTGCTCTGCTTGAATAGCTCCCTGAGCAAGGAAAACAAAAATGACGAAGTGGGGAGGATAACGAGTAGGGAGGATGGCTTGTCCTTGTGGCCCAGAACCAAACGGGTCTGTACTCTGATCATCTGAACTCCTTTGGTCAAACTCTAGCATCAAAACCAAGAAGCCTGATGTGCACCCTTGGTCAACCAGCCAATAAATGAAAGAATCCCAATAATTGATGGGGGACAACCACTGAGTGAGCCGTGAGGGTCACACGGTGTGATTTACTACTTAGCCCAGATGTTCAAAGATGCCCAGGGTGGCCAGTGCCCAACCAAGGGCCGCCAGGTACTAATATCCCCTTGTTGCAGCGCTGGCAATGCAGCCTGTGCTTACACGGGAACCGCAGCTGCAGGATATGAACATCTGAAAGCGCCGTTAGAACATAAGAAAAAGAAAACACTTCAGACGCATGACCTCAGGGCCAGCATTTTATTAAAATATATATATGTATTAATGCTGTTCCCTCTGATAAAGAAGTTATTTAGGCCTTGCTTAAACAGAAACCTAACCTATTGCTTAGAACTACTGTATCTTCCTACGCAGGGGTTTATTTTGTCACCAAGCCAAGTACAAAGTCATGTAGTTAGAAGCCTTTGGCACCTGCCTGCACATTTGCATCTGGGAAGAAAATATTTTTGTCCTTTTTCTCTTTTTCTCTGTATGTAGCTGGTTTATAGAGCCAAAGCTACCCCTAGGGCTCACTTCTCATACTTGTCTTCCGAATAAAATCGATTTCCAGCCATTAAACATTGGGACGGGCAGAGAGCGGGGAGCCTGATCAGCCGTTTTTGGGGATATTCTGCAAAATAAAGTGCAACAAAGAACTCGGGAGGACACCTAATGATATTACAAGGCGTAAGGAACTTGGAACCGTAACACAGGGACCTCTTTTGAGAAGATTATTGTGCCTCAAATTTTCCAGTGTGGCGAGGTTGTAAAACATAAGCTTTTTATTTTATGCCATTTTTATATTGTAATTATATATTAACTCACACTTTTAAATATATTAAGAAAAACCTCTAATGTTTAATAACGTAACCAAACTGGAAAGTTTGAGGCGTGCTCACTTGGTGTTGATGACAGCTTGATGCATTGATTTTAGCTTGATCAAATACCCCTGTCAAAATTCCTGAGGAGAGCATCTCACTCATGCGCAGGTTTTCCTACTAGTTCAGTCCCACCAAATTCTTATTTAAGACCTTAAAATAGATATTTAACTGCCTCACAGAAGGTTTTTTTTTGCTCTTACTCATGAGGTGATTCACCCAAGCTTCATAATGGTAATAACAATAAATAATCATTAGCAACGTGAATGTGGTATTGCAGGTCGGTTTTCCCTTGGGACTTGTGTGTTGGAGAGGAAGCTGGTGTTGCTCTGTTTAAGAGAAAAATCCCCACCCTGCTGACCAATGGGGCTGTTAATTAGGCTTTGGACACCCCTGTCTAATCATCTTGCCTTTATCATTTTCCTACATGTGAACTGTTTAAAAAAAAAAAACACGTGGAAGCAAATTAGATAGACATCAGTTCCATGCTGGAGTCATCCATCTAGTCCGTAGTTTGGTGCATGGGAGGATTTCAAGGTGAATGTGGCTGTGGGAAGGGTAGTCACAACTAGCACCAGGTATGAGTAAGGGGTCATTTTCCAAAACTGTCCTTAAAGTAGCTGTTCCCAGGGATGTCCCATGTGCGAGTTGAGGCAATGCAGAGGCACAGGACATGGCTGGACCTTATAGAAGAAGTGCCATGGGGCACAGGAAGACAAGAGTCCCCAGAGGATGCTCACAGATGCTCTTCAAGGACATGGTGGGGTGCAGAGTGATTCATGCTGATGAGGAGATGGTCTTGAGAAGAAAGGCACAGCAATGCCGCGGAGCTGCCCTGAGCAACAGGCAGGGCTATGAGCACGTGGGTGCTTATCCAAAAAGCAGAATGGCTTCTTTTGTGCAAGGTGCTCATGGTGATCTCTCCTGAATTTAAACTTGTGGAAGGGAGACTGCGTCTGGCAAGTTCCTCAGCCTGACCAGAGAGAGTCAGTGAATTGGGCCAGACGGGGTTTACCCCTCGCTTTGCTTTGAGTTACCCTCCGGGCTGAGCAGTTTGCCTGCGGATTCCTCCTCCTGCTCCCTTGAAGTCCGGGATCCAGGCAGAGGACCGCAGTTTTCCCAGCCGCGCGCGATGGCGTGCGGTACCCCGGGGCGACCTGCCTTCCCCGCTGCGAAGAGCTGTAAATCACACCAGTAACTGCATGGAAATGGCTGGGCAAATATTTTGAGAGGCGAAGAAACTTTGCAGAAACCATTGCTTTGTGAGTCACTTGTGAATGGAAAAAAAGTGAGCCGAAAAACGCCCCTCGACAAATACTTTGTTGACCGTTATTCATTGTAGTGGTATCCCTCCCTTTCTTCCTTCCCTCCTTTCTTATCTACTTGCTTTTTTTATGTTTGATGTTCAAAGTCTCATGAAACCATAGTTTCCAAATTGATTTTCTTTCTCCCAAATTTCTAATGTCAATAAATACTTCAAAGGTAGAAAGAGCTCACATGCCAATTTCTAGCCTAGGGCTTAGTTTTACAGCTCTGTAATAAACTCCTTTAAAAAAATGTTTATGATGGCCATGGCCATGGCACTTAACTATTGCAGTGCTTTCTGTCACCCTCGTAATGTTAAGTGCCCATAAATCACCTGAATTGTCATGGTGTCCTGCCTTTATTTAGAGAACCTTTAGAGGGGTATTTGGGGGGTTTATGGACTAGGCAGAACAAGAGGTGGACATTGTTTCCGTATTGGTTTTGTGCATCAGAATGGATTAAACGTTGCTTAAATTTCAGCCTGGCCCCTTGTAGTTGAGACTGAAAGAGCTCCGTAAGGCTGCTGGTTTGGGGAGTATTTCCAGGACACGGGGACATGTCATGAGTTGGAGGCTCTTTGGCATTGCCCAACCCCGTGAGCTATGTCCTGCCCTGATGAAGCTCAGCAATTAGCACGACTAATTGCTGCGGACCTGTGTGGTGCTTCTCCATGGCCTCCGTCATCCACTCTTTCCCTGTCCCAGCTGGCCGGCCTTGAAGGGCAGCAGCTTTGCTTTTCTCTGCCCAGAATGTTTGAATGGGGCTAATGTAGCTCTGTGTTTGGATTTGCCAGTCTGCATTTTTTTGAGCGGAGGTTAAAAATACATATTTCTAGTATTTCATCATTTCTGGGTAGTATTTCATCAACAGAGCTATTCACCTTTTTTTTTTTTTTTTTTTAAATCTTGCCATTCCTGAGCCGTTTTCAAACGTGATGTAAGAGCCTAAACCCCATGGACTTTTCCAAGGATTTAGATGCATGTCTTGTAGGAGCTGCCTAAATAGCACAGTGAAGTGGCGATGCCTCCTGCCTTGGGATGGGCTGGGCTGCGTGGAGATGTTAACCTGGCTCCTCTACACCCTGTAGACCTCTTAATACAGAGCTGGAGCCAGGCGTGATAGTCTGGGCATACTGCAATGCTTATATATTTATATTTCTGCCCACTCCCGGGCCGCTCAGTGCTATCTCAGGACATTGTCCTGGCCTGTACAGACTCACCGTCTGCCTTTGCAAGGAGTGTTTTGCTCTTGAGTCTATTAACTATTCACAAAAATTCACCCACAGAGAAACAGAGGAAGTAAATTTGTAAAATAAAATATATCCTTCGTCATAAACACTTATTTCTTGCCCTGAGTCATCTTCCTGCAAGATGTTTTTTGAAGATAACGCTGGAAAGAGGGACAAAAGTCCAACAATTAGGGAAGAGCAGAATCGGAGCTTACAGTATGAGTATGGATGCAGTGTAGGTTTAAAGTAATGTATAAAAATAAACTGTTTTCTCAAGGAAAAACAAAAGTAAACATAGTAAGTTTTCCAACTGTGTCAATAACCCAAGGGCAAAATGGATTTTGAGGCAGAAATGGATCATATAGAAAAACAAGATTTAACTGTTGGTAATTAAAAGTCAATATTGGAAGTAAAAAGCTAAGCAGCTTCGAAAACCACCTGCCTCGTCTTGGGGTCTGTTTTGAAGATCCTTACCACATATGCTGCCTGCGAGTACATCACCTGGTTGGAATTTTTCATGGAGCTTGAATTTATTAGAAAACAACCCCAGTCAAGCAGAACTGTGCAAATTAAATTGGATTTACATGACAAGGTGGAGCCCGAGCACAGCAGCTAGGAAATGCCTGAGAAGCAAAAGACAGAGCAGAGGGGTCTGAGGAGGAGGACTGCTCTGTGTAAACAGGGTTTTTGTGTTTTTTTTTCTTTCTTTTTTTTTTTTTTAATCATTTGACTAACAGAGCAATAAAATTAAAACTCCCACTTCAGCAGCCCTGGGGGTTTCAAAATGAGACACTGAGTGCGAGTTAAATGCTAGAGGAAACAAACAGATTTGAGCACATAATAAGCAGGAGGTTGGAATATTATTGTAGGATAAAGTGTCCTGAGACGGAGCAAGCTGACCCAGAACATGTTCCCTTTGAGAAGATGGATGAAGATTTGATCTTCACCCCCCGTGAAGCCCGAAGGACTTAATCTGTTGGATTCAATAGGTCCTAGACGAAGCCTGACTTCCTGGTAAAGGTTAAGAGCTTCATTTTTTCCCCCTCCCTTTAAGGAATACGTCTGTCGGCTTGTGTTGCTGCCTATTATCTTATCAAAATACAGTTTCTTCATCAGTAATATGTAGGTTTCATCTGGATCTGTAAATACGGAATTGATTCCATATGCTAGATATTTCACTGGAGAGACCCTCCACTTTGGGAATGTCATTACTGCCCAACATAATCTTCTGTGAGTCGTAATGTTATTGCAATTTATTAGCAATCACAATTTGCCAGGAAAATGGAATCAAGAGTGTATCAGAGAGAGTAACTCGATTGCAAAATGAGCATGCCCTCTATTCCAGTCCGAGTCCATTAATATCCACTTTCCAAATCCAAAGAGTGATTTCCTCTTGTGCCGGCGTAATGACATGGTGCGGTATGTTCTCCTCTGAAGGAAGCAACAGGGTTTTATTGAGTATATGGGAGGGAATTAGTTTTCTGGCTTGTTATATAAAGCTGATCCTTACTGTCAACGTTTGCGATGAGTAAACCTCAAAAAAATAATGTAGCTGCAGGCTTAATCCAGTGCCGCTGTGGTTCAGAGTTATGCTGGAGAGGGCTGCTCTGCTGGGCAGAGGTACCTGCTAGCTAGGAAATGCGGGGAGAAGAAGGCTATGAAGCAAGTGCTAAATGTGCCATTTCCTGCAAGAATAGCTCAGCTTTTGAGAAATCCTCGCTCTTGCATCCGACTGTTTTGAGCATGGATTTGGGAGGGTGAGAAATGGCTCTATTGGTAGCACTTTGGTTCCCTTGATCCCTGAGGGCTCGTGACTGGGCTTGGCTCTAGTTGAACGCTGCTGTGAGCAGCCTTGGAGCTGGTTCCTGCAGGAATATCAGTGCATGGCACATCCGATAACTGGTCACCCAGGGGGGACTTGTTGTCTCAAGGCCCTTGTGCCAGAGCTTGATGCATCCCCTGGCCGTATACCTGCAGATGGAGCTCGTTTCCTGAGCTTCCAAGGTCCTTCCGCGTTGGTTAGAAATGCCTTCGGGATGGCCCCAATGGGGTGGCTTGACCTTCCTCAGGCGCTTGGTCCTCTGGCTTTTCTTCCTTGGCTTGAATGTTAACCAGCTCCAGTTGCTTAAGTGGGACAGTGTGGGAGGACTCTTAAGTCCCGCTAGTGAATCAAATCCTTATATTGACATTGAAATTGGTTAATTAGCCCTTGTTCTGCTTGCTCGCTCAGGACAGCAGTGTTCATGATGGCTCCTTTTGGTCTAAAAAATACCTTCTGCAAACTCCTGCAGAGTATTCTTGCTAGCAGGCAAGGTAGATGTCTATTTATCTGCTCTTGTGCTGTTGTTTGCAGTGCTGATACTGTGCAAAACCAGCTGCTGCCTAAGGCTGTCCCGGTGCTGACCTTGCTGCAATGTTGATGCTCACAATGTGGTGCATGGTGGTGGGATTTACCTGTGCACAGAACGTCACAAGAGTCACAGTCCTCCTCCTGCTCCCCAGGCTGGAGCTTAGCAGAGAACATATGCTCATATTTCTGTTTCTATATGGAAATATGAAGAGGGGCTGAGGGGGAAAATTGATGGCCCGTCTCACTGCTTGCTCCTCTGCAGGAAGAGATGCTTGGGGACGTCCCCTCCATGGACCCTCTCGGTGTCCCCACGCTGCCGGGTGCTGCTCGGGTGGATGCATCACCCACAACCCTGATACTTCTCTGAACCCTGCAGCACTTGCATGGGGCTCCCTGCTTACGCCAGGGAGAACTGCTTCCACTTTACACGTGCTTCTAATTTACATAATTTGCATACTAATTTACAGCACATAGGCTGAGAAGGAATGAGGACTTGGAAGGGGCTGAAGCTCCGTGTGTGTGATGGTGTCTTTGATGTGGCTGCTTTTTCGTGCTGGAGTTTTGCGTGTGTGTGTGACATAAGTGGTCTTAAAAATATAAGGGGTTGGGTGGGGTTGAAAGAAGGATGGTGACTGCGAGGCTCTTATTAAATGAGATACCATAAAAATCCTGGTGATTAACTCGGGGGAGGCTCCAGAGCTGGATTTGCTCCACTGTATGTTGGGTTTCAGTATAACCGAAAAAGGAGCAGCCTTCCCACGTGCTGCACAGGAGTCTTTAGCTGTGCCCACAGGGAGCTGCTTTTAATTAGTTCCAGAGCAGGGTGTCCCTCCTGGGGTGTCTGCATTTTGTGCCCATAAACTTGCACCCCTTGTCTTAAGAACAGTTTAAAAAAATGGGAAGTGAACTCCAAAGGCTCCTCTGATGAATGGGATGCTTTGTTCCCCAATATTGTCGCTCCAGAGTGTGCGCTACGGGCGGATTTACAAGGCTTCAACTTACCAAGGAAGGAAAGCTTCCTTGATTAGGCAGGTGGCAAAGCAGCCCAAGGAAGAGTCACCACGTCATCGAGTCTTCTGGAGCAGAGAGCTATCAAACTCTGCTCTCTCTTCTCTCACCTCTCCAGAAACCCGGCTGCGTTCACCCCCCTGACCAGCCTGATGTTTTCCTCGAAGCCCAAGCTGCATCCTGCTGTGATGCTGTTGTGAAGAGGCCGACTTTGCAGAGCTGTGGCCTGCAGAACCGCTTGGAAGGAGTCCGAGGCAGTGCAGGAGTGCTGGGATTTAGCTAAAGAGCCTCCTTGAGCAGGCGAGAGATGAAGCCAAGGGCTGGGCTGCTCTGGATGCTGGAACCAGTCCAGTTACCCCTTGCAAGCGGGAAGATTGTTATCTCCATTGCATGAACCGAGACAAAGACCTTCAAGATTGAATTCTCAATGCAGAGAAAATTGCTCCTTCCTAAGATCACACAAGAAGGCTCTAACAGTGCGGGGATGTGAGATTCCAGCCTTGCTTCGGGCTAGTCTGACACAAGCTTTGCACTCTGGAAGAATTTTTTTTGACATTTTGTTAATTCTCTCTTGCTCTAAAAGGCAGGTTCATGGCTTACATTCGCTGCTCGGTGCTTGTAGTGCTAATGAATTTGAGTAGTTAATCAATGCAGCGAGAGTTCTCACTTAAAAAGAAATGCTCTCAAATCATGCGATTTATGCTTACGCCTTGCAAAATGTTTTCTATTCCATCAGTCTAAACACTGAGTAGTATTTTAAACAGATGTGGGCCATCAGTTTCTATAAACATCGTAATTGTTTGGCACCGCCAGTGCTTACATTTAAAGACGCAGTTTGCAGGGATCCACGCAGACCCCAGGTACAGGCATCCTGCAAGGAGCAGAAACACCTTCTACCATCCATGCAGGGCCCGCAACTTCCCTCCCGTAAAACTTGCTTTATCTTAAAGCCTGGCACCGAACACAGCTCTTTTCCTTGGCGCTTTATTTAGCTTCGTCCCGCACGCTTGGCCATTTTCGCGTGCTCGCTCGGTGGGTTTGATAGGAGGATGTGGTTTGGAGCCTACCCAATAGCTCTTTCTCTTCGCTGCAAACTAAATGCAACATTACCAGCACCTTGAGTTGCTCAGAGTTTATCAAGTGAAAATATTGAGCTTAAAGTTGGCCTCTCTCGACTCAACTCGTCCCTTTACTCACAGTTTTCTCTGAACTCGTGCTCTGTGGAGGATCACGAAGCTGGTGTTGATATCACCATCCTCAGAACAGCGAGGACGTGTGGTCCTTGCGACATAAAAATAATGAACAGAGCTGAAGAGAAGCGAGAGGAGGGAAGGGATGGGCAATATTCATACTAATAAATCTAGAGTGGCAATTAACATCCTCCTTTAAAATATGTGTTATCAGCACAAATGGAAATCCAGACAGAGCTGTGGCCAAGCCCCACTCTGTGTTTATAACCAAATGGGATGGACTTGATGTTAGTTAGGGATTGCTGGCCAAGACCATGGCCCTCATGGAGCAGGAAACAGCTCCCGCTGGGCAATCTCAAGCTCAGCTGCAGCAAAGTTGTGTTTGCTCGTAATACTGAGCTTGCTGTGGGGCTGCCATCAGTCCTCATTGTAGTTGGTTTTAAGATCAATAATGATTGCTTCAGGTGGAAGAGTTGTCTGGCTTAGATAGCTCATTGCTTGGCAGATCCTCTATAGACAGTGGGGAGAGAGAGAGCTTATTCTGTAAGGCTCAGCATCCACTGCTAGATCCACAAGGAAACACAAAGCTGGAGCAAAAGGTTGGGCTTAATGGAAGTGGTTAGTGGTTGGGCTTGTGGTTGCTCAGTGGTCAAAGCAGTTTACTCTTCCATCTGTGCACAAGGGTCTTATTCTAGGAATTTCTGCTAGGCATCCAGCCCATACCAGATTCCCTGGGCCAGAGGCGAAGGAGGAGAATGGCTCAGGGGTCAAAAATGCACCAGGCTTGAAATCCTGCACTCTTGTGCCCTGGGCAGAATCTGCTGTCTAACTTTCTGCAGGAGGCATGTCCTAAATGGAAAGGAGCCCAGTGTGGGGTCTGCCCCCGGAATCAGGCTGCCTCCCCAGCTATCTCCCTCCACAGAACACAGGGTTCTCCATTGGGGCCAGGCCAGAAGCTCCTTCCAAACCAAGGGTTAAAGGGGGCCTCTGGTCGAGCCTCTTCTCTCCTTCCACACCAGGGTCAGGAGCTCTTCTGTTCCTCTCGGCCTGGGATGGTGTCCGATACCTTTTGGAGGGCGAAGGGATTTTGCTCGGTTTGGTTTCTTGCTGAAGTTCGGGGCAATCTGTACCGCTGCTTTGCCTGTGATCTGAGCACTCTTCTGGGTTTGTTTGTTTGTGTTTTGGGGGGAAAAAAACACACACACTAACATGAGATTATTTTTTTTTTTTTAAATGAATGTATCCAGAAGATTGAATTTCCTCTCTCTGAGTGAAACACTCCTGGGATTTCTTTGCTCCAGAAGTAAAACAAGTCAAACAAGTCTTCTCCAGGTAACGCTGTAGTGTTGCACCAGTGGAGCCTTGCTTGCACTGTATCCACTGACACTTCATCATGTGAATTCTTCTTAACAATATTAGGGTCCTTGTCTAGATTTCTGAAGAGATCGTTCGCATTTCTAAAGATAAAGCGGGTTCCTCAGATAACAGGCAAGGGTGAATCCTGGAAGCTGGACCTGTTCAGTTCAGCTGCTAGCGATGTATCCAAAGTAGATGGCAAGTTCTTAGGTTAGTCACACAGGGCTGCAGATCTCTTAGCTGGTCCAGCAGAAATTGGTGAATGCGGTTTCTGCTGTGTTTTGAATTTGCATGAACGTTTTATAAGAAAGAAACCGAATTTATTCATCTCTTCTAGCCTCCTTTGAAGGTAGGATTCATGTTTCTGTGAACACGTGCACCAATTTTTCTACTTGAAGGGAATTGCCCGCCAGCCAGGGCAGCAGATGGGCCCTGGTCCCGGCATCTCCAGAGCCTGGGGAAGCCCGTGCCAAGATTTGACTCACGAGGTTGGCCCCTGCCAAACTGTGAGCCGGGGCCCGAACATCAGGAACGGCTGTTTAACAGGGTTTATTGTGGGATGGATGTTAGCAGCGCCTGCCACGTCTCCATCCCGCTCGCCCGGGAGCGGAGCACACGCACGGCTGTTCCTGCTCCATCCCAGCCCCTTGCAGCCCTGCCGACCCGCGCTCGGCCTTGCCTGGGGGCAGCTGCCAGCCCGAGAAGGCGGGCCGGGAAGCCTCGCCTCAAATACCTGCCAATCCAGTTCCATTTCCAAGAAACAGAACGGAAAAAGCAGCGGCAGGAGCTGCTTGTGCACCGCACGGCGAGGGAAGGACGGCTGCTTCCAGCGAGGGGCATTTCACATGTGCGCTCGGAGCCGTGGCAAAGCCTTTCTGCTCGGTGCCACCTCGCCAACCATTGCTCTTCCACCCTCTCCAGTAACCCAGGATCCCACAAGGGCTCTTTTACACCGTTTGGGAATAAGCTGGAGCAGGGCTGGGCAAAACCATCCCCTTCGCGCGGGAGGAGAAACGGTGTTCGTGCAAATGCCTGGGCGCTAGTGGGCATCTCGGGCCCGTGGGGAAGTCGCTCAGCAGTCAAGTACATTATTTTTAATAAACTGGGCCAAAGCCGATTGTGTTATTTTGCAGCATATTAGTTTGGAAAGCAGCAAAAGTATTTGGCATCTCTCCCTGGCCATCACAGGGACCCTTTTGTGCTTTGCTTTTCCCCACTTTTCTCTCAAGTGCATGGCTGGCTCCCACATCTCCACTTGCTGACGCTGATTGATTGCATTAATATCACTGTAAATATTACATAATCTCCACTTACAATGCTAGAAGGAACCGATGAGCTTCACTTTGCCAAGAGTTTTAAGGATGGAAAATAATAATAACAAAAACAGTTTAGGAAAAATAAAATCTCCCCTTTATCCCTGTTTTTCTCTCTATGGCCACAGGAACGCTGGGGTAACGTGGTATGGCCTTTCCATTAGTGCCTGACTCTTGGACTCTTGGATTGGGTGCTTGGAGGCAGTGATGTTGCCTTCCCGTGGAAGGATCAGATCTTCTCCCATCGTTGGGGGATCGCATTCAAGATGGGATGCTGAGCGCCGCGGCGCGGAGAGGCTGCAGCAGAGCCCCCGTCCGGAGCTGCTTGACCTCGTCAGGGTAACCCGTCCTCCGTCCTCACCTCTCCGCACCAGGTCTGCTTCTTCTCTCCGTCTCCCTGCTGGAGACGGCTCCGTATCAGGTTGCATTTTGAAGCTGTTGCGCTGTTTTCAGACTCCGTAGAAAATCCATTTATCATATCAACCTTACATTAGGCAAAGTATCGGCGATAAAAATTATCTTGGAAATCTAAACATAGATTCTAATCTAAGGTACGGGCCGCATCTGTTTCCCATTACGTTTTATTACTTGCAAGAGTTGAAGGGCATTACGCCTGCGGCGCGATATTCCCGCAAGGGGAGGTCTGGGGTACCCAGCGGTGCAGGTCGGGATGCCAATGGCTGCGGGTCTCCCAGGTTGGGAATAGCTGATTGCTCAGTCTGCGGCACCAGGGAAGCACTCGTTTTGCTGGTTTTGGGGCTGTTGACATGGGCTTTGGGTGCAGAAATCTGCTTGGAGGCCTCTGGATGGAGGAACTGGTGATGCTGCTCTGCTGGCGGCATCCTCGCTGGTGCCCGTTAGCCTGGGAGAAGCGGTTGCGTGGACGTGTGGACACAAGGCCATGGCATCATGCTCCTCTTTTCCAGCAAGACAACGTCACAGGGCCAAGTTTTCCAAAGCAGGGTCACTGCACCCAAAAAATGTGCTCTGGAACTGCATTCCGGATTTGCAAGATCTGAAGGCACCAGCCAAGTCGCTAAGCTTTTTGGTGCATCCTTGGCTCTGAGGACATCCGTCCCTCTCCTGATGCTGCAGGACAGCCCTGCTGGGGACAGTCCTGCCTGGCCGGCAGCTCCCGTTTCCTGCTGCGATTTGCAGGGCCCTGGGTGCAGCAAAGGGGCCGTGTTGGGAGCTCAGCCCTGCCCGGCTGCTCGGAGACGTGTCTGCCGCTCCACAAACTACTGTTTGCCTCCCGAGACAAATTACGGCACGCTGCAGCCCTTGAGGAGCAGCACGAGAGGGGTATGCAATGAATCACGATGCACATGCACACGAGGGGAAAAGTTCAACCTTCTGTTTGCCATTATCTGCCTCTTGAAAGCTGAACTGCTCCATTCTTGCATTTTCTTAGCATAGCTTATTTCTGTGGCATTTCCTAAGCCTGCCTGTCTCGAGGAAAGAGAAGGAAAGCGCGTCGCTCCTCCGAACTCTGCAATTGCACTGGCTTGCAAATAAAAAAGCAGAGAAAATTGAAATAAAATGCGGTAACAGGGCGTATGCAGCAAATTTGGGTTGCCCTGTGCTACGATTAGGGAGCTGGATGCGTTTACTGGGCTTTCCTGGTGGATCCAGCGCGGTGCCCTGGATCCTGGCAGGACCTCCTGGGATCAGGGACCTCACCAGCGGCTGGAAAGCAGGAGGAAGAGGGAGATCCAGCCCCAGCAAGTGACTCTGGGCTGACTTTACCTCTCCAGGTGCCCGTTTTTCCCTAATTACAGTAATGGGAGCATATCCTGGCTAATTCCCTAAATGAGTTCCCTCCGGATGCGCGACTCGGGGCTTCTCTGGGCAGCCCGAGATCCCCTCAAATTGCTATTGCCAATACTGGATAATTAGCCTTTAATTAGCCTTATGGTTGCTCTGCATAAGTCTTCCTCAAGAATAGTGCTAGCCAGGGCTAGATAAGAATCGGGGATGTGTTAATCTCTTCTCAATACCCCAGAACTTGTCAAACCTCCAAAGTCTATTCTGGATGGACTCGTCCTTCCCCAGGCAAACATTTAACATGTAAAGAGCAGGCCAAGAGGTCACTGTTCAGCTCTTAATCATCCATGAGCACTCACATGGGAAAGGGCTTTGGGGGACGGAAAAAAATAAAAAGGCTAAAAAAGCTAAAAATAATTAAAAAAAAAGGCTAATCTAGCAGGAAAACGAGATCCAAACTGATGAGGAAACAGAAGCCAAACGCATTTAGAGTGGTGACAAGGCATGGGTTTTAAAGAATGACACTAATTAGGCATTGAAATCCATTAATGAAGTGACTAGAGGAATCTGCATTCCTTCCTTCCTCCTGGTCCCTGCCAGGACCCTGGTGTCACGCGCCGGGTGGGAGCCGGGACCCGCGGGGCTGACAGAGACCACGTAACCACCCCACGCTTCACTGTTAACCCTGAAGCCTAATGATGCCGCCTTCATTTTACCTTGGGAATTGCTCTGGGGCCAATTGCATGGGCAGCAGCCTGCACTTCTGCTGGCGCTGGGGATAAAGCAGACGCATCTCCCCGCCTTTCCCTACGTGGGCCACCCAGCTCTGTCCTACACCTGCTTGCGAGAGCGGCTTTGATCGCATTATATCCTATAGAATAAGGTATACATCACACACCTAGGAGCACAGCTGGAGTTAATAAAAAATGGAACTAAATGACAAAAATACGATGACATTTGCAGTGTTTTTGCAGATCAGTTTTATCTGGATATTCCCATGGAAAAAGAAGAAGGAAAAAAAAAAAGGCAAAACCAAGAAAAGCTTAATTCCAGGGTGATATTTGCATCCTTGCTGTATGACTGCAAACTGCTTGGGCCAGTTTGCTTGGTTTTAATAGCCTGTATAGGGATGCGTGGGCTAGGAGGTTTTGGCCAGGGGTCTGCAGGAGCTGAGCCTGGACCTCAAGCCACCCCCCTGGATTGGGATTGCCCTGGAGAACGGAGGAAAATGCAGCTCAGCGATGGCAGTACCAGAATTAGCGCTTTTAAACTGCTTTGATTCTATTAAGGGAGAGGTGAATGATGAGCATCGAGGCGGCCCTTTCCACAAGTGCTTTAACAGCTGGCGGCCTGCGCGCTGTTTTGATGGAATAAATCACTTGGATGGAAAAACCTGGAAAGCCGCAGACTGGGGAGAGTCGAGCGGATCTTTACTGGCGGTAGTTAGGGATGCTCTGAATAGCGAGGCAGTTGTTTCCCTGGTCCTTTCCCTACCATGCCCATAAATACACCATTTCCCTGGCGCTGACCTGCCCTGAAAGGTTTCGGGCACCACTGAACCTCAGGGAATATGATGCCTGATGAGGTTTCCCCTGTGTGATAAATCAGTGTGACTGTCTCGAGCTCCATGTATCCTGGTGGAGGGAGGATCCACAGGAGCTTTCTTGGGCATCTCCGGTGTGGTCCTACGGTCCATGGTGTCACCTTTCCGGAGCTCCAAAGCAGCACGGGAGCTTTGCTGGAGGTGCAAAGTGGTGCCTTCGGCTCCCACCTGCACTTCAGTGCCCACAGTTTCCATCCCATCCTCCTTGTACATATTGGGGGCTGCAGCATCAACATGAGCTCTTGTAATTGGGAAGAGAGGTGCATTTTCCTCCATAGAGGAGACATTTCCTTTGCTCCTTCCATAGGGAGGGCCGATTTGTGAAGCTTTTGGGATGAGACCAGGTCTCTATGAGTTTTGCAACAGAAAGTGAGACCAGCTCAAGCGCAGGTGATTGCAGGTGGCTTCAGCAAGGATTTCCCTTCACCTTTTGGCTTTCTGTCCTCTCACCTCTGGCTGAAACTGCCCCATCAGTGAGCTGCAGGAGGGGGAACAAAGCACGAGGCGAAGGAATGAGGAGAAAAGCACAAATGCAAAACCAGCTCAGCAAGAGGAGAGGTGCTCACCTCTCCTGGCTGCTCCTAGGAAGTGCTTCCCCCATTTAGCACTGATTTTCTATGGCCTTTCTCACTCTTGTGGCATCTCTTCTGCTTACACTGAGGCTCCGTCTAAAGAGATCAAGGACCAGGGTGTTATTTGCTGCCGACTTCAACTCGATCTCCTATTCCCCTTGTCATGGGCAAACCAAGGAAGCCTTTACTGAGATTAATCCTACTCGATGGAGCATGACCAGAAAAATGAGTTATTGCAGTCAGAAAGTCCTGTTTACAGGAGAACATAATAACAATAAAAAAAAAAAAAAAAATCAGGCCCAGCGTGTAACCCAGTAACTCTGCGGCCTGTGGGAGACAAGATGGAATTGTTGTCTGTGCTGAATGCAAATCTAAACAGGATCACAAGTAATTAGCTGTTTAATAGGTGACTAAAGTAAATACTGCAATTAAAGAAGCCTGTAAAAAATAATATTAAGAAAAAGAAACCTCACAAGAAATGCAGCTTTGTCCTGGGCTGCCAGGCAACAAAATCAAACTATTAAGAAAGAGAGAGGAAAAAAAAAAGGCCTGTGCATGCCCCAATCTGTAAAACACATAATAATTACTTGGCACATTTTATCTTCAAAGGCCTCTGCAAAGGCGAAGTAATTAATGCTCCCGACACCTCGGTGAGGTATGTGAGCAGGCCCTGGTAAAGAGGACGGCTCTTACTGCAGCCGGGTATAAATGTGGGGTTGTGGGGCACGGTCTAGGGGGGGAAATGCCCCTTGGGGGTCTGCAGGGTCCTCGTTATGTGCCCGCTGTGGTAGGAGCCCCAGTGGCCATGGGGAAACTGAGGCACGTGGCCACACTCCAATGGGCAATTCAAGTCAATTGAGTGAATCAGCTTAAATTTGAGTCCTTAAATTTTAAGTCCCTAGAGGTAAAAGGGAGGTCCTGTTCTTTAGTGATGGGAACATCACCCCTGTGATGCCCGTGGCCACCAGCAGGCAGCGAGAGGGCTGACAAGTCCACGGTTGAGCTTCGTGCGCTGGTGCTGTTTGGAGCCCAGAGTTATGTCCTCTGATGAACAGCCAAAAAATGGTTTTCTGCCGTCATCCTTCCTTCTGTTTCTCCATATGATGAGTTTTAGCTTAAAAAAGTGATAGACACGAGCAGTAGATCAGAGCGGAGTAACGCATGGGGGAATGAGGAGTAAGAATGCAACACCAGGGCACGGAAAACGTACATTAACATCGAGTCATATCATAAACGCTTCTCAACCTGAGCCCAGGGGGTGCCAGGAGAAATAAAATACCCTAAAGAGGGGACTCAGAGGTGATAGAGTCAAATCCCACCCATCTGTTATGAAAAGCAGCACGTGGGGCTTGGCAGGTGCCGAGCAGAGCGAGCGTTCCCAGCCCGCGCTGACTAATCCCACTCGGGCTCCTGCCTTTCAGGAGGCCGTTTGCACTGATGGCTAATTGGGCCAAGCATTTATACGGTTGTCCAAGAATAAACTTTCCCACAAAGAAAGCAGAGCTACGAGTGGAAAACTACCTGGGCTGAGATTAATTTTGGTGCGCAAGGGCAGGAGCTGCTGCAAAATGAACAGTTGTGTTCAAGCAGGAGCTTGCTTCCCCCTTGGGTCACCTGTGCCAGGAGGTGCCAAAAATGCAGGTTTATGGGTTTGTGGGCAGCAGAGAGGAGCACTGTCACCAAGAGGGAGCATGTTGTGGTGTGTCTGTGTGTATGTGGGAGAGAGGCTGGACATCTGGTAAAGATCAGCAGGGTTTGAACGGCCTCCAGCACTGGGTGCCAGCTCCAGCGTGGCGGCTCCGGCTGCACCGAGATGCCACCAAGCCTCCCTAGGGACTGCTTGGAGGTGGCACCTCTAGCAGCCCCTGAATCCACACAGCCTGGTAGCTCCTCTTGCCTTCCGTAATCCTGATCAGTCTTGGGAATGGGGGCTCTGTTGTCTACATCTGTTTTGCTTTTGGTTCTCGTGCGGTTTCTCCGGTGGAGTATAGGGTTTCTCCAGCTTCATCTCCTTCTCCCTGCAGCGGCTAAGGAAGGTCCTTGAACTTTCTCCAATCTCCTTCACCAGAGATGAGACCAGACAAGCCCCCAGCCTACTTTCACTTGGCACTGGGCCAGTTGGTGGTTCTAGCTGTTCCAGGCTCCTAGTTCGGGAAAACGTTGTTCTCAAGGATGATTCCCCATGAGCAGATACTCATCAGTGTTCCTTCCTGGGTCATTTCCCTACGGAGTTTCCATTTGTCCAGGAATTAAAAACTACAACGGAGAAGACAGAGTGCAGAACCTCCAACAGCTTTAACACATGAAACAATTCCCAAACCACATGGTCCAGGCGTAAGTTATGCAGTGGTTTTCATGTACATGCAAGTCCTGTCTTAAATCCAGAGTAATTTGCCAAGTTATTTCCCCACAGGACATGCTCTGTGACGTGCATCAGCTGGATGATCAAGATAGTCACCCCTGCAAAACAGCATTGAAACACGTGCTGCAATTTCGACAAGGAACTTAATCGCATGCTTTAATACCAGGTACTATCCTGGTTTGTGAATGGAAGCTGTAACTCCAGTTAGGACTATGGAGTAAGGCCCATTTTAGTCCTCAGAATTACTGATCTTTCTACATGGAGGTTTCCAGGGAATGTCACTTCCTTAATTCTTTTATACCTGCATTTAGGGTTTCAGACTTGGCTGAGTGAGGTGTATTTGTACATGGTACAATATTTGTACCTGGTACCTCTTCTTTGGATAGCATCAAGGGGAAAAATTTCCGTGAACACTTAACAAAGCCCAAACCCTTCTTCCAGGAAATACTTGATAAATATCTATTAGCTGTTAATTTTCTGCATTCTCAACTAGTTCGGTGTTCAAAAGGAGTTTCCTTTTGTCGTTCTTTGGTGTCTTTATTTCATGGAAGTATCTGCTTGATCAGCTGCTCCTCATCACCCAGAAGCTGTTGGCTGCGCATTGGCACCCCAGGATGATAGAAAAGGGCATCCAACACGGGCTGTGTCCCCCAAAGCAGAAGCGGGATCTGCAGAAAGGAATTTGGGAGAATGTGTGGGCGGCAGGGACACAGGGACCTGCAGCGTGTGGCCTTCCCCATGTGCAGCGAGGAAACCCCCATGCCAGGTCCCCTCCTGCTGTCAGCCCTGCTCACTGTCACACCGGAGCTGACCCAATTCCTGCATCTCCCGTAAAACACCGGGTACCGCTTTCCGGACAGGGAGACGTACATATACAGTGTACATACACATACAGTACACATACACATACAGCTTGGTCCAAATAATTTAGCCTTTATTAGATTATTTGCTGCTGTAACCCATTAACCTCATTATTCCTCTTGCTGGGGTTTTAGAAGCCTTCAGCAATAATTGGCCCATGTTCTGGCACTGAAGTGATGCCACAGACATCAACAAATAGCCCTGTGGTCTGTGTTTGTTATTTTTTTTTTCTGAGTGAATGTCCCAAGCTTGTGACTTTCCCTTCTCCCTCTGAAACATGGAAAGCAGCGTTCCCAGCCTCCACACGGGACTTATCCCTGCGTCCTCGCTGTTTATTCTGCTCCGTCTCTGGGATTAGTCCCACCGCCATCAATCATCCATTCAGAGATACAGCTTTCACTAATGGCTGCAGTGTAAATATTTACAATAAACAGCTTTAACAGCTGAATTTTAGTAGCCACTGTGCATATGGAATCGCATAAACAGGAAGGACAATTATAGGGATGGAAAACTTGGCACGGGAAGCAGAGAAAAGTCGGAGACTCCAACACGGATTTGCCACAATAAGATGTGGTATAACCTGGCTAATCACTAATTTGCAGTGACCTGTCTCTTCCGAGGAGCATGAAATGTTCGCAGCAAGTTACTGGGTTCTGCAAAATCACATCTTCCTGCCGGTTTGTGATCGTGACCCAAGCCAGGCTGTGGGGTCTCATGGCTTGCTTCCACGGGGAGCTGAAATTAATGACGGTCTCAAGTATTCCTTTAACACAATCCTGTTTATTCCAAAGCCTGTGCAAAATCCCGGTTCCTTGAACTCATTAGGCACTAAATAGCGGGAGGCAGTTTCCTTGGGCAGCGGGCCAGGCCCCCTTCTCCAGCCGGCGCTCAACCCAACGAGCGCACTTCATCAGTCTCATTCCGAGGTCACGCTTCGTGGGCTGCTTTGGTTATCCTTGACTTCCATCAGCTGCCTTCCATCCTCGCTACTGAGATATTTCTCATGGTGTTTTTCCTAATTCTTTCCCTCCTCTTCATCTCCCATCAAAAAAAAGGAAAATTCCCGCATGCCTTGGTTCACTCACACCTCCCAAAAATGTGACCTCCCCAGCCCTCCGCACCTGGCTGGCTTTGAACACGCTCAGGGGTTTAGGAAGTGGTTCCTACTGCTTTAGACACCTCGTTTTACCCCCACATCCCCCCAAATAGCCATTCCTTCCATTTATTATCACCAAAGGTAGCCGTTAGGCTTCCTGGCTTCACTGGAACGTCTCCATCTCCTCCCTGCCTGAGGATGACTTTGTTTCTTCAGCCTCAGCCACTTGCCCTTGCCAAGAGCCTGCAATTCTTATTACCTTTGCCGTATTTTTTCTTGTAGCCTCGAGAATCTTCCCAAGGGAAAGGCAGAATCTGCCCTGGTATTTTAGACCACCATTGCTCTGGAATGGGGTTTTGGTTTGCTGGACAAAATGGTGTGAGCAAATTAAGACAGATGAAAAGTGGGGACACAAGGGGAGAGAAAAGTGAATTCCTTTTCCTCCTCTGGAAAATCCAAACAGTCCAATATCTCCTTTAGACCAGGTGGCATTCATTTCCCCTGTTTAACTAATTGAGGAGGCTGGGATTTTTATTTTATTGAATTTATTTTTCTTTTTACAATTTTCTTGAAGCTTTTTTTTTGGTCTCTATTTTGATTTTCCTTGGAACCACATGTCTTCCTGCTAGGTGGAAAAGACTCAGTAAGCCATCACCTCCACTTCCTAAAACACTTTTATGGCTGAAAAAAGTTGTAGGAGGCGGATTTTTGAAAACCTGCGGTTGCCTTTAACCAAAAAAAGTGAAATTAATAGAAAAAAAGTAGCAAAAGAGTTAAGAGTCCTGCTAATGATGCTGTGCAAGAAGAGCTTGCCCACAGTGAGTTGTTGGACCTAATTCCTCACTCCTGCCCATGCTGGGGATCGGCATAGGACATCCCTGGTGTCTCTAGGAATGAGGATTTCACTGCAAATAAGTGATTTTTGGGTCATTTTCCAATCTCTGTGCAGCAGTCCCGTGTGTGTGCACATGCGAGGGGAGCAGAGCTGCACTTCCCCGGTTTCCTTGGGAAAATATTTGCACAGCCCTACGGCATACGAAGCCGTAGCAGGAGCGCGGCCGGGAAGCTCGCCTCCGGCTCCGGCTCTTTATCCCGGGTAAGAACGGGCATTTTCAGCCTCGTCATGTCCACATTCAGGGGGAGACCTAAGTGCAGACAACCACAGACCTTAATCATCAATTAATGCTCGGATCATTAAGTAATTCCAGCGCAAGGCAAGCGGCCAAGGAAAGCACGGGGAAGATTGTGTTATCGTAAACTGATTAACAAACTGTGAAAGAGAGACTTTTCCTGACGCAGGGGAAAGATGGAAATACCCGAAGAGAACAGGAGGGGTAATGTAATTATGAAAAATCTGAAGCTGCGACATAAATAGAGGAATATACCCCCTGAGTCAGCAGGGTTTTTAAATATATGTAATTTTAACTCACTGAATACACCCATTAAATCATGTCCATGAGCTACAGGCTTGAAATTAGGCCGATGTGTAAGTTCTCGCGGAGCTTGGGCCAGGTGAGGCATATGTCTAAATGCAGCCGATGTTTTATTCCCAACATCCAGGGTCCCAAATTGTTTTTAACTTCCCTTTAACTGCTCTGGCGTAGTTGGCCTTACTGCTGTCATTGCCACTGGCTTTTTCCTTCTCCATTATTATTAAATGCAATGATATAATTTTGCATCCTCAGTCTGCAAGCAGCGAGGTCGGAAGCTGAAGAGCATCAGGAGAAGCTGGTAGATGTCTCACGTTTTCCCTGCCCTCATCCTGTGTTCAAATAGGGTAGTTCAGCCTCAAGAAGAGTCAAATCCCAATGCCAGAGCCTCCCTGAAGACCCAGGCTCAGGAATACCTGGTTTCCCATTGATTTTCAGCCCACATTTACACACATACGTGTCAGCCCTGGGGCATGCGTGCAATGAGTGAAGCCCAGCACGCAGCCCCTCATTTGCTTTGCAGCTGCTTAATGATTCTAATTCCACTGCACCTGCTCGCTCCATGGGTTTGCCTAAACGATCGGAGCAAAAATGTGCCGAGAAAATGCTTTGGCCACAGCCGAGTGCGTCGTGCATGGAGCAGGGCGCTTGCCTGCACGCGTGGCCGTGAGCTGAGGATATGGAGAAAACATAAAATATATATATATATACACATATATATGTTTTTATTCTGCTGAGCTAGTAAGTGCCCCTTTAGTCTCCTGATTTGAGGGAAATGCAGCTCCAGGGGTGTGAGGTGGTGGACACCTGAGTCCTGAAAACGAGTTTGTGACCAGGTGTTTGCAGCTGTGCAGGCAACTGGACTTCGGTTTTGGTTCCTAAACGGGACCAGAGAAGTTTTGTGGCCTTTTCTTTATTTTAATGAAATTTGCTACTGTGTCAGAAACAAAACCACTGCTGAGAAGATGCTACTTGTGAGCCATAGAGGTGATTGAGTAGGTAGGTTTCATTTGGCTTCAAGACGATGCTTTCCTTTTAAGTGTGTGGTTTATTTGCACCAAAAGTGCTGAGTGGAAGAGCAACATTGAGAACACGTCGGAGTTATCTGAATGTTGACTCACTGCATCACTTATTTCTCCTTCTTATTACTGGTTCCTGCAGACTTGTGTAATATGAACTTTGCATCCCCATTCAAAGAGGAAGAAATAACCTCCTGCTTTCTTTCCAGTCCCATTCAGATCTCTTTGCTCTGTACATTTTTGTCTTGATGATGCATTCCTGTGTCTGCTTTCCAAATCAGTATAAACACTTGGAGAGGAATTTTTATGCTTGTTTTCCCATCACCCCAAAAGGACAGTTGTCCCCAAAGATTAGAATCCACCTTCCCCTTTGACAAAAGTAGGGGACTACTCAGATCCGGGGTGGTTGAGAGCTGCTTTTTGCTCCCTGACTTAAAAGGAGGCTGCATAAAGCTCTTTAAAGGTACCTAAAATGTAGCTGCTTTGAAACCCCTTTGCCGTTCAACAAATAGTTTGGTTTCCTGCAATCTTATCAATGATTTTGGTCACAAAGAGCAATTGTCAGTGTAGAAAGGCTTTTACGGTGTTGATCCAAAGTGCAGATAAAGGCCATGAAAAGATTCCTGTTAATTTTAACGGCGTTTGGCCCAGGCCCTAGACGTGCAAAAACTGCATTTCGTCCCGTCTTTGTGAAGTTTGCGAAGGGAGAAAAGAAAAACTGCACAACTTGTCTGGTTAGCCTTTAACAAATGGTTTTGGTGCTTTTAAAATCCTGCCTTTGGGATATTCATGCATCACTGAATGCTATTTAAATAGAACTTGACATTGGTATTCATGGCAATGCTAAGAAAACTGCTTTTCTTCATAGAAGGAGAAAAAAAAGCTAACCCTAAAAGGAACATTAAACACATAAATAACATGAAACATGGCTATTTCCACAATAATTTGAATGATTCATTTATTTGTTTTTAGTCCAGGGCTTTTAAGATAAAGATTCATCATATGAATTATTTTTTTAGGTAATGTGCTATAAACATATTTCTTTTTTCCCTCCCTCCCTTAAGATCCGATCCTTTTTTTTTTTTTTCGTGCGGAAAGCAAGATTTTTCCAAATTTTCGTGCATAAGTGATGGAGGCTGGAAGTCCTCTAATCTCCGGCCATTTACAAGGGAGCCCACGTGGAGTTTCTGGATGGAAACTTGTAGCAGAAAGTCCAAGTGTTGCAGGGCTCCGAGCGGGGCTGCGTGTGCAGGGATGAAGTCCAGGTCTTCCCTATGGAGCGAGGTCCTTCTGCAGGAAGGAAGGGGAAGTTTTGGCCCATCGTGGGATTGAGGTGGCTGGTTCTGCTCCATCCCTGCTCCCACTTTCCAGCATTTGGAGGAACTGCCACGGAGAGAATGAAAAACCCCATTTGAGCGAGTTGGTGTCGCACATCTTTGGGTTTTTCCTTCTGTTTTGTGGGGTTTTTTTTAATATTCCTATCACAAACACTAACGAGCTGCACAGAGAGTTCAGCCGTGTTCAGCTCTAAGGTTCCCCGTAAGGAAAATCCTGGAGAATGTCTAATAATGGTTGAATATTTAAGAGAGGAGAAGTGATGGATGGATATCGGATAGCAAATAGGAACTCGTTTCTAGAACTTTTTGAGCATTCCTGTTTTGGAGAGAGTAATCCACTCGGATTCCACACTCACTAAAATGTGAAAGGTTTGCAGTATTTCTCCTCAAAAATAACTGTTGTCTAGCTATGTGGAAATACTATCTATTATGCCACATAGTAAACCACTTTTTTCCCCCTTTCCTAAGAAAAAAAAAAGCAGTCCAAACCAATTTTCATCTATTTGTCCAACTTTTTCCTCCCACAGAAAAAAACGGCTATTTTCAAGATATTTAGTAATAACTTGAAAAAAAAACAAGAGTTGCCAGTAAAAGTGCAATTGTTTCTTGCAAAGGCCAATAAGGAGACGACATCCAGTGTGTCCAAAAAGGAAAAAAAAAATAGGAAAAGCTGAATGCAAAGCAAATTTGGGAAGGATTCAGGAAGTCAGCAAGGAATGTACTCCCTGCCTGCTGGGGTGATGATAAAGCATTAAAACTCATTGCGAGTTTAGAGATACCATTTAAAAATAATGTCTCTCTTGGCAAATATTGGGCAAATATTGGTCCAAATTTAAGCTCCGCATTTCCAACCGGGTTATGTTCTGCTCAGGGCTCATCCTCACTCATTCCAGTTCCAGCAGGATGGGTTTGGCTCGTCCTGGATGGACATCTCCGTTTTAGTCCTAGTTTTGTTTTGCCTCTTGTGCTTACGGCAAACAAGCGGGTCCGAGGAGCCGGGGGGCTGCGGGATCGACTGTTTAATCAGCTGGAGCTGGAATGTCATGGGCTTTGTTGGGAAGCGCTCAGCTATGAGCAGGGCGAGCAGGAAACGCACATTCGGAGGCACCGCCAGTAGTTTTGTCCACACTTTGCTCCCTCCTATCGGAGAAATGCTCCGGAAAAAAGAACTTAAATATTCTGGAAGTCAAACATGCGGCTGTTTTCTCCAGGGTTTGTGGTTTCTGTCCAAGAGGTGATTACATCTGTAACGGGAAGATGCTTTCCGCATTCGGCTCCATTTACATCAGAAAACACCTGCCAGGGCCGAGTGCTGTTCAGCTTTGAAAATGTGCATTTTCGATGCCTTTTTTTTTTTTTTTTTTTCAGAAATACAAGCAAACCGCAGCATCTGCAAAACTTTTTATTTAAAAGCATTGGAGAACAAACATCCTTCTTGCTAAATACATAGACTTATTTTATCTCTTTTTTTTTAACTCTTTCCCTGGGCCGTAATGATTTTCCAGGTTTGTCAGGGGGAAAAAAAAATCCCTCAAATTTAAAATAACTGCTAAGGCGCTAAAAGCACCAGCCAGGTGTGGCTGCTGCTCCTGAGAAGGGACCAGACGGGTGGTTCCTCATCCCAGGGCTTCTCCTGAAGGAACCTTGGGCTCTTGCTGTCCCTGCTGCTCCCGACTGGGCACTTGGGGCCCTTTTTGGAGCCCAGGCTGCAGGAGACCCTAGCATGGAGCTGCTGCAGTCGGAAAGGGACCCATTCCCCACCTGGGATCACATTTCCCTGGAGCGAGGTGCTCCGCAGACCCTGGAGGAGCCCGTTCTGCTCCGCTTCCCCCTCTCCTCCAGCATTGCCCGGGCTTCTCCGAGCAGCAGCCCAGCTCGGGGGCTGATTGCTTCACTCTGTCGAGCGGCCAGGGTGTTGCAAGACAGCTTAAAGGTCTCCCTTGTTTGCCCGAGCGCTGGAACGCGTCTCCGCTTCGACACGTTGAGTCATTTCTCCGAGGAGCGAGTGGCTGCCGGCTCCGGACACAGGGAACAGCCAGGGCGGCCCCGGAGCAGCGCCTGCGCCGTTGGAAGGACACGGGATGTCGCAATGTTTGCACGGAGCTTCCAGCTCCCCGCAGACAAGTCAATGGAGGGCTGCCCTCCAAGCGCTCGGAGCTACCTAAGGGGTTACATAATTCTACCACCCACAAGCGTTTCTGGTGAACCTTTCCCTATTTCAGCCGAATTTCTCAGCTGTCATCTCCTCCGGATTCGGGACAGGCAGCGGCGTTTGGTTTGGGTTTTAAGCCTTTAGAAAAGGAGTTTTTTAAGGTGCTACTGAGCGCAGAGATGAGGCTGAAGGAAAGGGTCATCCTTGTCCTCGAGCGGGGCAGGGATGTGCCCTGGGCTCGGGCTCAGCCCTGGTCCAGATATGGACACCAAGGTGCTACCGAGTGGGAAAGGCCTGTCTCTTTTTGCCTTTTCTCTGTCATATCTGAACTTTGAGGATCATCAGAGAGAAGCAATCTGCAAGGTTCTCCTCAACCATTCCCGTGTCTGTGTGGTGCTTCTGAAAGGAGAACCCAGGACATGCAGACTCCCTGGTTTGTCTCCCTCCCCTTTCACCCCTAACACCCCCTTTCCAGCTCTCAGCTCCAATTTAGGAAAAAAACCTCCAACCCAGAACCGATAAACATCTTGCCACGTTGCACAACTCCTGCTCTGAGTGCATTTTCCATGCTCCCAAGCCAGACAGGTTATTCATTTTGATTTTATAGTTATGTCTCGCTCCGTGACAGCTCTATCTCAAAATCTCTACCTCGTGTTCTCTAAACCTGCAACGTTTGTGTTCGCCTCGCTTCTAAATTGCCTTCAGTCTTGCTGTGCTGGGGTGTCCTGAAGACTTGGCAGGAGGCAGCAGGGACAATTTTAGGGACGTGGGAGCAGGGGTGGTCTATGGGGAAGACCCCATACGGTGCTGAGAGCTCCATACTGAGCTGGCTGGGCTGGCGTTAACCATAACCTCCAAGGACAGGGCAAGCTCAGAGCTTTTGACTTGCTCTTTCTCCTTCACTTTAATGCACAATTTTAGATTTTGCTGCAAGCCTGTAAGGGTCCCTGTGCCTGAGGACTACATGCGGTAGAGGGAAAGAAGTCTTCTCTGCGTTTGAAGATACTGTTGGGTTTTCTTGTCGTGCCTGGCTTGAGTTTCTCTACCCTCAAAAACCAACTTGAGCCTTGTGTGGGACAATTTAGACAAATCATGCTGTTACTTCTGATTTTCCTTAGTTCTTGGCCCATTTTTCTAGTTGTTAGCCCTTATCTGAGAGGTGAGTGTCTCAGGACACAGCTACCCCCTAATTTCAGGGCAAAGACAGCTCTGAGGCAAGAGGTTTCACCACCACTGAGAGCCCCAGGGGATGGAAAGGCTGCTTTTGAGGTCTGAAAAAGACCTCGAGAGAGTGGCCAAGAGAGTATTACAGTGCTGCAAAGACCTTAGAGCAATCCATGCTGGGATGACACCTAAAGTCCACGTATAGATTTGCAGAGAAGACCTTTAGGACAAAAAGGACAGATTCCTGACTCAAGCACCAGACTCCTGGGTACTTGGGAAGGCATGGAAGGAAAGCAGGACTTTTTAAGGATGTGAGTTTGTGAAAAGCTCTATCTGATAGACGGGAATTGGCCCCGAGGAGGCAGAGCTTCGTTCCCAAGTGTCCCCCTCTACGTGCGCACCAGATACATGCACATTTTCCCCTCTAGTTTGCTCTGTGTGCCCTAATCCTCTCCAGGATGCTGTGCATTAGAAAGACACACAGATCGGACACATACAGGTGCTTGCTTTTGTGGAGCTATTTTTCCTATTAGTCCTTGCAAACAGAATAATTTAAACCAAAGTTTGCCACCTTAATATGCACTAAGGCCTTTGGTTGTCACCTGTGACTTAATCTTAACTCCTACTTATTCTCCACCCCCTTCTAATTCCTCCCTTTGGTTTTCGTCTCCCAAGGCCATAACTGGTGCAGAGCACGAAATGGCTCGCAATAACGATGACACTCAGGGTGTCATGACAGGATATTGGCTGTCTTGGGTCTGAAGACAACAAATCTCAGCAATTCCCCTGGCTCTCACCCTGACACTCGCCCTGTATCTTCTTGGCCTGTGTTTTTTACCAGCATCACTGTTTTTGTCATGCTGGACATCATCACCGTTTTTGTCATGCCAAGAACACACCCCGGAGCAGCCAGGGTGAGGAACACAGGAGGAATTTTTGCAAGTCACTTAGTCACTTGCCAAGAACGAGGGGCAGCTCCGGCCTGGAGTGTGTTGAGCAGACGATGCCCAAGAAAGCAACATCCATCGTGTGTGCCAGGGGCTTCCTTCTTCCCACGCTGACTTTCACTGAGAGTGGTTGGAATGACTCACGTCCTGCAAGGAGAGAACTGAGACCCGTTTCTTTAGGAAAAGAAAAAACAGGAGCATAGGCAGGGCCTGTTCCCAATGTCTGCTTTTCCTTTGAGAGCTGCTTTTGAAAGCTCCTCGTGCTGTTTAGCTCAGATTCAACAGTCTGCTATTGCCTAAACTGCCCTTTTCTTTTTGTTTCTTTCCCTAGACACAGTCATTGCATTTCTAGGGATTACACATCCATGCTCCTGGTTTGCAGTTTCTTGTGCTTGTCCTTTCACCCCCCAAGATGGAGATTTCCCAGTTCCTCTGAATCACCATGTGTGAACCAAGGGCTTTGATTTTCACTCAGCTTCATCCTGTCCATATCTTCTTCCCATTTACTGTCCTGCCTTCACTCCATGCTCTGCAGCAGCTCCTTCCTGAGCAATGGGAGCAGACTGATTTGGGTAAGCCTCGGTTCTCCTATTTATACTCCATTTTTACTGCACCACAAGCCTTTTTTTCCCCTCTTTCTTCTGTATTTTTGTGCCTGGAAAATATTTGTAACTTTTTTTCCCATAAAAAATCTAGCTTGCATAATTTTGACAGTTCTTATTCCCAAGTCCTCTCCCCAACCTCCCAGATACTTCCCTCTCTGCTTTTGTATCACTTTTACCTACTTGGTGTAACTGCTGTTTTGCCAACATAGGATGTTCTTGTATGTCAGTGAAGAGTCATTTCCCTTATATATATATATTATACATATATAATATATATTATATATAATATATAATTCTTTTTTCTTTTTATGTATATTTGAAGATATCTTTGTATTGTTTCCTAACAGAAATTCCAAATCTCTTCATCAAGAAAGTCACTGAGCTCTTTGACTCCTCTGACTTTACTTCCTTTTTGATTTTGAAAGCCCTGGTTTTGCTACCAGTGAGTCAAGCGGTGGTCACTGAGTCCCAGGCGATCTTCTATGGCTGATCCTCAAGAAAAAACAAGTCAAAAATGCCTCCCCTGTGACTAGTGAGGAAGTCTGTCCAGGAATAGCTGGACTCCACCAGCATCATAGAGTGGTTTCCCCGATTTCCCCCTGGGAAGTCCCTTGAGAACACAATTCCCAGCAGTTTTCCTTTCACTAGTGCCATGTTGTGACCAGACTCTGTCCTCAGAAGTCTCCAGTATCCCGGTGTGACATCTCGGTGTGAGATGTCCCTATGCCTGGTGCCTGATAAACCTCTTTTTTGTGTGCGACACTGCTGAATGGCTCCTGGCATTGGCATATGAGCACTTGGGGTCTTTCATATGGATAGTGCACAGCCACCGTTTCTTGTTCACATATTTTGGGACCTCTGGTTGTGGGTTGTTGACTTCTGAGTGTTGTTAAAGGCTTTCATTCCTTTTTTCAGGGCAGGTATTTATGTAATGCATCTTCAATCCCTGAAGGTCCTGCATGAATTTTATGGATTTTGGAGGCTCCTTAAATCTTCCCTTGCTGGGAGAACGTGACCAGTGGGTTTGCTGATAGGGTTTCCATAGGAGCCTGTGTTCTTGTGCAGAGCTCTAGGAAATCTGCCTTTTATCCTCTGCCACTTTTGATTTGTTGGTGTTTCTTCTCCCGCTAGTATTTTTGCAAGTCTGGTTTTAAGTACAAGCTTCCTTTGCCACTTAAGTTTACATATATTATGTTGTTTATAGCAGATATTTCTCCTCTAGTTCAGCTTGAATTCTGCGTCAGGGTGGTCCCTCCTTCACTTGAAATCACCTTTTAATCTCCCGTTGAACAGGGATCGCTGCCATTTTCCATTGAGGGCTAAAACGGAGCGGTCTGAGCTCCATTCTGCTTGATGGCCAAGAGCCCAGGCAACCTGCAGCTTTCCGAGGGCAAATCCTCGCTCCAGAGAAAGCAAAACCTCCACTTCCAGCCTGGGGAAAATAAAGAAAAAAGAGAGAAAAGAAAGAAAAGCCAAAAAAAGATGATTTCATCATCTGTGAGAAATTCCTCTGGGCACCAATATTTGAATATTTGGCACTCTACCGGCAGCCAGATGAGTGAATGGGCTATTTTGATGAGCCCCAGCGAGCCCTCGGAATTGGGCCACCTCCAACAGATGACAGGCAGGTCACCAGAGGGCTTTCAAACCAGCTCAGCCAGAAAGAATTATTTCACTTCGGTCAGATATATCCCTGTATCTCCCCCTTTATGTGCGGGATCTCTCCCCAGCAATGTCCTTTCCGCAGTGGTCAGGGCACTGATAAAGGAGAGCAAAAATCACCTTCCTGCGATGCTCTTATTAAAGGTATACTTTAGGAACAGCCTTTTTGGAGAAATCTTATATTTCCTTTGGTTTTATCTTGGCAACACCTAAGAAAACGATGTTAACAACAAAGGTATATTGCTATCAGAGGATGCTGTTTGGGGAAGCCTTGCTTTCCTATTTCTTTTTCCATGCATTTGTTTGTTTTTCTTGGCTGCTTTTCTCCTGCTTAGGCGGTAAAGTTGCCTAAGGTCGGAGATTTTGCTCCAGCTTCCTTTGTAAAAGACCTTGGAACTTGATAAAATGCCCACAAATGGAGGTGGAAAGCAACCCACAGACTTCATCTAAGTGCATATCTAAACTGTGGTTCTGGTTCATGTCTTGGAAAAGAGGCAGGAAACATTTTATTTTGGGGTGGTTCCAGCGTTCAGGCAATGGTGCTTCTCTGAGCAGAGCAGTGAGTTGAATCACTTCATACCTTCTATGTAGCTCCTATATCTCATATCACAACATTGTCATTGCTTGACTCTGGATTGGGCCCTTCTGAGGACAGAATAATAATATGGAAAAATGCCCAATGCCCACTTCAATATTCGGGACTCATGTAGATGACAAATGAGGTTATCGGAAGAGAAATATAAGCTCTGGGAGACTTTGCAGCCTCATGCTGAGCAAAGACCATTGCAGTGGCTGCTAATGAGGCTGGTCAACTTGGTCTACATTGCAAAAAATGTTATAAACCCGCTCCAGGTGAACTTCCCTGCAGCCTTCAGTGTTGTGGGAGGATGACAGGGATTATAGGAAGTGGAAATGTAAATGGGAATGTGCTGGGTACAGCTGGGAGCAGAGCTTGGTGGTGCTGCAATAACCGAACTGTCCGGGTGCCAGTGCTATCCCAGGTGCTCCTTGAGGCTCCACACAGGGGTGATGATGGGGACAAGTGGCTTCAAAGGAAGAGAAACTCTGAATTTAACGGTAAGGGAAGAAAAAAAAAAAAAGGAAAAAGAGAGGCCTGTGTTTAGTGGTTAACAATCACTGAGCGTCACATTTTTTTCCAAAGCAGAGGCCGCTTGATTTTTGCTTCTGTCCCACTCAATTAAGCTCAAAAAGCTGCAGGAAAAGGAGTCAGACCTTTGCAAAAAAAGACGTGAAGCTGCTTTTGGAGTGCCAGGTTCGTGCAGTTCACACGCTGAAGAGTATTTGGGAACGCAGTGTTAGGGTTGGCTGGATGCATGGACAAACACACGAGCTCAGTGCTGGGACAACATGTCCTGGTTTGGTAGCTCTCTGTTCATCAGTGCTTGTTTGCAGCCAGACTCTAAAGAGCGCCTAAATAAGGACATTTCTGATGGCAGATTAATCAGGTTGGGATGGCTTTTACTGTGGTGGTCGGGGCACTCGTGACAATTACATGTGTCTCCTCTGGCAAACAGAGGAGCTCTCTGGACTTTGTGAGGGTCCTGTTTAGTTTTGCTGCTAATGGCAATAACTTATTGTTCAGAGCCTGCCAAGCAGCCAGCAAAGGAGGTTCAGATGGTTCATGGCTCCCCATGCGAGGGATGTGACCATCGCTGTGACCATCCACCAGATGTACAAGTCTTTGCCCCAAAAGCATGAACCCTTTCTTGACCAAGATGTAAATTCCCAAAGTTTTCTTGCTTGAGGTCCTTAAATCTTTGAGGTTAGAGGGTCCACATGTCTACTCTCTGGCTCAGCGTGAATCTGTCTCCTTGGTTTTTTTGAGTGGGTTTCTCCATAAATACCATTGGAGGGGCCCATGAGCAGCCCAAAGTTCCCTTGTTTTTCCATGATATGTGTAGAGTTTCTAGTTGGCACTCTAGAACTGGAGCAGTTGAAGCTGCTTCCTTCCTTCTTGCAGGGACTCAGTGCCACAGGGGCTCTCACACACACCTCTCCTCCTGCATGGTCAGCACTTCTCCAGCTCTAAGTCTTTTATTTTTTACCTAGATGTTAGAAAATCACAAAGACAACTCTGCTCACATTTCTATTATTTCAGCTACATTTAATGATGGGAGCTCCTCTCCGTCCTCCCCTGACCTTTTATGATTTGTTTCAAAGTTTATTTGGAGCTCTAGATGGACAGATGAGATGTATCAGGGATGCTGCTGAACCTAGTCTGAGATACAGAGCTGTTCTCAGCTATGGAGATGGATAAGGAATTATGGTAAAGAATTAATCAAAGCTAAATGTTGCTCTATTGACTTTCCAAACAAAATTAAAACTGAGACACAATTACAGTTTGGATATGTGCTGTGAAATGTTTGACATGCAATTAATTCATGCTGTTAATTATTTGATGCTTTCCAGAAGCCCCGTGTGGGATTTAGTACAGAGCTGCATGGCACAACAGATCTCCTGCAGAAGGGACAGCATCTTCCCCTGCCACTTCCCTGTTGGGATGGTTGCTCACAGGCTGTGTCATCTCATTGCCTGGGTTGTCAGTGTTTACTCAGAAAATTCATTCCCATTCATAATTTGGCCGTGTGCAGTAGGCACAGGATGTGCATATTTTGGAAGAGATACTGCATCGGGCTCAGGGTCAACAGAAGGGCTAGTTCTGTGCTGATCCGCAGGTGGTTTAACTCACTGCCTGTGAGAACCACAGTGGTAGCAGCAAATTGCCTTTCCCAGGGACAGATTATACCGAAGAGACACTCTGCCCTGCTCAGGACTTAAATCTTGGCACTTTTCATAGCCAGGTGGCACAGTTCTGGTGCCAGCACTGGCCAGGCTCTCTGGAGAGCCTGTTTGCAAGCCAAGCTCAGATTTAGGTAAGCTGGAGATCTCTTGTGTACATGCAAGGGCACGTTCTGCTAAGCAGAACATGTTCAGACCAAGCAGCCGTGTAGACACGGCCACTGGGAGCAAGGAAGCGTAGAAATTCACGCTCTGCTTTCTTCCCCGTGAAGCCAGCAAACATCAGATTCTCCTGCTTATTGGGGAGGCAGGAAAGAGAGGAATTTCATAACTTCATTCCTTCGATTTGCTGTTCCCTCAAAAATGCTGCTCTTCCTTCAGCTTCTTCTCTGGTCTCCAATCGAAGCCAAGTTTTCATAGCTCCTTCCCCTGCCCCCTCGCAGCTGTCTGGTTTGAATTACGGCAGTGCCTATCGCTCCTAGCTGCCTTTGTGAATACTCTCTTATTAAGGAGAGAACACTTTGCTTTCAAAATCCCTTAAGTGATAATCTAATTTAGCAGGATGACTTCGGAGTCCTGGAAGTTTTGAGGGTGGGTCTCTCCTACTATAATTTTCCATCTAAGTCATGAGCCTAGTGACTATCCATATGACGAGCTCTTGATGAGAACTGCCCTGAGTTTTGCCTCACTACCTGCTTTCCATTTTTTGCTGTAATGCAGTGATTTGGAGTGTGCTAAAATCGCAGCTATTTGCTTTTGTTGCCAAAGATGGACTAATGCTGAAAACTCTCGAGAGAGGAATGAGCTTTCATCCAAGTGGAGGTCAGACAGCCAAATATCTCCCATTACTAAGATCAGCGCGCACTTGATGCTGCATCATATTTGAAGCTAATAATGAGTTAAACACTAACATTAACAGCTGGGGGAAAGTGAAAGAATACCAGGAAATGGCTCCTCAGGAATCTTATAATTAGCTTGTGGAATTCATTGCCACAAGCGATCGTTCTGATGAATACTATTGTCCCAAAGCTATGGCCCTTACTCAGGAAAAACTCCCATTTGTCTGAGCAAGAAGTCTCTGGTTGAGCTTTCTGGAAGGACTTGCTGTAAGGCAGGGCAAGAATGACTGTGCTTTCCTTCGCTGACAAGGTGGCTGCTCACAAAGCCTAGGAAATACTGTCAAGACTTCCTAGGAAGCCCGTCTGGCCTAAAATAGACAACCTGGGAATAATTGTTCCTGGAATCCTAATGCTTAATCCACCAGGTTTCCTCATTTCCCCTCAGCCCCATCTATTCCCTAAAATTAGCGGCCCATGGGTGAGAAAGGGATTTCTGTGTCTGCCTCAGGTGGCCGACCTCCGTGGCAAAATCACTTGTCAACAATAACCACCTCTGGTCTGATTATAAGGGAAAATTATTTTCCTGCCTGGGTCTGGATCTTAACTAATGCCTGGAAGTGAATGCCGTAGTGTCATAGGAAAGCGGTTTGTGAGCTCACAGGCAAATTTAGTCCGTTATTCTGCATGCCTTGACACCAACAAGGTTTTCTCCAGAGTCCACACATTACTTTTGACATTAAATTCCCTTTATAGGTTTGTACGTTTATGTTTCTAACAAACTTGGCCTGTGCTTTTTCTACTGGTGTCCATAATGTGCCTCATTTTAGGACCAACTGGACAGGCTGAGATTTCTAGTGGTTTTATTTCCAGAATACGAGCTGGAAATTACACAACGGGTGAAAATATAGCTGTGAACTGCGTATCATCTTGATCAGATATATATCATGGTGCTCCATCGGAAGAGCTGTCCATGCAACAACTGGAAAAAGGTGTGAGCCGTCGTTTCTTACTCCATATACGTAAGCGGAACATCACAGCACAGCTCGTAAGATGTGATAACACGCGAAAGAGAAGATCTCAACCAGCAAAGGTTATCATTAGGATTTTGCAATTGAAATGACCTGTGATTCACTTCTCGTTTCTGAGGGGGGTTGCTGGTTTTTGGAGCTAACGTGAGGCAACGAGGCCTGGTTTTTGTAACACGCGGAGCCACGCGCTGTGCAAAGGCATCGACACGCCGTTTTGGACACCCAAAGGGCAAAGGCCTTGCCAAACAGTCGTGTGCTGACACCTCGCTGCTGGCTGAGTATTGACATCCGCACGCTGCACCATATCAGCTCAGCTGGGTCTTGTACTCATTATATTGGCTCAGGAGCTGCTTTTTCTCCTTCCACGAGTGCACACGTTGCTCGTGTTCATCGTTCAAGCTGTCCTGTTGGAGATCTGCCATTAGCCACGGAGCTCGCAGGGATTTGATGTCGAAGACAAATGAATTTGAGAAAATCAATAGAAATTCCACAGCAACACACAGGACTCATCTCAAATGATAGGGACCTGCTGTAGTCCCAACCTTTTGAAGCATTTGGTATAATTTCTGAGTGCTCAGAACATTAAAAACAACTTTTATTTATTTATTTTATTTATTTATTAAATAAATCAAAGTATTTTAGATTTTTTCTGGTCTTCTAAAAGCAAAATCCATTTGAGGCAATATCGACCAGCTCTGTTCACTGAGCAGTTTCCTTCCTACTGGACAAACTGTCATCCTGTTGCTCTCATGAAGTCTCATTTTCAGTAAATGAGGAGCATGCAGAAGCCGCCGTGTGTTGTGGGAACATGACCAGTAAGGAAAATTAGAAGAAAGAAGAACCCAGGACTACACAGCAGCCTGATAGCTAATTTGACTAAAGAGATTAATACTAGCACAACCCAGAAAGAACTGCCTAGTTTGGGGATCTCTCGGGCAAAAGCAAACATTGCCATTTCCCATGAACTCCTTTGTTCCTTGGATGCAGTTTACTCATACTCAAATGTTCCCACTTTGCAAGACCTAGATGGTCATGAGGGCTAAATATTATTTTTATAGTTATGGCTTATTTTCGGTTCTTCTTGCCCAGGACAGCAAAGAGCAATGATGTAAGAAGAAACCTAGTCATGTATTTGCCTTGGATCAAGTCTATGGGATCCTGTGACTCAGACGTGTGCATCTGAACTGCATTTCATGATACTGTGGTCAGGGCTTTTGCAGAAGGGTAGCTGGGTGGTTGTAATAGTGTTTTCTGGCATTCAGACCCATCACTCTATGTATCTTCTCTCTAAAAATCATAGATAAAATCATCATTTTTTCATAGAAGTTCAACTTCTGTTGCTGATTCCTAGATGGAGGAACCGCCTCCCAAGATCATAACTTAGGAAACTCATCTCTTACCAGCATCACCACAGCTCTTATCCAAAGACCACTGCACTGTGTACAGTTCTCTAATCGACCCTGGGTCAAGCTATGTGTACACATAAAAGGCGGTCCTGAATGTTTTGAGAGGATTGGGATTTGTTTCCCCTCTCTATATTGAAGATGATTGAGGTTTTCACTTCCAGTGGTGAAAAACAGAAGGAATTTAGCTCACCAGAACAATTGCTCTTGTCTGATGCTCTGGGTTTGATTAGGGGCCTTTGTAGATGCCTGAAAATCAGTTCATATCCTCTGCTTAAGAGGCAAACCCCGTAAAACGTATTAAGTGTCCCACAGAGTATGGCTCGTGTTTAATTCTGTGCTTATTTTTGGTCACAAACTCAGCGGGAAGCTGCATAAACAAAGCTGCAATCTGCATCCACGCGCACACACAGAAAGGTTGCCAAGCAAACGGTGCCAATGTGGGTAACTCTTATGTAAACGTGGAGTCTAGACAAAACGATCTAGAGGCAGAAGCCAACGCTGATGTCAAAGGAGATCAAATGCTGATAAAATTGCTAGAACCGGCGAGCCAAAGGGGGTTTGTGTTAGATTTGGGTAGTGGTTAACAGGGGTGTTTTGTCTCAGCTTGGAGTTTTTGACCTAATGTATTACTTCAGACTTCCTAACTCTGCATCCAGGATCTGATTTAACAGGTCTGAAGAGCCTTTGCTCTGGCTAGTCCTCTCGTGCCTTTCCAGGCAGCGAAGTGCTCGGCCCCTCTTCCACGACTGGATGCAACGACCGGGTGATTCATGACCCGTTGGTGGTGCCCGAGCAATGCTGGGTGATGCTGATGGGGACATGGGGACACACATTATGTGCCAAGCGCAATCTAGTTCATCTACAAATCCCACTTCCAAAGCCAGATTGGGCCGCAACAGGCAAAAACTGCCTGCCTCGATCCAAGAGCATGGAAACAGCACGTTCCTCAAACCAGATTTTCAGGAGTGCGGCTTCTCACATCCTTTATCACTGAATACCACCCGAGACACAAAGGAGCTGCTGACCCTGTCCAGAGCATTCGAAAAAAAAGAAAAATAAGAATTCTTAACAATCCTCCCTCTGTGCCTTGCTGTTTTCCTTCTGGACTTTTGCATGCCTTATCTGGGATCTGCATCCCGCGTTCTGTTTGCCCATTGTGTCCCTGGGTCTGGTTGCGAGAGAATTTGGTCGGATCATAATTTGCCTTGGGGTTGTCCTGCCAACATCTGCACACGCACTGCTCTGGATGGGGCCACTCGCAGCCTCGTTTCTGGAATAGAGCAATAAAGTTTTCCAAAACCGAAATAACTTTTCAAGGAGAAAACAAACTCGCAAAAAAAGGTTATTCGTGGGAAACGACTTGGAGGGCAGAACATGGGGTCAGTTACTAAACAGGTTGGGGTCAGTGACACAGAGGAAATAAGCACCACGAGAGAGCAAATCTACCGCGTGGTTCTTGTGGTCGGACTGACCTCCCACACTTTGTGTCCTTGGCTGCCTCTCTGTTCCCAGCGCTTTGGCCCAATTACGTTGACTCCGGCATTCCTTGTGTCCAGAAGATGATTTTCACTTTTCCCAGTTCAACCTGCTGGATTTTTTACCTTCTGGTTCCTCGGCAAACAATGTGCTGGGGAGCACGGGAGACAAGACGGTGGCATTAATGTTCTTGGACACCATTTCTCCCACCAGCCAAAAGCCTCAGAAAGGCTCCTCAGCCCATAACATGGCCAACCCATCCCAGGGACCTTCCCATCCATGTGTCTGTCCCCAGCCCGTCCATCCATCCAGGCAGGGCCAGGAAAGGGGCCTCCCGTTCCTACCAGGCCCAGGAATTGCAAGCGATGCGGAACGTGCCGCTTTTTTGCCCCCTGTGCTGGGCTCCAAAGCCCTCCAAAGGGAAAGCCCTAGGGAAGATGCTCTTTCATATTTCCTCCCAGGCACAGAACAGCTCTAAAATGATGCAAGTCGTGTAATCTGTGTTTTGAATTTTGCTCAAAAGCTTATTAACCCCCCCCTCCCTTTTATTTTTGGGGGGATTTCCTTTGTTTTACAGAGCAGCTGCAGGCTGCATGGTCCCAGAATTGCAATTTTGGCCTGCAATAGCACCATACACTGCCACAGTGTGTATTACATATCCAATAAAGCCTGACTATTGCGTCCTCTGGGCACACTTTAAAATAATTGCTTGTAAAAGCACATACTCATCTCAGCTGCGCTCGTCTGAGGGACCGGTGACAAAAAAGCCTCCCCAGCTTTCCAGACCGCAAACTTGACTTGTCTTCCTCCCTCTCACCCCCCTCTACTTCTGCTCTCCGCTCTCCAGAGATTTCTTTTCCAAAGGGAACCACTCTATGGCTTTCTTACCCTGTAGGGCTGCTTCTGAGCTTGCCCAGGTGCAAAGCAGCACAAATGCTTGGGGCAAGGAGAAGAAATGAGATTCCTCCATCCCACAGGAGATGGAGGCACGACTTCTCCCACCTCCTCCTCCATGAAAACATCCTTCTGCAGCGAGTGGGACTTGGGGACACGGAGGAAAAAGCCATTTCTTTGACCAATGTGGCCTACAAACCCCAGAGACTCTTCCTCTTTCTCCTCCTAAAGCCCCTGTGCAAGCAGGGAGCCCAGAGCCCTTTCTTGGCCGCGCTGCCCCGTCTCGCAGTGACTATTAGCACTGAGTGACACGGGAGCATCGAGCGCTTTGCAGTCTGGGGTCGCTTCGCTCTCAAGGAGCATCCGGGCGGCCGCAGCCGAGCCAGCCAAGGCTCATTTGTCTCCGGATTTTCTCACGCGATTTCAGGCACCGTTTCTTCAGGCCGCAGCTGGGAGCATGGAGAGAATAGCCCCTTTGCTGTGTTTTGGCATGTGCTGTTCTGGCGCTAGCCAGAGCGGGAAGTTAAGAAAAAAGAATCATCTATCTATCTATCTGTCCATCTATCCATCCATCCATCCATCCATGTGTGCATAGAAATTTAAAGCCCTCAGGATCTTAATAAAACGTAATTCAAAATCAGTTCGAACATGAAATACCTTTTGGGAAAAAGCTTTACTCTTTCTTTTTGATTTGATATGCTCATTAGCAATCCGTGCTTCAGTCCATCTTGGAGCAAGAAATCATGAGATCTGTTTTTTTTGTGTGTGTGTGTCCGTGTGTTTTGCAGAAAGTACCAGGAGAAAGTTTATCTGCTCACAGCTCATTGCAAGAATTCCAGGCAGGGGCTTGCAGTATTTACACAAGGTGTTTCATTGTGAATGTTTTGTATGTAAAAGTATTAAAACACAAGAAATACGCATAGCGAGTTACAGAAAATTAATTCTCTTCCTTTCATTCCTGTACCTGCAAGCAACCTCTGCCAATTCTCTTTCTATTCCAGAGCAAATTGCGCCCATAAAAGACCAGAGAGCATCTGCTCTATGCAACATTTCTGCTTGTTTATAACAGGAGAAGAAAAAAAAAATGGATTGAATTTATTACAGCTGGTGAGGAAAATCTGTTTTTGTCCCTTTCACCTGAATGTCACTAAAACCATGTGTGCGATACGAGGGCCTGGCGCATACCTGTAAAGTGTTTCTGCTGTTGCTATTTGTGCAGGGCTTTCCTGAGGCCTGACCTTGGGCAATCGCGGCTTTGCCTCGCTTTACAGAGATCTAATTGTTCCTAATTTCCTGTCGGTAAATGGTACAAGGTGTGGAGTTGCACTTCTGATGTTAAATTTCAATCATTTGTCCGACTTAATAGACGTGAATAGCTCTTTCAAATGCGTGCTTCAAGCCCGTGTAGGGCACGTGTATTTTTGCAATCCGCGGTGAGTGGGCAAAGCCGTTTATTCGGGATGTCAGGGAACATTTCCTAGCTCCAGTTGTCAAGCTCCAGGGGAGCTGAGGGCACAGGGCTTGGATCTCCTCATCTCAAGAAATGGACTGCAGAGCGATACTGCGTATTCACCCTATAGAAATGGCAATGGGCTACCGCCCCATGGGCAGCGTTGGCCATGTGCCATCCTAAACCATCCGTACGTAGTGTGGCTGTTGCGTCCCGTTGCGGTGTAGCTACCCCGTACCTGATTCAGAGCCCGTATCGGGCAGCATCTGCACGTCTTCATCCCAATTCCCCAACAGCACCTCTGCTGCCCCCTCATCTGGCTAGGTGTGAGGAGGAGAGTATCGTTTCTTCCCGTTAATACTTCAAAGAGGCAATAAACTCGCAAGGAAAATTGCTCTTGACCTGAGATGGTGCAATTAAAGATTTGCAAAATGGCTTCAACAGGATGCAGAACTTGGAAGAGAGCTGCTCGTGGTATCTGATAAAGCAGCCCAGATAAAGCAATTTGTGTACAGAAAGTAGGTACTTTATTCAAGACATGAGTAATGTTTCAGTAAATAGCAATTTATTGAAATCTTTAAGTCAGCAATCGTTATTCCCGCAAGGTCTCTACAGATGAACTCCTTGCATGTGTTGGTAAATATTACTTGGGAGCAGATTAAAAAAATATGACTCAACACTTAATTTTCCCAGCCACTGGCAAGCCCGAATCACAGCAATTATTGCAATTATAACGTCTCTGTGTTTTGTACTTTTAATTCAGTTTTACACATTATTTTGGGATCTCCTGACAGGATACTAAATTGCATCTGAGTCTTTTTCCTCTTTCTAAAACACTCAATTACACCCAAAAAGTCCATTTATTCATCAAAATATGGAACCATTTCATTTATTCGTTGCATGTGATACAGATCTACAAGTACTGAATATATGAAAAGTGACTGTATTTTTCCTATGAAAAAAGATGTGTATTGTAACTGCTCCCTAGAAGAGTGTGTTCAAATATAATTCAGTTCATAACTAACCACCTTCTGCACAGATAGCATTTTATATATTCCCTTTTTTTCCTTTTTTTTCCTTTGAGCTTTTCAGTTATTCAGTTCCAGAGCTGGATCCGTATCAGGTTTCCTCTCTTAAATAGCTCTCCTGTCTGTTTTGTATAACTTGCAATGGTTTGCAGGATATCTTTGTTTCAAAAACTCTGTTAGTCTGCTCTGGTGGGACTACATATGTCTCTGCTGTGTTTAACTATCCCCTGCAACCTGTTAATATAGCATAATGGGGTTGCAAAGATAAAAACCTTGCTAAGAAAGTAATGCTGCTTTCATTACAAACGTGGACTCTGGAAAGAAGTAGATTCTTGAAACAAAAAATATTTCGAGAGAAGTAAAATCTAGGTCACAGCTTTTCTCAATTTTTGTAATTTAATGCAGCCTGGAATAATTGCTGCGTGCATTCTTTTGAAATCAAGTCCTATAGTGTTCTTGTTACTCAAGCTCTGCTTTCAAATGTTCTTGGTTCTATACGTTGTTCTGTTTTCCAAATAATTACGCTGTAAAAAAAATGCTCAAATAGTGAGTTGAATCAGAGTTTATCCAAATATTGAAAAGAAATTTAGCCATCCACATCAGTCCATTAGCTATTGATTTCTTTGGGGGGAAATTAATTCCACTTCCGAAGGCCTCGTTGCTACAAAGCCCCAAACTTTGCAGAAAAATACACTCTGGCAAAGGGGATGGCAGAAGTGAGAGGCTTATGCCTCAAGTCTCAGGTAATCTTAGGGAAATCGGAGGAAATTAAGTAGAGCATAAATGATGTGTAGGCTTTCTGCATTTTGTATGCAATTCCCTTTGGACAAAACAGTAGGATCATGCATGATTTCTTTTTAAAGACTGTCCTTTTTCTATAGCAAGTGCTGCAGAAGACGATTTAGGAGTGCTCTAAAGCTCTTTAAAAGCACCTGATGGAAGTGAAAAGGCTGAAGTTGAACACAATTCCTATCAACTACCTGGCAGACCCAGCTTTACATGACAAAAGAAACACCAAGGAATCTCTCCCAAGCTGTCTCCAGGCAGGTGGGACACCAGGGAGATGTATTTTGGGGCCCACTGCCTAATGTGACCCTCTGGCTGAGCACAGCGCATCATGCAGGAGATGCATCACTCCACCTCATCTCTGTAGACCACAATAGGCAGCTAAGTATGCATGCAACCTCAGCCTTTTCTTTTTCACAGAGGTCTAATTCAGGCTTTAATTGTGCTTTTTGTTCCTGCTTCCCATTGCCTTTCAGTTCAGGAATGCAATGGGGAGATGCTGGAAGGGGCAAAGCAGAAAAAAAGGGAGAAAAGCAATTGTCCCCCATTGTCACCTTCCAGGAATGAAAGGAGGGCAATGAATACCTTAGATTTGACACAAAAGCATTTTCTTCTCCTTTGTCTTGCCCTTTCTGTGCCTCAGTGTGTACCACTTCATATATCACCTGATCAGGGAAAAGATATGGAAGGTAAATCCTGAAGAAAAATCTCTTTTTATCTGTTAAGCAAGAAATTACTGGCATTCAGATCATGCATAAATATTTGAAAAACTAGTCTATTAAGTTGATGGATCATTTCCTTCTCTGTAGCTAAAATGAAGTATTTCAAAAAATCTCAGTGAGCTTCTTGACTTTTTCTTCATGAAAAAAGAATTAAGTACAAGTATGAAGCAAAACACACAAATTGTTATTATACATTCTTTGGTATCTCTTTCAATAAACACTCTTTGAAATGAATACACTTCACCTCTGTATGCTTTTGTTGTGTCTATAGCGAATCGATTTTCCAGTAGGAAAATGAGGAGAACTTCAACTGCTCTAGTCAGTAGTTAGTTAGATCCCTTTTCAGCCACTGCAATCCATCACCATCTCTTTGCCTTAAGTCAAAAAGTGCATTATGAAGCACTGTATCTTTTAGGTTATATTTGTAATTGAGATTCAAGCAATTTCTGTGGTTTAGCAACCTCGTCTGCTTCCTCCAGTCTAGTTCCATAGGATCAGAAGTTGGGCGAGGAACATCTGTCCCCTTGTTCCTTGTTGCTGGATTTCTAAACCTAGCGTTGGTCACCAAAGATGAACGATGCAGGATTTTTTAATACTTTAGACCCGTTCAACTTTAATTATATAGTTGGTTCTTCTGAAAGAGTCATCAGTGTGTCCATGCTAAGGAATTTGCCTGGATTGCCCCTCAGTGCATTTCTAAAGTCTGATTTGGTTTATTTTCCCTGATGATGGCAATTGGATTGCACCTTTGGCTATTTTTGGTTAGTCTACTGTAACCTTTTCTTTCCTATTCATTCATTCCTATTCATGTGATTAGTTAAAAATGGGAATAATTAATAAATAGTAATTATGTTAATACATACAGATTGTGGAGTGTCACTGTAAAAAAAAGTTTGTATAACTGTGTAATGTGGCCCAATTTCGGAGATTCAGGGAAGAGTCATTCCCAGAGGGGCCTTCATCAAAAAGCAGATCATTAATTTGGTATCATTGCTTGGTAAGATGCTATAAAGTATCCCCAGAGCTCGGTGCTATTCGGAGGGGAAGGAATGAGGGGTATATCTTGCTTAAATGCAAATTACACCAAACTAATGGTTTAATTATGGAATTTTCCTTTTTCTGGTCTGGATTGTCTAAGAAGCTCCTCACCTTTCTTAATTGTTGATCTTTTGTCAATTTTACTGATCAATATTTAAGTGTGACTTCTCGTTTATTGACCCTGAGATTCATAGGAAAGTCTAACATGGCTTTCTTCTCTGATCACATGAGTATATGAATTAGTGCCAAGTTTCCAGTGTGAATACTTGTGTCTTAAAATTTCTTTCCATTAATTTTTTTTGCTTCTGTAATAGTTCTTGTCAGTCAACTTGTTTGTTACTGGAAAGAGAAGCTTAGAAAGAACATCAACACAGTTACAGTACATTTAATAAAGCCTTAAAATGAATATTCCTGGGAACTCTTTTTGTAGTGTTTTCCCAGCAGTCCTTCTTCCAGTGGAGAGCTCAACAAAAAGTTCTAGCAGAGAAGGATACTAGGTCATTTTTCATGGAAATCCTCATTCGTGTAGCCCAGCGTGTGCAGGATTGGGTGCTGTTTGGCGTGGCATAATTCAATATCTTAGAATATCTTAGAAATCTTGTCTGCCTTTCTAAGCATTGAAGTAAGTGGCAGGTTATGAGGAGGATTTGAGGCAATTTTGTTAGAAAATGTGGCCTTTTTCTAGCAGCAAACTGTCTGTATTTTTTTGGAAATCTGAGATGACTGCTTATTTGAGAGAGTTTCAGTGTACATCTCTGCTTGGTGGTAAGTGCCAGGACTTTCATATACATCCCACTGATGGAAAGGAAACTTGAGACAACTTGCAAGGAAGGCTTCGTTCCCCCTGTTTGCAGAGGAAGGCCACGAGGTCAAAGGAAGCTCTGGCAAATGGAATGGATGGGGCACATCTTAGCTGCAAGACTGCGGTGTCCCCTCATGTTCCTGGGGAGGCAGAGCCCCCTCTCTAAATTACAATAAAAATTGTGATTTAACTTTGTTTAATGCTAAAACAGGGACACCAAAATGGCAAACATCAATGCTGGTTGCGCCTCCGAGAAGCAATTAGACAAACCTCACCTGTACTAGGACATCCTGATTCTACCTTGAATTTCCTTGTTTGAGACCCATTTCGTGCATGGGGTCTTGCAGGTGTGCAGGACCAGGACAACGGAGTGTGCTTGGAGCTTGTGAAGTCACATCTTAAACACCTGAGAGGACTCATTCCACCTTGGTGGGAGGAATTGAAACAACTAATGTGTTTACAGAGTCACACATTAAATCAGTTTACAGATCAATCGAGAAGATTAGAAGAAACCAATACATCTCCTGCTACCTATATGATCCCAAGCCCAATTTATATTTGCAGTTGGGACTGGACAAGGATAGGAAGTGTCTTACCGAGTTTTATTATCCTTCATTCCTACCCAAACTGAGGCCATGTTTCTTTGTGTTATATCTTCTGTTTTCTGCTTAGCCATATTGCAAAGACACTACCACGTCCTCTTGTTGTTTTCTTGTGGTTTAGAAGAGCTGACACACTCTGCTCCACAAAATATAGACTGATGGTGCAGGGCGCTCTCCCCAGCAGCAAATCTGCTCATGAACTTGAAAAATGACCTGTTTCAGTTCCCAGTACTGAAATCTGAACTAGTTAGACTCAAATGAGGGAAGAGAAACAGGCACTTAAGGGACCTCGGTAGCCTCATCCTGCAGGAGACATCACACTCCCAATGCGCCTATTCCTTCCATCGGTTTGTGAGGGACCCCAAGGTGCCTATCCAAAGTTTGGAAGTGTTCCTCAGGCACAAATAAAAGGAGGGGGGAATCTATCTCATTCATCACATCCATCAGTTCTACCTGTGTTTCCATCATGTGTTTATTCTTCTGGCTACTAGGGAGTTAAATGAAGAACAAGCATGTGGCTAAAACACCAAGTTAGAGCTCTGAAATCGGGCAGGATCTTGCTTTCTAATTGTGTTATTCTGTAGAAATCACTGTTTGCTGGCGGGGGAGGAAATCTGTTTTCCTCTTTGCACCAACCAACTCCATTCCCTAATCCCCGCCAAAGCTACCGAAGCAGGAGACCATCCAAATAAGAGAACCATTGTAATATCCGAGGGGAATTCACAAGTTTGATGTACCTGGGAAGACCGTGAGTCACTGCAGATGTGGAAAGTGTGGGACCATTAGAGAAGGTCTTGCAAAACGAAGCGACGTAATGTCGAGAGAGCAGATGGATTGCGTGGAGCTTTGCAGGCTCTGTTTTCTCCCTGGTTATTCAGTTTGCTCCAAAACATCTCCTTTCCATTGACACAGAGCTCACTGAACTGGGAAAGTAGCGTGATCCCCTTTGGGCATTTCCATCGTTGGGGACAGCTCGGCAATGCGCACAACAGAGACACGGTCGAGGTTGGATAACCAGGGGACTCCAAGTGCAAGTGAAAGCATGGGGTGAATAGCAGCAGGGAGGGAGAAATTAGGCAGCACAAATCCTGCAGGGGGTTCCAGGTTCATCTAGCGTATTTTAGCGTTTTTGTTTTGTTTTATTGCAACAATTCTAGGGGAGATGGAGGCTCTGAGGAGTTGGATCCTTTGCAACCCAGATCCTAACTACGCTGTGCTATCTGCATGCAGTTCACCTTAACCTTGGCACTGGTCCTGCAAGTCTCCATCGTTGATCCCAGAGCAGGTGGCCTCAGTGCCTTCCCCAAGAAGGTGCCGCTGACACCATGAAGGTCACAACTTCTGCAAAGCTGCTTCTCGGAATGGGCTCTGCAAGGATGGAGATGCAAGATCCACTTCATACACATTTCTCCCAGACCCTGCTCACAGCTCACTGCAAAGCTGTGCCCCCCAAAACCATGTGGGAAGATTACAACCAGATTTTCACACTGCAGGATGTTCTGTTTACAAACGGAGACCAAACTGTGCAGCCGAATCACAACCCCTTATTAAAGGGGAAAGACTGAGCCGATGAACTGCCGTGTGCTGCACGGATAAACTGGAATTACCGCACTGCTCCTCGCTTAACTGGCACGAGACCCAGTAACGTGGGTATCCAACCAGTCATTCCGTACATAGAAACTTGTAATTGTGTGAGTATTTCCACTTGCTCTCTATTCGGCTGATGAAAAAGCGCAGATGTGAGGGGGAAAGGTTGTGTGAGATTCGGGATGTCGCCAGCTCCTCCTAACTAGCCTCCCTGAGCTGTTCAAAGATTACTTCAATGACTGTAATAGCAAGACTAATTTGCTATAAATTGGGCAGGAGAGCTAAAGCGAAGGAAGGTTGTGCCAGGAAGAAGCATGAAATCAAGGGGAGCGTCCTCCTCTCAGGATGGACAGGGTTGAGGTGACCACACAGCAGTTCCTCTCCGTGCCCATCGGATGATATTCCCGGCGCTCCCTCTTCCCACACGCCAGCTCCCCTTGTAGGAGCTGCACGGGCATTTGAGCAACTACCCAACCATAAAATAAGCACAAGTGTTTTCACAGGGAGAGCACGAGGAACGTGTTTGCAATCTGTTCCAAGCTTCCTCTAAAAGAAGGGTACCACCTCCACGTACAGCATTCGTGTTAGTGTTCAGGGAAGCTAAAACAAAAGAGAAGAGCAAAAAAAAAATGGAGTTGTTTTGGTCCGATACTGCTGGGTTTGTCCTTTTCCAGACACACCAGATTAGACTCCTTTCCTGGTTTGTAGACACCCTAAATCTGACAGGGAAGGAGTAAAGTACTGACATATGGTTAAGATAGTAAAACACCCCAAACCTTTCCAAGCATTAGCTGAAGTGCATCCAAAATTCCATTAAAATACATACTGAAGTAATGTGGAAAAAGAGGGCTTTTTTGCAGCCATTTATGTGTTTTTTGGTGTCCTAGTGTCATCATGACTCTTAACTCAAATTCCTGAAGTTCACACACCCGGCACGAAACGCTGTGTTGACTTGGTGCCACAAATCAGATCTATTCAGGGAACTTGAATCTCCTGGCCCCTCAAATCTAGCACTTCCAAATTAACACCAATTGTGGTTAGTGCCTTAATGTGCAGCCTCTTTAGATATTCATTTCTGGCCATGTGCAACTGCTGACAGGAAAAATGTGTTGGAAAGATTTAACTCTAAACTCATGCAGGCGAGTGACGGTTCAGAACGTTGATATTTTGATAGGAATCTGAATACTGATGGGCAAAAGGTGGGTAATTTGGAGACGAGTCTCTGGTATTCTCAGTTCTCAAGTCCAGTTTCCTGCTGACCAGGGTTGACATGACCCATGCATCGAAATCTTGCCTTGCTCCCTTAAATCCCATCCTAGCACCTAAAAACTGGGCTCATTCTTCCTTCTGAGCACCTTGATGGGAATGATACCCAGCAGTCCACCATGGGCTATAATATCTCAAGAAAAAAAAAAAGCAAAACAAAACAAGAGAGCTTGTGGGACCTCCAAGAAACCCTTCAGCGCTTTGGTGAGCTGGTAGCACTTCATCGCGTGTTGTTATTTCATTTCCAGAGTATTAGGCGAGATCTATACCATATTCCCTGTATTCCTCCCAAATGCACTGCTTTATATTTGGACGAGAGTGGGGATAACTCCGTGTTTAAGTACGGAGAGACGTAGATGGCACTATGGAATCACGCTGCTCTGTTGCGGCTTCGGCTTTTGACTTTGCAGTCAAGGTGGGCTGAGCACATGCGGCTCCGCACCTGAAAGCGAGGAGACATTACAGCATCTGGGTTTGATTTGCATGCCCAGAGAAGGAAATTATATTGCAGAAGGCTTTTACACTCAGGTCATGCATTCTTTTTTTTTCATATCAAGCTGTTGAGGCTGGAGTTCCCCTACCCAGGCACAACCACTTGGGGATTTCAATATTTTGACATCCCTCGTTAAGGTAACACTGAAAAACTGCTCTGTATCATTTTATTCATTCCAAAATAAGACATTTACTTGGGAAGTGATACCTGAAGAATCAACTTATAGTAAAACTTATAGTAAAAAAAATAAGTGGAAGTTCACAGGATTTTCCACTGAGTAGCAACTTTGCTAAAATATTCTTTGGGGAAAGAAATTAGTCAAGAAATTTTGAGATTGTTTCACCCGCAAACCATGAAAGAGAAATGAAAGAACTGCAACGAATCTTGTTAGTTTTTTAATGCTTTTTTTTTCTGTTTAATTTGGAGATGGTATTTTTGCCTGAAAAAGCAACTCTATTTTCTAAAGGCTAAGAAAATAACAATCCAAATGTGAAAATGAGACAGAATTTTTAATTTATAGTCACACAAAAAGCATTAGTCAATCTGAAATGAGTTTTTTGTCTATTTTTTCTGGTTTGGCAGCCAAATTAAAAAGAAAAAAAGCCATTTTGTGTGACTAAATAATGTGCTTTAAAAATAGTCCAAAGGGGATACATTCGCAGAGAAACAGATTCTCTTTCATTTTTTAAGTCATCCAATAATAGGGGCGAAAAAAGGACCAGAACCTCCTCCAAGTTTCCTTTTGCTGCTCCTCTTAAAACAAGGGGAAACACATTTCTGACCACATTACATGTTTTGGTTGGACACTGCTAAATGCAAGGCTTCTGCTCAAGCGCAGGACACCACCCGGCTGAAGTTCAAAGTCGGGCAACCAGCCACGATTATTTGTAAGATATAATGAATCACAAAGCTGTCACAGGAGCAAGCGCAATGGCAGCTTGGAGCATCCTCTTGTAGTAAACACCCTGCCGTGGTGGTCCCTGCTTTGCTTATCCGAAGATTTTCCCCTCCGTTTGTGGCCCGGAGGGACTTTGGGTGCGTGAAGAGTGGGGTTTGGGATGCTGTGTGTCCCTGCCTGTCCTTCTCTCATCTTGGGTTGGACTAGATCATCTCCAAAGGTCCCTTCCAACTTCAGTCGTTCTGTGATCTTCCCTGGGCAGTTTTGGACAGTGCTTGAAGGCAACATCAAGGTTATTGGTGAGTGCATTAGGGCCCAATGCAGGCAGAAGGAGGATGGAAAGGACCTGATATTGGAAAGACCCAGGGCTTTTATCCAAGATAAGAGTTGCAGCTTCTTCACCTTCACCGCTCTGGGAGGCTCTTGGAGCTCCCCACCTCCGAGGGACCTTCCCAGTGTGGCATTCTGTGCCACATCTGCAAATTTATCTTCTCTCCTCCATGGATGCACAGGAGCCCCATTAAAAATAAATGTTCCCCAATAAAAAACTTTCTTTTTTCTTTTTTTTCCCCAGAGAAAAAGGTGCCCAGATGACTCTTAACGTGAAGAGCTTTTACTAAATGTAGTGCTTTAAGCCTTGACTTTCTCCCTTCTGAGGCTGGATTCCCATTCACTTGGAGGCATGAACTCAGCGTTTTATGTGTTCTTCATTCTTTTCTCTCGAGGGGACATTTCTGTAAGACTCAACGGTAGATTCACTTGCTGTGAAACACATAATTGCATTCACACTCCTTGGTTAAACCTGTGTCTGCTGGTTAGCTTTGTAGACTCACATATCTACTACCAATGTGGCTAGCATTGCTCTGGACGGGAGCCCTTTGGAGTGTAGGAAAGTCCATAGGTAAAAAAAGAATAATAAAAAGGCAACAAATATTTGTACTTCTTTAGATGCCCCAGATTTGGTCACCCCTGAGGCACCCGTTGTCCCAGGTTTTCCATCAACTTTGGTTCTCTCAGCGGGAAGCTCTTTGGGCCACTCATCCCTCCATGAGCTCCCAAGGCCCAGAGGAGGTAGTAGAGGGATGTTTGGATTTCTCCAGCCGGGATACCAGCCGTCAGGACTAAAACCAGCCGCTGGCAGGAGGCCAGAGCGCAGCTCCTGCTTGTTCCTGGTCCTGAGGAGGTGTGTGAACCAGTCCACCCAAGCCCCTCCGAACAGCTCTACAAAAACCTCCCTGGGTCTGACCTTGCCTGCAGCCCAAATGGTGGTTTTCGCTGCTGAAGCGGCTCGCCAAAATTCAGGACTCAGCGCCTTGGTGTTTGCTTTCTTCTCTCCCGTTTTGCTGGTGGGAAGAGAAGTGCGTGGCTGGACTCGTGCCCTGGGGTGATGCGGGCCTGGTTGTGCCATGGGAACCCTTGAAGTCCAGTTTCTCCCAGCACAGCAGGGACCAAGAGCCGGAAAGGCTCTTGCTCTGGGAGCCAAGTGCCTTCTCCAACCAAGAAGTTCCCTTTCTTGGTTCCTGTGCTTATTCTGGCCTCATCCTCCCCACTCCCTTCCCACCACCACATCCGCCAGCCGCTTGCCACCCCCTTCCTGGCGGAGCTGGTTTTTCCAGTGCTGCTGAAGGAATTCCATGGAGATTTCCACACCTGCTACAAGCCTGATCCCTTGGACGTGTTTAGGTGGTGTAAAGCAGTGGCTACCAGCATTCCCCTTTGCTTCTGCTCACACAGATGTCAAAGAAGGATCTCTGCCATAGAGCCATAGAATCATTATGGTTGGAAAAGACTTTCAAGATCATCAAATCCCAGTGTCCAACATCACCGTCGTGCGGGTTAAACCATGTCCCTGAGTGCCACATCAACACGTTTGTTGAATGCTCTTGGTTTCAAGGAAAACTCAACTCACCAGTTTATTCAGCAATAGAAAAAAAGAGGTTTCAAAATGTGTTGCTCCATACTACACCCACGGCTACAAGCCCCAGTATGGAGCAGATGTGTATTTGCTCAGTGAAAGAAAGTAATGACCACGTTTGGTTGAAGCACCAGTTAACTATTTGGAGGATGAGGTGCAGTAAGATCGTTGTGATGGGCCACTTGTTGGAATACATGACCTTCTGGATCTCCTCAAGCACCAATCTCTGCGATTTCATTACAGCTACATACAGCTATAAGTACATTCTGCTGTCACCTCGGACCTACCCTTCGTGAATGCTGAGAAAAAACCCTTGTCCACAATGAGATTTACCCCTCAGAAATAGATGACAACAGCAAAAGCAGCTGAAACAACCGATGGAGTCCACCAAACCCCGGAGATCCGCTCCTTCCCCTCGCACCAGCCGCAGAGCAGCACAGCATGTGACACCGGGGTGTCACGGGACACTTCTTTAAGTGTAATAACAGTTGTACAGCGAGGGACTTCTCCAAAGGAAACAGATCCAAAACAATTCTGTGCATACATGGCTGCTTTAATAAATACTCTTATGTATGCTATAAAAAACAGCACATTTTCCTGGCCCTGAGGTTATGGCTTTGCCTGCAAACAGTGCTGCAGCTTGGAATTTCAGGATCCTTTTGAGCCATTGAAACCGAGGAAATTTTAGTAAGCGCTTGATGCCAAATTACTGGAGTTGTCTGCTGTGCAAAACTTTGCAACCATTCTCCTTCACATCATCAACAAACAGGCTGAAAGAAGTGGTGTGCAGGGGTGTGGGAAAAAGAGCTTCGTGGTTTTGGGTTTCAGCGCTGCCTGTGAATCACTTTGCAGTCCTGGGCGAGGGACTCGCGCTCTCTGGGACTCTGCTCTGGAGCCGGATGGTTTTAGTGGACCTCAGTCAAAAGGGTTGGAAAATAGTCCTGGGAGATAGGGCAGAGGGTCCTGAGCAAAGATGACACGTAAAAGCAATATAGTATTACTGTGTTTGATGAAATATCGTGGCTTTAAACTTCTGGAAATCCAGATGTTTTACAAAAAAAAAAAGGCGTTATTGTTGCATACATGTGATTTTTTTTCTTCCTTAAAGGCAAACAAAGCTACGTCTTGCAGACAGGGACCAAGATCCTGACATCCTCATCAGCAGACTCCCACCAAAGCCAGCTCCGGTTTTGCCTGAGCTAGAGTTTGGCTCTTTGTGAATAATCCAACATAATCCATTGACTCTTTAACCCGTAAATTGTCAAACTCAATAATTTCCAGCTGAGCAGATGGCTGAAAACAAATAACCTGTAAGATAAGGTACTCTGGCTCCAGTTTTAAGTAAAATTGAAGTTTGCTAAACATGAACGTTATAGTTACATAAATAACAAAAGAAAAAAATCACCAATGAGGCCAAAAATCGTTTTTCTGCAAAAACATAGAGGATCAATTTCTCCAGTTTAGTATTACCAAACTTGGCAGTAATTCACATTTGAAGTATAATGATGTCATCTGGTTGGCCTTCTCCCATTGCAAACAGTAAATCTTGAAATCTGGAGAGATCTTTTATTTGGTTATTCATATTGTACTGCATCAAGGGGTTACAACACATGTGCCTGGGCTTATTAAAATCATCTGGAAGAGAAGAGCTTATTATTTAAAGGCACAGTACTTGGGCCCATTTTGTTTTTCCTGGAGACTGTTTTTTTTTTGGATGTCAGCTGCACTTACAATCATGTGTTCCCCACCACTTCTGTCCCTTTGAGAGGGCCCTTTGTTTCGAGGAGCTTTTTGTGGTGTCTGCAAGTAGATATTCTCATCCGTGGTCTTAATATCCATCGTCCAAGGATGGGGGATGTCAAATGTCTTTCTTCTTCATGGAGGAGAAGATCCACCATCGTGCTAGAGCTCCTCGTTGGCTTTGGAATGGGAATTTCCTGTGCTCTGGTGCTCAAGTCCATGTGAAACCTCCCATTTTGGGGAACAAACATGTTGTTGGCTCCAGCAAGCCAAATTTCTCGCTTCCAGAGAGGGTTTCCTCGCAGATAGCCCATGTCTTTGCCATGGCATGACAGCAAATAGCAGGCTGGGCTCTCATATGCTCCGCGGTGCCTTCAGACGCGCTGCTTCCCGCTCTGCTTTCCCAAATTTCCAAAGGCTTCTTTCTCCTGCTAATTTTTATTTACGTTTCTGAGGTTTGCGTTGTTTGGGGTTTGGTTTGGGCCGCCGGCTGTTTTTCTTGGAATATGCAGCCGCCAAGATCAGGATGTCCTTACTGCGCTATTCCGTGGAATTTTCCTCCGCCGGAGATCGCTCTGTGTTCCTTCGAGGCAGCAAGCCAGCCCGGCAATACCAAGGAACCTGTTTTTTCAGGCAGTGGATTCCATGTCATAGCTCCACGTGACTTCAAGCTATGCCTCTGCTTGCTGCTTTTCTTCCCTATTTACTTAATATTGCTGCATGCCCGGCTGTTTTGGCGCGCTTGGCCCTGGCTCCTCCTTGAGCTGATCCAGGCTGGTTCCTTCTTCAGCCCTGCGTGTTTGGAGGTTTCCGTGGTTAATTAAATCTCCTCGTGGTGCAGGGGGGAGGCCTATTTGCAAGCTGACCGTGTAGGAAAGTTTGGTGCCGAAGCACCCTTTGCTCAACTCCACTCAAAATACCTCCAACGCGAGGGTTGCCAGGAACATCAAGTCATCACGCAGTTGGAATTATAAATAATTTAAAACCTCCACATTTCTTCTCTTATCTGAAGAAGGAAACAGTGCTAAACACCTGAAAATTAAGATAACTTCATCTGAGAACACATTTTTGTTTTGTTTTCTTGCCATGTTTGGTAAGATATGGTAAGGACAACCTGGTTGCAGCTTTGAAGTTAGCAAGTGATTTCTCACATTGGATGCTGTCTTGCAAAGCAGATTCCTGTGCCTGGGATGGGTCTCTCCAATGAGGACCAGCAGCTTGGAACCTTGGGTAGGACAACCCAAGATCAACCCTTAAGATCAGCCATCGAGAATCTTCCTCTGGTCATTTCCTCCCTGTTTTATCTTTTAAAAAAAATCTGAATTTTAGATTCTGTTAAATTTAAAGGCCTGAAAGTCTCTTTATCACAGTGCTGTCAGTTTTTTCCACTTAATGTGTCGTCTTAGGAGCAGTCCTGGTGCCTCAGTTTCATGATTGCCCCATGGCGCCTCAATATTAATTATTTGGTTCTGCACAGTGCCTGTCACAGGAGACCTGCTGTAGATAATATTCAGTTCTATCCCGAGGGTTATAATAGCTTCCTCATGTGTATTTGCACACCATGGTGCACTCGGCAGCCTCCGTCTTGATTGCCTGATCCAGCGGGATAATGCAACGCAAATGACAATGATGAAAAGTGGTTGCAGCTCCGCTGGCTCTTCTGTAGCAGCTGCTGTAACCTCGCTGTGTCTCAATGTCTTCATCTGCAGAATGGATCCAGTCTTCTCCTTCAGTCGCACATGGTTGTGGTTGGGCTGCTGCACAAAGAGTTAATGTTTGCAGACGCAACAGGATTGCTGGGGAGAGCCGTGTATAAAACGAGGCACAAATTTCCATGCAGACTGTTCCTCGCTGGGAAGTGGGGCTCGTAACTTAAATCACCTTCTTACAGAAACAGTTGACTTTCCATGGGGGCAAAAATTGACATTTCCTGAAATTACTAGAAGGTTTCATCTGACAATGAAAAATGCACTGGCCACAGTTGAAAGCTTTCTGCTTTTTTGATGAAAACACAACATTTCTAGAAAAGAAAACTTTCCTTCTTGACTGGTCCTGGCCAACTGTTGCTTTCCTCTCTAGCGTACTCGATCATTGCTGCACTGCCTTTTTCAAGGCTTAGAAAAGTGCTGTGATTAACATCGTTTTAGGGGCTTGTTAAATGACAGTGAATATTTTAGAGTTGTTGTACCTGCTTAGTCAAACAGAACGTGCTTCCAATTAACATCAGCCTGCACATCTTCCAAATAAATATGTAACTCATTATCAGCTGGTATCACAGGTTTTGAACTGAAACACATCCCCAAGGAAATGTATAACAAATATTTCGTATCAGTTGCATAAATCACGAGAAAACATGCATTATTGATTTCTCTCTCTTCCTTGGGATGCTGAACCCCCTCAAACGCTATTGAGCATCTGTGCCTATTCCCTTCTAAGTGCAGAGCTCCGTTACCTCCTGTCTTTTGCTGGAGCTCCTGGAGAAATCAATTTGCAAGTTCTACCTTCATGGTAAGTTAGGGCCACATTGGATCAGCTGCAAGTAACCCTGGGGAAAGAGGAGGCTAAAACAGTGTTATCCCAGGGGAAATTCCAAGAAGGGTTGGTTATCGGAGACCAAAAGCTTCCTCATGTGCAGAGTACTGTCCATTTAACCCAAGCCTCTGTCCTCAGCAGAGTGATTCTTCATTTCTTGGGATGTCTACATAAGACAAGGTGTATCCTTAAACCCATTCTTCTCCTCAAATGTCAAATAGATACAAATATTTTGAGTTAACCCAATATTAAGCCTTCCTGGAGCACCCCACCTGCACAATATTTAGCTAAGGGTAACCCATGGACTCCAGTTTCTATCTGTATTTCATACAGAATTAGTACCCATTAATTAGGTATCTATAAGTGAGCAGGTTTCTCACTCCACCTCTGAACTCTTGATATCTTTCCAACTGGTGTCCCCTCACGCCATTATCTACCTGGACATCCTCTGTTCACCCAACATATGCAAAGAAAAATTTCACCTCTTTGTTACCAACTTCTTTATGAGCTTGTCCCACCAACCACCTCTCTACTTGGTTACTCCCCAACCCTGTTCATAAGTTTCACTTCATTCGAGGACTCACAAGGATTGGACTCCTCTAGCACCAACACAAGCAAGCTGGTTATATAAAATGAATCAAACCTGCCTTCAAAGAAGGCACCAGGCAACAAAATTAGCCAGCCTGGTCTTGTCATGCAACTCCTTTCCCTATCTTTCTCATTCATTTTTTGGTGTGTCTCCCTGAACACCACGATGGGAGGGTCCCTGTATTCTTGTGCTATCTGCAAAGGACTAAAAAAAGCAATTTATTCCTTTCTGCTCTGACCGTGGTCCCTCAGCTCTGACGTCTTTCCTCTGTTCATCTTTCCTTTTGCTTGGAATCTGATAACGAGCTTTAATTCTTCTTTCCTTGGAGAAGAAACAGTTTGCTCCCTTATTTTTAAACGCAGGAAACCCATAAACATCAGCGTTGGCCAAACAAGTGCTAGGGATATGTGACCAAGGGCAGAAGACGCATTCAACAGGGATAGTGTGGGAGCTACTGAAAATAGAAATATAAATGAAAACGGGACAGATTCTCTGTGGATGTAACCTGGCTTTGTGCCGCTGGGTCATAAAACCCCTGGATTGGGGATGCACGGAAGGTGGTGCCATTTGGTGAATGCAACAGGCTACGGAGCTGCAAAGTGTTGATTTCTTTGGAAGGAGAGGGCACTAGAGGTTATAAAAATGGTGTATGAAAAGGAAGAGAGTTTTTATATTTTTATTTTTTTTTAAAGAGGACTGTTGTAAAGCATTTTATGAGAGTGCACAGGAACTGCTTGGAGGGATGCTGCATAGACACTCTGTACAAATCGGAGGGTATTAAATGCTTGGATGGCATTCAAGAATGCGCATGCACCACGTCTCCTGCTTCTAGGAGCTGTCTGAATCCTGCGGGATCCCTATTATTAATTTATCCCTGATTCTTAGATAGGCACAGGCTATTTTAATGAAGGGAGGAGAGCTATTGTGACTTTCCTTCCTTTATTGCTCCACCCAAGATAAAACGGACAGGATATTTTACAGCATTGTGCCTGCAATCAATATAACGTCCAGCAAAAGGTGCTGGATTGCAGATACCAGGCTGCCTTATGCGCTAAGTTGTTTATTTCATAGAGAAAACTTCAGAGGTTTTGGCAGGATTTCCTTCTTGCTCCAAAATTGCTCAATCATAACCTTTGCTTCAGACCATATTATATAGAGGCCTAAGACACGCACTGGTGTCTGCTCATCATTAAACCCAGGCTAAAAGTTCCTATCAAGCTGAACAGCATGCCAGAATTTTGGGGGTTTGTTTGCTTGTTTTTTACATTTTATTTTTGTGTTGTACAAAATAAAGCAGCCACAGCAGCCTTCACATCACATTCAGTCAAAATACAGCCTTATCCCTTCAAAGACCGTGTTCCAGAAACCCTGGGTAGCTGTTATGGGATCATGGTGACCTACACCTTCTGCAACACCCAGTGCTGGTCACTCTTGCTTCTCTTATCACTGTTGTGTCTTTGCACAGGAATTTTAGTCTATTTTACAGAGTGCTCTGTTCATTGAGCTCCTTTTTGGTGCCCATCATGTTTTTAGCTCCCTGCTTGCCAGAGGTTTAGGCTGGGCATGAAGGAGAAAATCAACCCGTGCTTCTACTGAGTCACCTTGACACCTGGGCCAGGGACAACAACTTGTCACGCACCCGTATTCCAAAATATTGACCGTTTTGTGGGAAAAGCCATTCAGCGAACATACTCCTGGGACAATAGCTACTCTGCTCTGGGAGCTGAGCCCAGCTTGGCCAGGAGAAGCCGGTCAAGGCAACGTGTTTCATCTTTGCCATCTAAAGACCTGGTATCAGCGGGCTGCAGCGCCCATACCTTGTTTACCCAGGCAGCTTGGAGAAACACGGCTCCTTCACCCACACAACCCCCTCAGCCAAAACGGATCGGTGCCCCATAAAAAGGGGCACCCGCTCTGTTATCTCTTTCATAGAAAGTCTTGAAAATACACGAATTAGGCATGTTGTTTTAATGAGACATGGAAATTAACCGTCACTGCCAAAACACGTCTCCTTCTCTCAGCCTCCTGTTCTGACTAGAAACACAGTAATTTGCTAGCTCCCGGCTTCCTGTTATTAAGCAGTTTTTTGGAAAGATTTGGGATCATAATCTAAAAAACAACGCAGAGCGGCCCTCCTCCTCCTCCTCGCTTGAGTTTGGGTTCAAAACTGGGTGACAAGGGACCTCCCTGCAGTGCCACTTCTGCATGGGGCCATCCGTGGGGTCCCTGGGTGAGGATGGCCTTGGGGGACACCCCAGAGCAGAAGGAAATACGAGGAGTGAATCAGCTCCTGGCCTGGCCTCCACAACCTGCTCCTTATCTTTTCCTTAGAGGGCTGAAACAGCTCTGGAAACAGTCTCTTTTTGAAGGAAAAAGCCTGTTTTTTGTAAAATAACCTACCTACCATGAAAAGGGTAAATCATGTTATGAAAATACATTAAAAGAGAGAATACCCATTTGAAACAAGGACTTTGTATGCCTAACTCCTGCCAAGACGATAAACAAAGCCCCTCGCACACAGAAATGGAGATTTTCTGCTAACACAGAGATTTTCTGTTAATGCAGGATTAAGGGGACCCCCTCATCCAGGTGAGATAGACTCTGCAACCACAAGGCACTGGTAAAAATATTTTAATCAAAGGTGTGTGGCTGCATTGGTGAACACCTAAGCATTTTCTGTTCTTCCAATGGCCAACTTTTCTATTCTTAAACAGCCTGAGATGAAAACAGGTTCCACCTTGGTCTATGTATTTTTTATAAAGCCAACCACCATTCTGTCTAAATGCCTGAATGTCTAAAAGGGGAGATTTTCAAAGGCGTACACAGCAGTTCAGCTTCCAATTCCCTTCAGCGATGCAAGGGGGATGACCATGAAATTGCCCTTTGTGCACTGAAAATCATTCCTGCCTGTCCTGCGCTATTAGGTTACACGTACGGGCTTCTTCTGTTGACCTTGGATCCCTGCAGAGCTTGTGTTCACAGCTGCTGCCAGGACTGGGACTCCTCGTAATAGATAATATCATGAATTCATTTGCACTCTGCATTTTTCACTATTTCGCTTGGGTGACAGACCTTTTGTGGGTATTAAATGTTTGCATTTCTGTAGCTCTATGCGTATAAACATATCATGTGCATACGATGCAACATTCTTAAAATAAGAGTGCATTGGAAATTTGTAGCAGGCAGGATCAATATGTTAAACTTTCTCTGTTGATGAGCAATAGCAATGCTAAACTTTTATAATGCATTTTGTTGTTATCTATGTAAGAAGTCTTATTGACTCCTCCTCCTTTTTATCCGTTTCCTCCCAAAATCTATATTCTTGGTTCTTCCTTCTAGGGAAATACGGATTTCCATGAAACGTGTTACACAAATGGAATCTTCTAAATATTTTCCTCTGAGCTATAGAATTCCCCATTGTTCATTTATTTCTGCAAATGGACACGCTCTGCTATAGGCAGAAAGGGCTCCTGGTACATACAGTTCCTTTCACAGCTATAAAACACTGCTGTTTACAGAGGTATATTTTCCCAGATCCCCACTGTATTAATCATTGCTCCTGACCCGGAATGTTTATCCTGAAAAACAACCGCCACTGGATGTTCCTTTGGGGCTGAGATATTAAAGCACTAATGCAGGCTAGAGGTCCAGAGCTGCATCGCACAGAGGCTCCGCGCGTTCCTCCTGCTGTTCCTTGTCTTATAAATTACATCCTCGAAGACACTCAGCGCTTTAATAACGTAACTTAAGTCTGTTGATCACCTCCATCACAGAAAGAGCGAGGCAGCTATAAACTACGTGGCAAGGCTCGGCTTGTTTACTCCTCCGAACAGATGTTTAAATCGTCTCTCCAGCCTCCAATAAAATATTGCGGACAACTGTGAAGTTTCCTAACCCCTTGTTAAAGCGATCTCCTTGAGGCCTTTAGTTCAGCAGAAGATAAACTGTCCCAACAGGGCATGCTCCCACTCTTCTGTACGGAGAGCACCAGCAAAAAGAGATTATGCCCGTAAACTTTTGCACTGGAAATCGCTGCGGCTCTGGTTTAGATCAATGCCATTAAAACAAAGACAGACGGAATATTTTACTCTTATCTGAGACTGCGGTTAATTGCCTTTCTCATCGCACACATCTCTGTGTCTCCTATCTCTCCTCCTTGTTCTTGACACCGGGCTCAGGCCGCCAGCGTCTGTCTGCTCTGGGGAAATGGGATGCAGGGAGAAATGGTGCGTCCTTGTGTCCGCAGCCGGGTTTAGCCCAGAGAATGGCCATTACTCCTCATTTCTGGAAGTTCTGCACTCCCGGTGTAACCCACTGGAAGAGGCTTTATCTGTGGCAGCAGCAAATGGACCCAAGAAGGTGGAGGATCACGTGAAATCAGAGCTGAACACAAGATGATCAAGTTGGCCACGTGCCGGGCTACATCTGGGCTCTGGTTCCTGGTTGCTCTGTGACATCCAGGATGCTGTAACACCCTCCGTGTTTCCAGAGAATTTTCCAGGATCCTTCCTCTCCCATTCCCTGCCGTAATCTGCTGGACCTGTTTCAGCGTTGAGTAAAGGGCTGTGGTTGCTCCTGTGGTTTAAGGCTGCCCATCGGGGTGGGTGTCACCAAGCCCATCTCTGTGCAGCACATTCCCCTACTTCTCTTGCATGACTTTTGGACTAAGATGACCCTTATAGCCGAGAGGTTAAAATTACACCTCTCTCTCACAGCAAAAAGAAACCCTTAGTTTCAATTTACCCCCTTAGTTTCAGTCTTTTCAAACTCCAACAGCACGGGAGCAGAACCAGGACCAGGCTCAGCACAACCTGAGCAGCGGACTGATGCTTTTCTCCAATAAGACTCATCACTTCTCTGAATGTGGTGCAATATACAACTTACACTACATTTTTGATGTCTTTCCTCCAGGTTTCCATCTCTCAAACCTTTCTCTCTCCTGCTCCACCCTTCCAGGAATTCACACTGCACATAGTTCTGCAGAGGACTTAATGTTCGCTCTTTAGAGTTAAGGCAGAGGAATGTTCTTTCTATTAATGCTTATCATCATGCAGTACTTCAATAAAGATTCCTTGTAAGCCAAAAAGAATGTCCCAAGAAGATCTGAGAGGCTGCGTTGCCCAAGACATTGAGCACCAAGACCTCTGAACATCCACAAGTTCAAACATAAAGACTAAATAGATGCTTAAATATTTAACTAGAACAGGACAATATATTTTCTATGCTACTTAAAGAGGTGACATTCACAGAAACCTTATGGTGCAGCCTCTAGTCCGTGTCTGCAGCTCAGCTAGACCAAGGCATCTCCTGAAATGTCCTGTGGCCTCCTTCCTTCCCAAGGAAACAGGGCACATATGGGAGACAGACTGTGCTCGGGTCATTTCCTGACAAGGAGCCAGGATGCAGTCAACTTGTGTGCCCGGAGACCAGGCAGTGAATTCATGCACAGGCTGAGCCCTTGGTTTTCATCATGAGCGTTTAGCAGAAAGTAAGTACTTTTCTGGTTGTCCCCAGGCCCTTTAGAGCATCTAGCACCATACGGCATCAACATCAACTCTGCTGTGAGTGGTCAGAAAGCAGCAAATATGAGGTCTGTGTGACCAAAAGGTACAAAATTAATGACCTGAGCCAAAGCAGCAGATCCTTCAGCAGGAATCAGTGGTGGTTTTGTATCCTCCCTGTGCAAGACACTCAAAGGAGATGCAAACCTGCAGGATTGCCAGCGTCGGGCAGATCCCTAACAACCCACGCAGGTTGACCTGTTCTTCTCATTTGCAAATTCAGTCTTTGGACCTTGGGAATCATCTTTGAAATAAAGAGTGTGGGAAAGATGGAGCTTCTATATTCCAGACAACAGGCTCCATAAATGCATTTCTAAAATAATTCAGTGAGAGATCATCTGTTACACTTCTGCATGATGAGAGGGAAATTGTCCAAAGATTGTATTCGAGTGGGGGAAAAAAATAACCCTTGGAAGCAGAAAGAGGGAATCTGCTGGCAAAAAGACCCCAGAAAGCTTTGAGTGTTTCTCAGGCTATAACTGATACTGAGACTTTTGGGCAAATGGACAAAGAAATTCCTGAAGGCAGACTTCTCTCAAGCCCTAAATTCACTATTTTATTTTGTGAAGTGACATCTTTAATGTTTTGGTGGAGGAGGCTGTTGGCCTGTCATGGCTTTGGGGGGTTATTTAACTTCTTCCATTCACAGTCCTGGCCTTCATTGTCTTCTGTCTTCCTCTATTTCAAGTGGATTTCTCTCTCAGATCTGCATGCCTGGTTCCCATTCCAGAGATGTAATTTACCTTCTCCTGGAAGGGATTTGACTATATTCATGGTTTCTGCAGCCAGAATATAGAGATTGTTCAGCTCATATTCAAACCAAATTTGGGGCATTTTTCTCTCTACATGTTGAAGCCTAAATCCATAGAAGCAGAGTGCACTCAAGTCCTCTTAAGACCAGATCTCTTGTAACTTTTTCTATAAAATGCAGAAAATAGGATATTTTGCCTTTTAAAATAGGCGAATAAAGGAAGAGAAAAGCTCTTCAGGTAGAGTTAACTAGAAGCATAGACAGAGATTGTACGTGGTGGTTATCTTACATGACATGGACATTTCCACTTCCAGCAGTGCCATGGTCCAATGCAATGCAAGAACTCAGCTGTTTTATGGAAAAATAGCCCTTCAAATAGCGTTGTGCTCTCAGTTGTGAAGGTTGGCACCAAGGGGCTTGCTGGGGGTAAGGAGTGTCAAGGGAAACCCATGGCCAGGGTGGTCAGTATGGTCCAGGGCCAGCATGCAGCCTCCCCATTTGGTTGGATTTGCCATCCCTGAGGGCTACACTAGTATCTATAGTACCCAGGGAAGGGGGAGAAAGTCCGTGTGTCACAAGGAAACCCTATTTCTACCACTTTCTCCTCTTCTTCTGGTAACGGGGAGCAGAGAGCACCATTTTCATGGCTTTTTACCCCAGGAGGCTCCTCTCACGGCAGTGGCCTCCTCTGACACCTCTCCACACCAATGCTGTGACCGCACGTCACTACTGAAAGGATCTTCTGAAGCCCCATCCATAAATCCTGTTACCCTGGGAGTCACCCTAGGGTTTCAGATAACCGCATCCCTCTGAAGCAGAAGAAACTCATTAAACGCTGGATGCAGATGAGAGCAGCAGGAGCAATTATTGCCATCTCAGCACAGAAAAGTCCAATTTCACTTAGTAGCCAGGGTTCATTCATGTAAGTGAATCTTGTGTGATGAGTAAGCCCTATTAGACCTGAACTATATGTTTCTTAACAAAAAAGGATGGGAAGAAGGAACAGGACTAGATTCCTGAACTTAAATAGCAGGGCTGGGCTGAGAGATAAACAAACTATTAAATCACGATGTTGTGCTGTTGCCAGACTGATATATCTCTCCTTTGAAAATAGCGTCTGAAAGGAAATGACAAATAATTTTCCATGCGCAGACCTTGCAGACGCACTGCAGTGAGTAACTTGGAGGCCGTTCGTATTTTCAGTATTCCTATTCTTCCGGAAAATCAATGGCCAAATCCCCACGGAGCGCAAGGAGAGCCTCTAACTCCTGGAAATGCTGCTGCGAACGCCGAGAGCGCGGTCTAGCAAACGATGAGTAAAGACCCAGCGATGATGTGTAGGATTCCAGTGGTCCGTGGGCTCACGCTTGGACTGCAGCCACGCGGAGGTCGCGGAGGGGAATAAATCAGTGGCGAGTGAGCTGCTCTGGGTGACTTGGCTGTGATCGCTGCCCTGTGCGCATCGTAGTGACGCCCGGCCCCGGCCAGGCCGTTTGTCAGGACGGCGGGAATGCAGAATCCAGGTCGTTACAATGGAGAGCATTGAGGGAAAGCTCGCAGGAGGAGCACTGCTGCGCGGAGGGAGCCGTCGGCCCCTCGCAGCTGCAAAGATGTTGTCTGGGACGGGCAAACAGAGAGGAAAATAAATAAATACCGCCAAATCCTGTATTGAGCTCTCGGGCTGAATGAAGTCACTTCCAGCAAAACACAGGCAGGGCTCTGCTCGTTTAACACGCGGGGCTGTGTGAACACGCGCTGGAGCTGCGGACCGGAGAGGACTTGGGGAGGGCTGGAAGACCAGGCAGACTGCCTGGAGCAGGCAGAGCCACGCGGTCATCCCAGAGCCCTGTGCACCAACTGCACCTTCACCCAAGAAACCTATCCAAGATACGGCTGCTGGGCTCCATTTCAGTGCATCCTCCACTCATTATTAGACATATATTTCCCCCCAAAGCTTCGCTGGCCTCCAATTCCCCCAAGTTTCTCCTATCCTTCCGCCACGCTTTGTCTGCTGAAGGTGAACTCTTTCCAAGCTCTGGCATCACTCCAGCGACTGTCACCGGTGGAACACGCAGTTTGGAAGAGCTCCTCGCGGAACCGGTCTTCAAGGCAAGGAAAGTCCGTAGCAGCATCCAGAATAAGCAGCCGCTCAGTGGCATGACTGACCTCTGCAAGAGCTCACACAGACACGGGGATTTGGGAGCTTCTGCTGTGTGATTATGGTCTGAATGCTGAACACAGGGTGTTGCAGCGCTGTGTGATGCTCCTGAACAGCAAAGCGACGCCTGTGTTTTGTACCTGTAGAACTAGCCCTGACTGTGGGTTTTACAAATGTTCCAAATGTACAAATGTTACAGAGCTGCTGTATTCACCCCAGCTTTACCTTCAGTTTGGAGCTAGACTTTCTTTTCACTAATTTGTTCCCTAATTCATGGGCAGGCTGAGGAGAGCTATGTGGCTTTTCAAGCACTTGTGTCCTCCTTCAGCCCTATTTTTTAAAGAAATTCAGTGCATTTTTAGCTGAAAATGGGAGCAGGACGCAGAGCTAAGCTTAGTGGTTTGCAGAAAGGGCACCAAGTGCTAATGCTCACTTCAGTAACATCCTTCAACTGGTCCATGCTTGCAGGAGGTGCAGGCACCAAGGCTCTTCATGCAAAACTCGCTCTGTTTTTTCATTTTGGCTCCCCTTTTTGGGGAGGATGCAAACCTGCCCTCCGCCGTGTCCTCTCCTTCTGCATTCCTGCCTCCTTCCCGCAACTTGCCTTGGGCTCCCGCTAAATAAGGCCCAGATATCAAGATGTTCGGGCTCACCGTCACCAGAAAAAACAGAGTGCTCTTTTATTTTATTTACACAGCTGCCATGAATTTTGTTATGCCTAAATCCTCTGTCTCTTCCTCTCTCTGTGGGCCAGGGAAAGAAGAATGGGTTTTTAAGCGTTTGTGTTTACTTTTATTACTCTTCAAAATGTTTTATGGCCTTTTAACAAAGTGACACAATAATATTAAAATAACTTAAAAAAAAAAAAGAAATTAAGAAAATGTATTAAAGCATCATAGACATGGATTGAGCACTTTGAATACCCCTCCAAAGTGGCTCCATGACCTTACTTTGAAGTGGAGCAATAAATTCACTTTGCAATTCTTTATTAGAGGATTTATTGGAAATTAGAGTACATACACTAAATGAAATGTCTGTTTATCTATGCACAGCTATTTGGCTACAATTTGGACATAGGATAATGCATTGTGCACTGCAATGCAATTTATAGCACAGTAGCAAGCTGTGAAGAGCCTCCGGCATGCTTGGTGCTGCTGCTATTTCTATTAAAGTTGGCTTTACCCTCAAAATTAAGCAGAAAGGTGGTGTTGGGTGGAAAAATTGCTGAAGGAATTAGTTTCAGGCTGCAAAGCAAGGCAGAACCTGGCATCGTGGGACCTCCAAGCATCCCTGTGCTTCATGCAGCGTTGCCACCCCGGCTTTGCAGGATGTGTCTTGCACAAGGAATTCCCCCCATCACTTGTGATAGCGCTGTTGGTTTTATCCTGATGCCTGGTATCTGGAATTAAAATAATATGCTGTACCAAAGCAGGCTGTTACCGCTGGGCCAGCAGACAAAACAAGGGGATAACAGGAGCAGGAATGAGTGCGGAGTGTCCATCCCGGTGCGAGACAGAGGCACGAGAGGGCTGTTGTGCTTCAGAATTAGCCGTGTGGGCGTTTTGACCTGCCATGGGGCTGCAGCGTGCCCTGAGCCGCTTCCTCGAGGACCAGGGCAGGTCGGTGCGTGTGTGATTTATGGTGACACAAGTAGTCCCCCCAGGGGGATGACACTGAGGAGCCGGGAGGTGGCATAGTGGAGGAGACCCCGTCATAATCACAGCCACGAGCTCCCGGTATCCCGGAGAGATAAATGTGCCGCCGGCTCAGCATCCCGCTCCTCCGCGCCATCACGGCATCCGTGTCCGGGAGGACCAGCCCGAAAGGCTGAAATTCCGACAGTTCCCCCTCTTCCGAACCATCCCATGCGCATCCTTCTCAGCATCCCCTCGGATAAGTAACTTGGGAATGCAGAACAGGACCCGGGCTGAGCGTGCACGAGTGTTTTTTCATGCAAATGTGAGCGGGAACTGGGTAAAGTGGTGGCTCCTTGGGTGCCATCATCCGTGGCCACCTTGATCTCCTCCTGGAGCATCCTTCTCTCCAACCAGGATCATAAATGCTCCAACAAAGGTAGTTTTCTCCTGCTGTACCAGCAATATCCTGATTAAGTTATAAATTTGCTACTAAAAGGCCCGTTGTCATGTTCCAGTTACGCAGGGTGAACATGGTATCACGCTACAAGGTAGCAGAGCGAGATTAAATACTGGAGCCAAATAGGTTACAGATTTATTCCATAAACTTCTCACAATTTCATTGTGTTTTTTCCTTCTTTGATGAATGGATTTTTCCTACGCTTGACAGATTTATTTTTTGCGGCAAGTGTTTTTTTTTCGGTTGCCACAGTTTATGCCAGTTTTCCATTAAATCCTAAGGAACAAGATGAGGTGAGAAGTAAGTTTGTTTGTAGCTGCGGTGTGATTTAGGTGGATGTAGTTCATACTGGAGAACTTTTCTTTTTTCTTTTTAAGCAACACAGGGACTCTGTATCCTAAGGCTTTGTATGGCCGTTTGGAAACATTGATGCTTTCAGGAAAAGGAAATGATAGGATCTGTAAACTGCATTAAAAAAAATTAATATTTTTAAAGGCCTGTTTTAAACATCACCTGTAAATTTCACATTTTCTAAAAGATTCTGGAATATTTACATATAGTTAAAAGGTTTAGGGTTTTTTTTTGCATTCCAGGTTGCATTCCAGGCAATGCATTTAAGCAGGTTTTAGCTTCTCTCAGATTTCTTTGGAGATTTCCAAAGCTGTGAATGCTGTAAATATGGTCAAACATTGCAAGTTTACAGTAAACTGGCACTTTTCATTAAAAAAAAAAGGATATGATCTGTGGCTTATTTTGCTTGACCCATGTTTGATATTTAAGGAAATTAAATAAATCTCACATTTAGTCTCCCAAAATAATATGCGGTGTCCATTCACACATGTTAAAGTTAATGAAGGTTAGCGGTGAGCATATAAATAGCGCAGCTGCTGGCCTGATTCGGAAAAGTAGAGCCGAGCTCTCCCTGCTGTAAATGTGCCTGGTGGATTTGCAGAGATGATATTTGCTGCTATTTGTGATATTTTTTTTATTCTTGCTGCTTGATGGGCTCTTTGCTTGCACAGCACCTGGCCATGCAGCGCAGCAGTCCCTGCATCCCCATAGCTCCAGTGCTTGCAAGTTGTTGCATTTCCATTTTCGATGCTACCTGGGGAAAAAATGAGCCCTGGTGCTTTGTTGTTTAATAAAACACAGTGCATCGTGAGCATGGGGTTAGCATGATACCCCAGAACATGATGGCAAAGGCACCTCGCCCCACATCTCTGCCCATTATTTGGCTGCAAACAAAGCCACCGTCAAGCACGTCTGTGGTTATTTAAGTGCTGCAAGCATCATGCTGCAGACCAGGCCACCTCCTCCTCTGCTCTGGCAGGAGTTGGAATCTGCCCCCTGCTAGGAAGCTGTGGGACCTGATCCCATGCAATCAGGAAGCCAAATCCCCTGGAAGCAAGCAGAGAAGAAGGGGCTTGGAGATATTCTGTGGGATGCTAAGAGGGTAGATATCGCTAAATGTAAATGCCACCAAAAATCCTTCCTCCTGCCTCCTCTTCCCGTCCCAAGTACGCTTGAGGATTTTTTTTTCCATCAGCTCTTCTCCCAAAGCATCAAAAGCTGTTCCAAATTCCACTGACATCACAGGGAGGCTTTCCAGAGGCTAATGGGCTTCAGGATCAGGCTCCAAAGGGGGTTTTATTCCAAAGATGTATCGGAGGGAGCTTGGAGAGGCTCTTGGGTGTGCGTGTGCGCAGCGCCGTGCTGCAGAGACAGGGGTGGCAATGCCATCCAGAGCGATCCTGCAAGGACAGAACAGGGAAAGCATCCGGGAGGCAGCCCAGAGCATTGCTCTGCTTTTGCAAGTGAGGTGTGCAAGAGGAAGGATGGATCTTTTGGTGGTCTTCCTCCATGCGGCGCTTGACATTAATCCCCGCTTAATTGACCAGAAGGTCACAGAGATCCGTGCGATGCGAATATGATCCTAATTAGCTCACTTCAGGTTACACGCTGATTTTCTGTGCGTTGCCCTTTGGAGCTGTGGAGCAGCTTGTTTTGGAGGGGAACATAAAAGAGAGAGAGGCGGGGGGGTTAGTTACAGCCATAAATTTTACTGTTCACTAGAAACCACATTAAATGGCAACATCGGTTTATAGATCAACTCTGCAACTGCCTGGTCGTTAAAGCGGTGCTGGTAGATTATTGTGTTGTAGTCTTATAAAATATGGGCACCGTATTTGCTGGGAGAGAACTTAAAAAGAGCAATAAAAGTCACCAGCGTCTTTGATTTCTTGTTCCCCTTGCGTTACAATAGGCAACATGGGATGATCTGGGCATGCGCTTTGCTGGGGTGCAAGAATTTGCAATTTTACCTTCCATCCCAGACCTGATTCGTGGGTCACTCGGCACCTGGACCAGGTGTGTTGGATATGGCCAGACCACCCCAAAATTGCAAGGATCTTCTTGCAGGCAATTGCTATTGCCATTGAATGTGGTGAATCTTCTTCATGCATCTGCATTGCCCAGCACCGAGCCAGATCTTCCAAGCCACAGTGCAGCGGAGCCTCTCCAAGTGCAGTGATATATGAGGGCAAGATCCGCGTGCAAAAATAAAACTTGGAAGCGATAAACGTGAAATCTTTTCCCAGACAGAGCCTAATCTTCGCCTGTCTTCTGAAAATCTAGACATTTTTGTTGGAATAAGACAAGGGCTGCTTGGGAAGTTTTGGCCACTGTCAGAGGCGCTGAGCGCTTTGGAAAATTCCAGCCACAATACGCTGTGCGATGACCAATAAATTTTGTACTGATGCTTTCCTTCCTTATCAAAGAAAAAGAGAGTAGTATGCAGGACTAGAGTGATGTTAGCTGGAGGAATTAGGCTTAATAACCACGCTTTAGCCTTCACACAGCACCAAGTTTCTCCCAAAACAGGACCAGTAAACTCTGGCTTTGTCACTGGGCTGGTTAGTCACAAAGTTTTCTTAAAAAAAGAGATTTTTGCAGATCTAAAATGCAGTACTGTCAAGTGAAATTAATTAGCCCTGTCGCACAGTAGTCAGATGGGAATTCTCTGGGAAGCATGTTCTAGCTGAGCGAGAAGGCTAATTCTGTGAAATGAAGAATTTTGAGAAATGTTGCTGCTACTGTTCATGGAGTTTTACAGAATTTATGTGGGCAACATCCCGCTTGCTTTGTGGAAGGTTATAGTGAAACAAGGGGAAGCACATGGGAGTCTCAGTGCTGGGTGCAGGCTCAGTTAGAAATCCAAATACAACCTAGTCCTGTGTATTGCTGATATAGGCTTTGAGGTAGATGGCTTTCAGCAGCAAGTTGTCGTCTTCCTCTGCAAATTACAGGCCACTAAAACCGTGGGTTAAATCCAGAGACCAAGCTCCAGCCTAAGTGGAGTGCAGTTCAGCTGCGATCTCGACCACCAGGACCAGGCCTTCGTGTGCTGAATCAGCTGATGGGAGCTCCTCAAGGACACGAAACCATCCATCTTCTGGGCATGTTCTTGGCACAGTCGAGACTCACATGGGGTATGTGACACCCCGCTGTTCTTTTAGCTCCGGAGCTGGGATCAGAGCGCTTGCAAGAGGTGAGGGACCTCTTCTGCCTCCTTCCTGTGCATAATAAGAGCTTTTATCTCCTGTGTTTCAGAACATACAGAGGTATAGTCTCATCAATGCTAAATCCACCTTAAAAATAACTTTTTTTTGATGTGTGGGAGCTTTGACTAAATAGAGAAAAAGGCTTAAGACATGTTCTACCAAGTGATGTCCCAACTGTGTAAAAGTGCTGTAACCAACCTCAAATCATCCACGCGGATGCACTACTGGTTTCTATAAAACGTCCCGGCCGGATCGTGGTCCTGGGGAACCTCGCGGTGGGAGAATGAGTGTGGGGTGTCATTAGTGCTCCGATATCTCACTGGGGACCCACTGGGGACTTTCTGTCGGTGGGATGGAGATGAAAGGTCTGGCACAGGCTTATCTTGGCCAGGAGCACAGGCCAGGGCAGGCTACACGGTCTTGCCACAAGTCAGATCAGTCAGAAATTGGCCTTCGGAGGCAAGAATACAGCATCTCCGTGATGACAAATGCTTAATACCATCTGCATCGTTCAACCTTCTCATTATTTGGGTGTTGTTCTGTTTACCGCCCCACTTTTAAAAATAAAGACTGTGTCAGGAAAGGGTTGTAACACACCCCTCCAAAGACTTCATTTTCAATTCAAAATTTCCTATGTCTCCAGCTAAAAACATGAATCAGAGATAAAATCTGACACATTCTCACCATTTGTCTCTCTGGCAAAGGAAAAGAAGGGTCATTTGGTTCTGGATGTGACGTACAGGATGCCATACGAGGCGTCCTACTTGATAACTTCAACTTGAACTTGTCCACTTACATAAATGGGGTTGATTTATAACAGAAGCGTCGAGCTTTGTGTGATTATCTGTGCAATTATAAGATGCCTTATTTTAATGGCCTTATATCTCACTTGCTTGTCATTTTTTAGCACCAGAGACCAATATGTTGAGGTCTAAAGTTGTGCATAAAGCATGTTTCAGGCATGGTAGCTGTGCAACAGCAGGAATCTGGTGGTTTAGGAGTGATCTGCAACAGAAATTCTGATCTTAGTATTGAAAAAAACCTCTTGAGTCCCCCCACAGGCTGCAAAGACAGGTACTCAATTTTCCTCATCATAAAGAAAACTTAAAAGGAAAAAGGAGAGCTATGCTAGATACTGGAATTGCTGTTAAAATCTAGGGAATAACTGCCCAAACTGCAGCTCCCTGGTATTTTCATGTGGCTTCTCTGACACATTCAGTCATAGGAGACTGTTGATGTCTCCTTGCAGCTTACTGATAAAATGCAGTCCTGCAGCTATTAGCAACAGAATCTGTTGAAATTTAGTAAGCAAAAATGAGCCTGGATAATCTAAACCACAGCACCTGATTGAAGGTCTCCTTGTGATCCCATTCTGGATCAGGATCTCATGTGCTGGACTCCAGACAGATGCTTTGCAGCAGATCACCGGGATCTCTCCCCTCCGAAGATGAAACTCAACCCTTGCTCAGTGCAGTCCTGGATGCAGGAGGAGTCAAACACCCTCTGAACCTCCATCCCACGTCTGTGTTGTAGATACCCGTGGCTGCAGGATTTCAAAGCTGAGGCGGTTGAGGGATGCCGGCGCTGGGAGTGCTCTGACGCTGCCCTTTGTGTTGGCCAGGGAGGAACCGCGTTGTTCTCGCAGGCTGCTCTGAGTTCTGTTTGTTTGTTTGTTTTTGATTTCACGTATTACACATAATTTCACGCTACACACGACTGGCAAACAAAGCGCTTTCAATTCTTATTTACAAAAGATGTACTTGGCTGCGTCGGAAAGACTTCAAATGGCCCAGAAGAAATGCATGAAACAACTGAAAAAAACCCCAAGATTTAGCTCTCATTCTTAAAATATTCTGTGTGTCAGGTTGTTCTTGCAGAAACAGCACATGCATATCGCTTCCCCAAAACCATGATTTATGTTTAAAAACTCAGGGTCATTTTATGTCTTGTGTTGCCATTGTGGCTCCATTTCATTCTGTTCATGAGTGACTCATTGCAGGCAGGACGAGATTGACTTACCAGGTGGCACCGTGGGCTGGATGCTGGTAGAAAGCAGTGAGTAACATTGAAAGTTGGGTGTTCATGGCCATGCACTCTCCACTGCTGCATGTGTCCACACGCCTGTTCTCTATGTTCCCAAAATAATGATGGAGAGCAGGAAAACATCCACCGAAACACGAAGGCACCACTAAACTTCCTGGCTCATGGTAGTTTCTTTACCATACTAATGAATTCTGCCACAACTGATGGAGCTAAAAATTGCGTGTGTTTATAAATGTTTGGGTTTCCTACAACGCATGTGCCCAACCGAGTGCCCCAGGAGATGCCTCCGGGCAGCCTCGCACGTCTGCTCTGCAATGCCGAGAGCTTGGCACTCTCTTTGGAGCCTGTGTTTGGGGCTGGATAGCAACAGATGTTGTCCAGCACTGCTTTGCTGTGCCTCACTTTGCATATGTAGCCGAGCTACTGTCAGAGGGGCACCTAAATATTCTAGCCGTTCATTTTATAGGAAAAAACCTGTTCTGAATTGTATGAGTAAGGAGGAAAAAGAATCTATACTTTCCTGCCTGTATTCTGTATCTTAACTCCCTATTTTTGACTCCCTTTTTCCCCATCTTTCATCCGCCCCTTTCAACCAAGAATGCATTATATGGAATTGGTATGTGTGTCTTATAGCAGAGTGATTAATTATTCAGAAATGCTCTGTTTATAATAACACTCCCCTACAACGTTTGGAAGGCTTAGAACTGGCAGGAATTAGTTATTCCCACCTTTAAGAGCTATTTTTAGTGCCAATGCAATACAAAAGAGGCCAGCAACACCTATGTACTTATTATTCATCACATATATGCCTATTATATAGGCATGCATGAGATAAATAGAGAGATAGAGCTGCATAGCTCAGGGCTTGATCTGTGCCAAAGAAGCAAAATTCCATCCCCGGAGAGCCTAATAGGGGCTAGCACTGAAATCAGCGATTCCTATCGTAGCTAAACGGCTTCTTGGAGCAAGGGGATGGGTTGGCGTGTGTTCCCTGGGAGGCAGCCTCTGATATGCATGACATTATAGAAGAGGCACGAGGCGGATGCCGAGGCCGGGAGCCAAAGCTGATAAGGCTCAGGGGAGTCCCGTGGTGTCAGGAGGCTTCGGAGCAGCCCCATGAGCTGCCCAAGAGCAGCTCCCGTGGCCTGGCCAACTGCATCCCTCCTGGACACGGCTGTGGCCTCATGCCCACAGTTTATAGACACCTCATTCCACTGGCCTTAATGTGCGAGTTCCTGTAACGGAGTGTTGGCAAGTCCTGGAAGTTCTAGGAGCAACCGTTGAGCTAGAGTGGTTGCCAACTGGAAGGAAGGAATACAGCAATTTCGTGATATCCTGTTTGTGTTGTAACTCCTTACAGTGCAACTTGGATACCTGCCGATCCATTCTTCCCATGCGTATAAACCAGATTACACCTATCAAAGGCAATACTACTCTTTAGCATTAACCAGGTGGCTGTTTATATTAACCTGATCTAGCTTGAAATCCTATTGCCTCCACCCAGACGCTTCCCAGTGAGCTGGTATTAGATAAAGAGCTCATTTCATAAGTATATTGGGATTTTCCATTACATTCCTTCCATGAGGAAGGTATACCGAGGCTGTCTTAAAAAAACCCTGCAGCTCCAAAAGGCACTTTTCTTGTGGGAATAGGTGGTACTGTTTTCCTTACTCAACCATGATGATCTCCAGCCAAGAACAGGGACACAAATAGCCAAAGAAAAGCATCCAACCAAATAAAACTAAAGTAATTCCATTGCAAAGCAGTGAAAAAATATTCTGGAAATACTCTCACAGTATTTCTCCAGGAGCTTTTTTTCCCATGAGGATCTTACACTAACAAAAAAAAGGGCAGTGACAAAATCTCCTTTTCTTGGTCCCTCTTTTCCCTTTCTGCTGCACCCACCAGCCCCCAAAGCGGAGGCTCCTGCTGTTAAAAAAGGAAGAACCATCTATCTTCCTTTCTGGAGAATACATCTTCCTTTCTCTGGGGAACAAATCTTCCCTTCTCATGAGCACTGAGGGAAGATTTCTGTGAAATCCGGCAGAAATCCACATACCCACAGCACAGCAAGCTGTGAGGATTTCTGAGGCGACATGGAGAGCCTTAAAGCAGTGCAGATGAGGCCTTCCTTTGGCCTGTGGAGTTCTTTGCATGTTTATGCCATGGATAATACTCTGTCCTTCTGGTGCCTTGTCCATTCTTCAGAATTAACAGTGTTTTTGCATCTCCACTGCCTACCTCCCTAGCACACTGCTGGGTAGACATGGTGTCCGTCTCAGGAAAGATCCCACTGGTTGCAAGACTCTTCTCATGGGCAATACTACCCATTCCCCAGACTTTCCAGTTGCCTTTTCCTGCATTTTTCCAGTTCAAATTTGTCATACGAGAGAATATAGACAGTTGTACGCCAGGTGAGGACATGACAACTCCTTTTGCAAAGGTTTCCTTGCTTCCTTAGGTCCGTTGGGTACCTCCTGCCAGACCTACCATGATCTCATGGTCTCGCTGGCCATAAGGAGTCATCCTGTAATTCATTAGCACGGCTGGCTCATCCCCTCCTGTGTCATTTCCCTCGGGTGACAGCCCAGAGCAGACAGGCTGGCTATCTGTTGGGGAAGCGCATGCATCACGGCTCTAATTTGGGCTTGATTCTTGGCATCGCGAGGCATCCCGAAAGCTCTGGGAACCTGGCGTGACCTCGCGGCTGCTCCATGGCCAAGGAGCCAGGAAAACGCAGGTTCCTCTGCACGGAGCAGCCACTGGGAGGAAATAAGTAACTTTTCCTGCATTTTCCCAAAGCTCCCTGAAAGCAGACACAATTCTGGAAAGCAGTTGGGTCTGAATGAATCTCCATCCTACGAGAAAAAGTCATTTGGTCAGAGCATGATTATCCAGCTGCATTCAGGATACAGCCTGCTGATTTTATGGATGCACATTTATCTTTTAGGGCTAGAATTCAGTGTTGTTTTTGTCTTCGTGTGCAATGTTTGACATATGATGTAAATTTACTTTTGTAACGTACAGATATAAACGCTACTGCCTTGAACTTGATTGTAGAGAACTGACTACCAGATTTGCTGATAAACTTTTTTTTCTGCACGATGGAAATAAAGAGTTGAAGTACATGAGGAAAAAAATAGCATTAAATAGGAGTTATTCAGTCTTTTTAGATTTCACCACTGCAACTAAATATCAGCTTTGCTTGAACATAGGCTATTTTTGTAATTTTAAGATAACCATCAGCTTTCCTACAGTTTCAGTTCAATTAATAAATTTTTTTAAACAGAATTCTGTTTCTTAATCAGAAAACCTTGCACTCACTTTCTCCTCTGTTTTTGCTGATGCTCTTTGGTTCAAACTAACTGTTGTTTTACAGGAAAAAAAAATGTTCTTTACATATTAGACACATATTCAACAGACAGAGCTCGGACTGTAGTTGTTCTCATGTCCATAGTCATATAAAATATCATAACCTGATTTTCTAATTCAGGCCACTTTTCATACTGCAGACTCATAAATGAAGGAGCTGGAGCTGTTGAGCAAGCGATGCGTGCAGCTGCGTGGATGTGTTTTGCCTAAAAGTATCATTAAGGCAATTTCCCATAATGTCTGGCAGGGAGCAAGTTTCTTTTAATGATTTTATTAAAAAGTGAATTAAAGGCCAAAGGTTGCCTTCCTACAGCCCTTAATTTCCTGTTGCAGCGCCAAATGCCGCGCGCAGAGCCTGCTCGGAGCAGAAGACCAGGGAGCTCTCCCGCAGGAGCAGCTCCCGGCAGGACGAGCTGTCCCATCGGATCCAGCGCTGGGAACGGACGCGGCTCTGGGTTCGTGATTCAATTTAACACCAGCAAAAACAATGGCACAAACACGTAGTTATCAATTGCAGATAGAAGCAGGAAAAGGTGGTATTGACTCAAAGCAGGACCTAAGTGTTCTGCTTAGTATCTCAGATGCAATTTTCCTCTTATTGCGGTCAACTTGACGTCAGCATAAATGCAGGGATCGCGGCACAGAGAATGTCTTGTGGTCCTGCGGGCATAGCCAGTCTCCTGACATGAGTTTGTGTTTTCACTGCATCTATTATTTTCTGCCAAAATGTTATTTTTCCTTTAAAATTTGGTGAGCATGAAAAGCGCTTCCCAAGGAGGACGTCCTGGTGGGACAGCAGCTGCTGAGCATCAAGGTGGCTTACAAAGAAGGGGACAACCTGATGCAGTAGGAATGGACAGATGAAGAAGAAAAACACTCTGAGGTTCTCTTCCTCTTGAGCAGAGGGTTGGACTGGATGATCTCTAGAGGTCCCTTCCAACCTCAACTATTCTGTGATTTTGTGTCTCTGTGAATTATTACACTTGTGACATGGATAAAGTTTTAGCCCAGAGCTGGAACATGCTTTCTGTGACCTATGGTATCTCCTGTTCTCAGGAAACCAGGGAGAAATTACTAGTTTCCTCTTTCCAGGAATGGCTGGGGCCATAGCCATGGCCACCACTGTGTCAAGATGAACCATGAATAGAAGTTAGGGTGATTTCTCAACAGAAGCCCCACGTCTGGGGCATGTTTCCCTCCCAGCGTGCAGAAGGTCTCTGCAGCAACATGACATGAAAATTGCACCTTTGCAGTGCTAGTAGGTCTGGACGGCTATGGGCAATAAACAACATGGAAATGGAGCTCCAATCTCTAAAGTGCTTCAATAAAACCACACTAATGTACCCCACTGCAAGAGTTATAAACCATAATTCAATTATGCATGTGTAAGGAGATGGCTTTTTAAAAACAAAAAAGCTTTACTACTATTAAAGAAATGTAGTATATATAAAAATACCTAATTGCCAAGGAAACGGCATGATTATGATACTTCAGGTATTTAGCATGGGCAAATTGTTCTAAGGAAGGAAGCTGGGTTTTTATGGTGGATTCTTACAGTACAGTTTTCTCATTACGTTTCCTGTGAACATTCTTCCAATTTCATTTCTTTCATTTTTTTTACCACACTTGCAAACTTTGCTTGGTACATGAGCGTTTATCCTGCCCTCATGGTGGGTTCATCATTAGAGATGATGTTTCCTTGTATCTTTTGATTAAAAGGGAACTACTTGATGTATGAGAAGGGAAAGCTCAGACCTGAGATTCTCAGACATCTAGGTTCAATTCCTATGAGATTCCCCCCAAAATATCACTAATGTCTTTAGTGGCCCAAACTCTTCAAGATCTCAGATGCAGAGCAAGTGTAGGCAGGCAAAAGACACAGAACTTCTGCTCAGCATTCATCTACTCTGGTAAAAAAACAGGATTAAGACTCATCTAACTGCTTCCAGCTAATAGATTTAGGCTGTGGCTGTGTGATTATTAATCCCAGATCTGTGCACTACCAGCGCACCCAGCACTATAAATCTAACGTGCATCAGGCACGGACACATGATTGTGTTTTGTCAAATTAGTGGAGGGACATGATCGGGAATTTGTACCAGCTTTATCCTTCTGTGCTAGCTGCATCCCCACTGCGGAGAGGCAGAACACTGCTGGTCCAACATGGAATTAAGACAGTACTGATCTGCTAAAAAAATACTGCTGCAAAGGGTTTTTTTTTTTCTTTCTGACAAATGTGCACTATTAATTACCATTTGGCTGTGTTTTAGCAGCATGGTGTTCGTCTGGCACATGGCACTGTTGGTAGGATACCACAAATCTTAAAGTTAGCTTCAAACCACAGCCCTAAGAGCAATTGGAGCTCATGCAGCAGAGCCTTTTCCTAAAGCTGTAGCCTCTGCTTCTGTATTTCATATATCACTTGGTCAGGACACCTCAGTTTCAGGATTTGTACACACCTGTGACAGGTTTTTTCTTTTGAATAGCCATCACATTATAGAAAACTTTCATGTATATTTGTTAAAAAGCAGAAGAATGCTCAAATTTCAGTGATTAATTTTCAACGCCTGCAAAAAGAAGTCCGTATTTCCTCATTACTCTGGAGATACATTAGATATTAATTCCCAGTGTCGTTGAGGAGCTGGGGTTGGAAATTTACCTTGCCAACAGTGAAAAAGAGGAGTTATCTTGAGCTCCATGGTTGTTGCACTGTAATTAAAGCAGCGGGTAGGGGAATATGAACGAAATAGCATGTCTGCAGCATGTGTGCTCTTGGCTGACAAGTGACACATGGATAACACATCATGACCGAATAACTCCTGTTTCTCCTTTGACATGAATTATTTGTGGTGGGATATGGATCTCTTGGGTAACTGCCAGGACATGGATGGGGCATTAGAAGAAGGAAGGAGAGTGGGGAGCAGAGATGAGCAGGCAACGCGTCCTCTTTCATGGTCCCAAGCAATACTGATCAATTCCTGCGTTATCAGGCCAAATTGCTTATCTATGAGCACAGCAGAAGATCTCCTTCCCACTCTGTCTTCTCACTTATCTTGCAGGAACCCCTTTCTGGTGGTATCATGGCTATTTGGGGGATTTTCTTCCAGATCTGTGGGACCAGGAAGGATTGAGAGCCCTGAGGCTGGATTCGACATCCCTGGGGTTTCCTGCAAGTCACTTCTCGGCACCTCTCCTTCCAGCTTCAGGGAAAGTCCTTGCTCCTGAGGACTTGCACATCACCGCACACGCAACCCATCCATGGAAACTTGGCCATGTCGGAGAGCAGGAAAGAGTGAGATCTGAAGGGTCCTAGATGCTGCGTAAGGCCCGGGGGAGCCGCTTCACACGGGAGTGTAACTGAAGTCAGGCTTTGACCCTGAGCTTGGAAACACAAAGCTAAATTTTACCCGCATTTTCCCCCTCCTGAATCCTCCCCGGTTCCCTACATGGCTGTTCTGTATTATGATCCTTTTAAATAAGCAGCCTGTCATTAGCTTTTATCCCCGTGCTTGCTCAGCCGGGCTAAAGCCGGGGTCTCTTTGTTTTTAAGACTTACATGGTGTGTAAGTGCCAGATGTTTCCCATCTCTTGGCTCTTGGTGAAATAAACACGATGTGCCATAACCTTCACCTTTCAACTCTTACATTACCTATTCCTAAAGTACAAAAAAATGGACGTGTGTTTACGCAGAGGAGCTTTGAACTACCTTCCAGGTTTATGTCAAAAGTCCTATTCTCCCGGCAGAGATAACACGTGAGAACAAACCTTGGTGTTGCTGCAGAATTCACCTTCCACTCCAATGAGGCCGTAGTCTTCAAGGACGAAAGGAGCCGGGGGGGATTAGAGGACAAGTGGTGCTGATGTGACTGGCAGGGCACCCGTAAACCGCTCGGCTCCGGATCCGCTTCCCATCGGCTCTCCTGGAGCAGCTCCGCAGGTGGCAGGACAGCCCTTTGGGACACGAGCAGCACCAATTTGCAGAGTGGGAGTCCCTAAGGATTGATCTCCTGTGTCACCATGTGCTGCGTAGCCTAAAGCCTTAGTCCCTCCAATATAGTTTAGTTTTCTCTACAACTTTCCCCCCTCCTCGGTGAAATCAAAGCCCCGCGAGCCGATTTGGAGGGATTAATGAGATTTCCATCAGCTTTAAGAAGCTCGCCCGTTATTTCTTTTTCCCTTCCTCCTCATTCACTTCTCATCTGTAACAACACCCTCAAAAGTGCTAGTGCTCCCCGGCTTTCACAGGACGTGCAGGTCTTCTCCAAGGCTAGTTCCATCTCCCCGTGAAAAATCATCCACATTGCCCATCCACGGCACCCAAGCTTAGGCGCCTCATATCGAAGCAGCAACTTTCCCTTTTTAGCTTGATTCAGTAACAATACACAGTGAAATGAGAAACAAATGGTATAATTAACATCACAGAAGCATTTTCATTACAATTTCAAGTGAATTATGTGAGTACTGTTATAATTTGCCCTAATTCATGTCGTTCCAGGAAAATAGTTCTCTTTTGGGGATAGCTTTCTTTTTATCATGGTCGCAACAGAAAGGTAAATTAGCACAAATAGAGCAGTCAGATATTTTAGCTACTGTTCACATCGGCCTGCTGAAAAGAATTAATTTCCCCCCACTGTAAGCAGACCAACAGTTACATTTTTTCCTCCTGTAAGTCTCAAAAACAGCCTGTGTGCAGAACAGGAGGCTCTTGCAGAGCGTCATCACCATTGAACTTCCTTTTGTGTTTCCAAAAGCTTCGGTTCATCACAATATTCTCATTTGAGTCAAATATTTTCAGACCATCTGTTGCAAAAAGTGCCCGTTTTGGAGAGTTAGAGCCGCTCCTATGGGGATCGCAGCAGAACTGAATGAGGCCAGGGCTCACCCCATGGATAACTCCAGGCACTGAGGAGTCTCTGCAGAGCTAGAGAGGACCTGGCCTCCTTCACGACCTCTCAGTGCATATTTCCTTAACTAAGTTGACTCAGGATGCTGGGGTCGCTGAGATGCAAGTTATTTCAAAGGCTGGACTGAGACACATATGGGATGATCTTCTAAATAGTCATAGCAAACCACAGCCTTCAGCCAAGAGCCGAGGCATCTGAGCAGGAATAATAGAAGAAGAAAATATTATGCAGCAAAACAAATGCATTTTTAGAGTCTTTCCATAACTTTGGCTGTGCTCTCTATTAAATTCAAATTTGTGAGCACCCTAACCCCTATTGTATATGCTCAGGCCCTTCATTCATTCAAGTATTTATTGAAGACACTGAAGTTAATTCAAAAGCTCCAGCTAGGCACATACCCCTTTGACGTGCTGAATTGAAGCTTACATAGTTTTTTCATTGCTGATCAGTGTCCAGTGCCTTTCTGATTAGGCTCCAATCAGGAATCTCTCTGTGGGTTTAGAAACTTAACCTTTTCTTTAGGTTGTCCAAATCACAGTATATCTTAATGATATCTTAGAGATGCTGGGAAAAGAGCTATATGGAATGATTCACTTAATGCCAAGCTGTTCATTCCTCTTCACAGACTTTGTTAGAGGTTTCTATAATTAGGAATTTAGTATTATATATACTTGCACATATGTGTTTTGTGTATCTATATAAAACTACCAGAATTTATCTATATCCCAAGATTCTTATACTCTTCCTCCATCTGGATGCTGCTTTACCATGTGGTCCCTACTAGAGCTAAAGACTTCTTATGTCCATTTAGACATTCTGAATACCCTGCTGTGTAATTAGACGCCTAAACATGCTATTTCAGTTCAGATTGGGAGACTCTTTTCTTTTCTTTTCTTTTCTTTTCTTTTCTTTTCTTTTCTTTTCTTTTCTTTTCTTTTCTTTTCTTTTCTTT
>JAWLRI010000763.1:1244689-1294666 GCA_034781795.1 Crypturellus tataupa | reverse complement strand
CCTTTCCTTTCCTTTCCTTTCCTTTCCTTTCCTTTCCTTTCCTTTCCTTTCCTTTCCTTTCCTTTCCTTTCCTCTTCCTTTCCTCTTCCTTTCCTCTTCCTTTCCTTTTCATCTTGGTCATGAAGCTTGGATCTAGCAAACTGGAACATCCTTTCTCTATCCCAACCACTGACTCGGCATGGATGGGACCAGCAGGAACCTCTGGAGATCTGCAGAAGGTCCAACATCCTGCTCAATCCACGAGGATGCATTGTTGGACCATGGTCAGCTTGACCACTAGAACCTGTAGGTCCTTCTCTGCAAAACTTTTCTTCTGGCCAGTCAACCCCCAGCTTTTACTGGTGCCTGGGGTTGTTCCTCCCCATAGAAACAACTCCCCTTTGCATTTCCCTTTGCTGAAGCTCAAGAGGTTCCTGTCAGCCCATTTCTCCAGCCTGCTGAGGTGCCTCTGAATCCTCTGTGCATCGACCACTTGTCCCCATCACCATTTACCCAGGTGTTCTTTCCCAGGAAATGGTCAACTGCTCTGGAAAAGAGTGCAGCAGTCACAAAAATCCGACCTTTTTGCAAAGCCAACAACAACTTTGCTCATATAAAAATAGTACTTAAATTTGGCATTTTTCTAGTGTACTGCAGGAGAAGTAAGCACTGTACTGTAAAATGCATTCTGAGTTTTTATTACCTGAAGGCAGTAAATCACAGAGGTACCGATCTTACCTCAGTCAGGAATGAAGCCGTCACCTTTAGCATGGGTTTCAGTAGAGGCAGGAACACTTCTGCACTCAAGCAACCAAGTTTTATGACTGTGGTTCTTTGAAACAACTAATAATATTTGTTTGCCATTTCTCTCTGAAGCAATCGTCCACTTATTAATTTACACATCACCAAGAGGTTGTTTAACTCTTGCCTGAAGATATTAAACTCTGTCTGTTACTGTATCACTGAAAATACAACCTCTTTAGAGGTTGAGGAATGCTTGGAAAGAGGTTAAAGCAGCTTAGCCCATTGCAGGTCACCCCAAAGCAGAATTCAGTCTGCCCCGTGAGTCGTATGGTTGACTCAGATCCGCCCCAAAGGTCGAGTGTGGGACACTTTCACAGCTAACACTGTCCTTTTATGATCATGGAGCTGCCCCTGCACTTATAAATATATATATATATGCAGCCTGCAGCCAGGCTAGCTTGGTCACTCACTAGTCGTCAGTCACTAATATTATCTATCATATCTAAGATTTGCAATCACCCAAATTACCTCTGCAACCATTTTCACATTTTTAAGTCTGGATTAATAGTCTTCAAACTCTTTTTCGGGCTCATGATTCTCAGCTAGGGAATCAGGTGTCCAGTTTTTCCTTGGATTTACTTTTAAAAATAGGCTTTAGGTCTTCATGTGTTTGTGTTCTCCGAACAACTCATCTGCTTCCCTGGTGATTTGTGCTTCATCAGTTCCTGTCCTTGGGCCCCTCGTTGATACCCTGGCTTCCAAGAGTCTGCAAATTCGATGCCTGCAGGCGTTTGTTTACTTTCTTTCCTGTTTGGCATGGAAAAAAATATGTTTTCCGTAATGCTACTCAGCGCATGGAGAGAAATATTGTCGAGTAATTTATTTTTGTTGTTGTTAACTACAGTTCTCCCTTTTGTGCCTATTTATGTTGCTTTGCCCTTCTTAGGAACTGCCTTTGCAATGAGGATTTTCCTGTGGATTTAGCAGCAAAGCAAGTGTATTAGAGAAAGAAGAAATACAGGCCTTCCTCCCATAAATATGCACCCAAAAAATGCACCCATGCAGGTGCATGGAAGAGGTACATGGGTGGATGCCCTACCAGGCTGTGGGTCTCCCTTGGTACCCATGGGGCTTTCTGCAGGTGCTTCCCATCACTCAGAAGCCTCCAAGCAAGTCACCTTCTCTGGAGACTGCCCAGCTTGGCCCAGATCTGCACTGGGTGCAAACTTGCTGTAGATTTTCTCCTGATCTTAGGACCATGGTTCTCCTAAGCACCCATGTGCACATCAGGGATGAGAGCTTGGAGAAGGTAAACTGGACGGATAGAGCAGTGCTCACAATTCGACTGTCCTCCAGTTATTTTGTTCTTTGCAGAAAGGCCAGAAACCCTGGAGGATATGACGTTTGGGAAACAGGGAACATTTGGAGGATGCCATCTCTGGAGGACGCAGTGCTTGGGAGATCCATCTGTATTTAGACAGCACCAAGTTCCTGGGGCTCAGCAGAGCTCCCATGCCCCATAAGCTTGTCTGACCTGGTGAATAAACATACAAGGACCCTACAGGTCTGGACCACCTGTAAAACCTGCCACATGGGTGGGTGGTCACTGTTTGCCCATGAGCAGAGCTGGAGATAAACCTGCAGTGATACCATCCTACCCTCATGAGGGTTCTCTTCTTGGTTCTTGCATGTGCATCCATACTCCCTCCTTTCCTTTTTGCATGGATGTCCCAAAGCATGGGAAAACCCTTGGAAGGTGCTGTTATTTATGGGTTTTCAGGCAGCCTCCGCTGTGCTACTGACTTCAGAGCACACCAAGAGCCGCAAGTTGCACCAGTGCCTCCACCGCATTCTGCTGAGAACCCCAACACCAAGCTGCCCGTAAAATAAGGCAACGTTCGTTATGATTTTTATGGCTCCCAACTACTGTAAACTGTGGAGCAATGGAGCTGCAAAGCCGCCCATTAAACTGTCTGCTCTTTCCTGTTTAAACAAGCCCTCTCCAGGGCTTTAGCTGCCGCGACCACTGTGGGTCAACGTGCAGGAAGGAAGACGTTTCTAGGGCAACCACCGAGGCGTTCTACCAAGGTGGCTCCATGAAAGCCCTGGACTGGTGAGAGTGACAAAAAGCAGTTCATTGGATAATGTAGAAAAAGGTAAAAAAGTTATTGCACGCAGACTGTTTTTATAATGAGGCCATTCAGGCATAAAATCACTTTAAATAGGTAGTTTGTTTCCACATTGCAGAATTATTTTTGTCCTGCTCTTTCAAGGGGCAGTTTATCTAGGCACAGGGGTGTATAAATAATAAATAGCCCTGGGGGCAAGGCATTTCTGATTTTTTTTTCCCCCCTTGCTCCGTATCCTGTTGCAGTTGGTCTCGGGCTGCAAAATGAATTCTGTTTTCTAAAATAATATTATTTACTTTGAATGCAGCCCTCCGCGAGGGGCCCCCGTTCTCTCCTGCAGTAGCAGCGGTCTGAACCGGACTGTAGTTTTTCAGTCTGGCGCTACCACCCGGTGCCTTTGCTGTGGGTGGGAGGTTGTCTGCAGCCCTCAGTTCTGCACCAGTTTCTCCTCCTGCTCAAGGATGGGTCCTTGTCCTGTCCCCGGCCGCATCCTTGCTCTTCCCTGCAATAGGACCACGTGCTCGGCCGAGCTGCCTTCAGCATCTCCTCGGAGGAGCCAACCGGGCTGGTCTACCAGCATGGATCTCCTGATGGTGGAGCTGGAGACCAATACCCTGCAGGAGCCCCCAAGGTTGACTTGGACCCAAGAAGCTGACAGCCCAGCTGGTGGACTGGGTGCTCACCAGGCGCTGCAGGCATACGGCCAATGACTTTCCCCATGCCAACCTCCGTTTTTTTTCATATCCTCATCTTCCTCCTCTTCCTCCTCTTCCTCCTCTTCCTCCTCTTCCTGGCTGCAATGCTTTCCAGGACCCACCAGCACTTTCCAGGACACAAAGCTAAAGACCACAACTATCCTGCTGTGTAATCTCATGCAGGCTCAGAGATTAACTCAGAAAAATGGCAAGTTTTAGCTTTGGGGATAGTTTCAGTCACAAGGGCTCTCAGTTTGTAGCTCAACGTAGCTGTGACACTCGTCATTTTTCCGTATGTGACACAACTTGCATGTCATTGCACTGCCTTGCAGCTGAAAACCCTTGTTGGATAGAGCAGAATGGGACTGAATAAGCAGCAAATATTTAGCAGCCTCGGGAGGTGGAAAATGGAGATTCCTGCCTCTGATCTGACCTTAGCCTCAGGCTTTGAGTGTATGCTTAATAGGAGGGAAGGAGGATGAGAAGAGCTGTTTCTTTTCGCCTCCTGCTTGGATTATCTCCCGTGCAGGATGAATGATGGCCATGAAACAGGCAAGGCCAGGTTTGCGTATGGGAGAATTAGGGTTTGGTGGGGAGGTCCCAGAAGAATAATTGAAGTTGGTTTCTGAGAGGAGGATAAAAAAGAATGCAGTAGGGAAAGGCCAGGACCAACCAGCTCAGGTGAAGCACCTCCATGCCATGTGCTGGAGAGGTTTAACAATTGCACCGAGAGCTTGGGCCTGGGGGAAAAGAAGTAGAAAAATTTAAGGAAGGATCAGTCTGAAATGATCCAGACATGCAATAAAGTCCAGGGATGCTGAAGGGGGAGGGAGCAAAATTCCTGCTCTCCTCAAAGGGAGTGAGTGATTAGCTCTAAAGAGCCATGTGCCACCGCTGCTCAAGATAAAACAGCAGGTCATCTGGTGGAGCAGAGGTCCTTCCAGACTGAAGTCTAATTTCTCTGCTCCGGGGGCTTAAGTGCTGGTTCAGAGGTCAGCAGGCAACACCAGGCACCGAGCGAGGCTGAAGCTCATTTTCAGGAAAAACAGAGCCCGCGGAGCCGGCCCCCGCGCACCGTCAATCACACGCGCGTTGCATCTGGACAGGCTCTGCGGGGATGCTCGGAGAGGGATGGGATGGGATGGGATGGGATGGGAGGGGAGGGGAGGGGAGGGGAGGGGATGGGCGTGCGGTGCCTGAGCAGATGCCGCCTGTGCCACTGGCAAAGCAATAGCAACTCCCTTGCCTTCCCTCCCATAATCGAAGGGTTTGAAGTGCAGAGCAGCAAAATAAACTTTGGAAGCTGAAGATCAGCCTGCGGGAATCGCCAATGGTTCAGTTCACATGTTCCAAAACTCTGCAGCTAAGCCTTGCCCAGGAGCTTGTCCAATGCTGGCAAAAAGGATGGAGAAACCTCTCTGCTTTCCTGTATGAGAAAAGAAGTGATTGGCAGGATGGAGATAATATCTCTATCTCGATGATGTAACTCCTCAAAGGCTGGGCAGGGCCCTAGATCTTCCTTGGAGGCAGCACGTTAGTCAGGAGAGCTGAGAAATAGCTGGAAAAACAGCACAAAACGCTCCCAAAGTGAAGTAAAATGATAACTCCTCTATCAGGCAGATAAGGCAGGCACAGGGAGAACCCACCCAACAGCTCAAAGTAATGCTGATATTAGAAGTCTCTTAGATAAAACAGTAGCAGAAGCAGTATTAGAGGGCTCTTAGATAAAGTGGTACTAGAAACTTTGGAAAAGTCACCTACATGGGGTATTTAAGAGCCAAGATGCTTTTGAAGACTGGTTCCTTGTCTAAGTTGCACCTGGGCCATGAACTTCCCCCTCTCCTTCAAGCAAAACACATTGTTCTGCTCTACCAGATCACATATTTGCAGTCCTTGGGTGCCCTTGGACAAAATACCACCCCTCCCACACAGAAACAACCCTCATAACCTAAGACCTAGCTACAAATCGACTGCAAACACACCATCTCTCAGGCCTTTCTTGCAAGGAGCTACAAAACACTCAAGGCTTTTATCATGTTTGCTTGTTACAGCCACTGAGCGGCCTTTTTTTCCATTACAAAGTGATCTGTTTCACAGTTTGCAGCCCAAAGTGTCAAGAAATCAGGCCGTGGTTTTGCCCTAACAATTGCTAATGTATTTCAGCAGGTAAATCAATGCAAAAGGGGCAGGTAAAGGAGAGAAACAGCCTGCAGTTAACTCCTGCCCTCCCCTTGCAAGATTTTTTCTTTTATTCCCTGCCTCCTGGTCTTTGTTTTTACTGAGTGGCAATTAATTAAAAAGATCAAGATAGAAGAAAGATGGAAACCTTATTACTGGTGTTATATTTCCATACTAGTTTTGCCCAGGGAAAAGGTTTCCCAGGAGATTAGCTAATAGTTAAGCTATTAAAGGCTTCTAAACTGGAAAGGTTATTTGCAAGGTCAGGAAACTTTGCTAAGCTGGTAGTTTCAAAATTATCCTGGACTCCTTTACTAATTCATCGATCAAAATGACACGTTTTAAATTATAGATGAAAATAGAACGCATTTAAGTTCCAGTCATGTAACCCCTGGATGAAAACTAAATATTACAAGCCTCTAACCATAGTAATTTCTAAGTGAGAATGAAACATTTGTTCTTATTATGAAGTGCTGATTTACTACAAATTCATGAAGAGCTAAAGTCAGCCTTCAAGCTGAAAATACAGAATCTAATGAGCTTCTCTCAGATGGTTTGGGCGCTTAATGCAATAGTATTCCCCTACTAACTGTCAAAATGAGCGGTCTTTCCCATTCCCGGTTCATAGATGGGGATAATCCACTTCCATAAACTGGGAAGCAAGGATACAGAGAGGGTGCATGTAAAGGAAGATGCTCCTCGTGGATTCTCTATTCAGTGTTTCTGCTTCGGGGTCCACCACTTTTGGGTGCTTTTGGGGTCTGCCCTGATGGATAGATCATCCCGAGCTGATCCAAAGCAGCCAAGGATGCAACCAAGGATGGATGTGCAGGGTTAGGAAGCCTGGGGTGCTGCAAACACCCCTGTGTCATCCAGCGGTGCCGTGCACTGAGCGGGCAGTGGTGACACGGTGGCTTCTCTCTCCATCTGGCCCCTCCGTGTCCTCCAGCGACGGAGTCAGCACTTGTGGCCACAGCTGGAGCAAAACCCATCCGTCAAAACCCTGGATCGTTTTCTTCCCCAGCCAAAGCATCTGGGTCTGCGGCTTGTTCGGCTCATAGCCTTGCTGGAAGGGGCTGCAAACAGCTCCGGGCTACACAGGCCTGCAGAGGCTCCGCGGGAGCTCACCTGTCCTGCAGGCACTTTCCACAGGCCTTTTCCAAGGATGTGACGCTGAACATAGAGTCCACATTGCAGGGAAAACTGCTGCTGTTTCATAACAAGCTCCTTGCCAAAGCTCTGCTCTTGTGTCTCCTGCTACTTCAGGAATTGGCCCTGTCAAGATAATGTGTTTATAAGTTTTTTTTTTATTGTCAATCTATTGCAAAATACTCAGGCAGCAGGACATATGGGAGTCATATGAGGTTTTTACTGTGTTACATTTTAAAGCGATCGCTGTGAGAGTGCAGGGTGCTCGAGACACAGGGTGCTATTTAATACCTGACTGCTGAGGCGTTGCCCAGAGGTGATGCTGAGACCAAGGGAATCCAGAGCTCCGAAGTCTTTCATCTTTGGGGGATTGCTAAACTCTCTTGGTTGAAAGTGTGTTTGGTGCTGGTCGGAAATCTTCCAGGGAACTTTATTCCCGGGAAAATGTGGGTTTTGGTTACACAAATACCATCTGGGTTCTCAGAGCGTTTGTTTTTTCTATTGGAAACTTAAACCCCCACCGTTAACCCGGCCAGTTCTCTGAAGCCAAAACCCAACAAGGGGATTTTTAGCAAAAATGAGCAGCATCGCCCGTCACGCTGCTGCTTCCGTAGCAGTTTCTTCCCTGCACTAACACCTCTCTGGCTCTCCTGGGACTGCGAACGAGACATTAACGATGAAGTGAGCTGGACTTTTGGATCCCCGCCATTCCCATCCTTTGTTCCTTGCCCGCTGTATCCCGAGGCGTGGGATGCAATAGGTGATGCTGCAACACCAGGGCGGACACCTCCAAGGGTGCTGAGCAGCTTTGTGCTGGGGAAAACATGGCTTTTTTATGACAGCGACCATCAAGCTCACTTGGTTTCTGCTTAAGTCACTAAACAGAAGCTGCAGGATTAAAACCTTCCTCAATTTAAGAAGCAATTTTTTTTTATTTGTATATCATAACAGGAAGCGCTTCATACCGGTTTCTTTCTTAATTCCATCCCTGAGATCCACGGGTGCGACCTCCGGAGCGGGGAACAATTAAGCAGATGTCCGGGCTCTGCAGGAACATGGGGAAGCCTGTAAATTGCAAGGTTTCTTCAGGGGACAACATATGGGTTATTATTAAACCAGAAAACATATGTGAATAATTGAGGAGAGGGATCCAGCGTTTAGTTTAGAAGATGTGAAGTCAGCTCGCTGAGAATAACAGATCTCTGCGTTTTGACCTGCTGCTGACAACAAATATAATTCACTATTACCTGGATCACAGCGATTGGGTTTTTTCCTCCACTTCCCAAATGAAAACCAGTTGAGAGAAACTGGCAACAGACAAATGATGCTCATTCCACCCCTGCTTCTACTTAATGACCGATATCAAGATCCTCGCCAGTCACTGGTGACATTACTATTAAAAGCATATTTGTTATCTGGCTCTTTTATTTGTACAAATAGAGCGTTGAGACGGACGGAGCGGTGAGCCAGGAGCCCTGGCGAGGAGGATGCACCTGCGAGACCTGGATCAGCAAATCCAAGTCCTGGTGGAGCCCAAAGGGGCTCCCAAAGCCACCGATATAAACACAGCAGGTTCCGCCACCAGCTCCTTGGTGGCTGTATGTCCTCTTACCCAGAACATCAATATAAGGGTGCGATGCATCGCCCTGGCCAAAGCATGAGCTTGAGCTTATGTTTCTCTTGCAGTTTATCTGAATTTCTGTGTTTGTTTTATTATCTGTCCTTGGGGCACGGGTGAAGTTTTGCCTGGTTATCTGGAGCCAGCAGAGACAGACATAACTTGGGCATCCTTAAGAGCTGCAGATGGCTCCTCCAGAGTCCTGGCGGGACACGGAGCGATCGGATAACCGCCCTGGGGGCTGGAGTATCTGGTGGCCACTTCTAAATGTTGCCTGGGTAAAAAACAAGCTTTCCTTGTAGTGACACTACCTGCAGAGCAGCTGGAGAAAGGATTGGGAAAGGAAAGCACCCAGTGCATGTCGGGCTGCTTCGGATGCACCCATTTCCTATTAGTTTTGTTCCTTGCGCTTCCCACCCATGAGAAATTATTTATCCAAGTGCAGCAGCAAAGTGAGTTGGGAGGCAAATAAAAAAGGCACTGTCCCCAGGGCCTTTTGTCCCCTAAAGTCCCTTTGCTTTTCGCTCCAGATTCCAGAGACAGAGCTGCTTCCTTGAGTCCATTAAAATCTACTGTCCTTGAGAGGACAGTCACATCTTTCCCATTTCCCCAAGAGGAATCCAAAGCCCGGTTCTTCTTCCACCAACAAACTAAACCCCTGCCTTAATGTGGACACCCTTCAGGTGGTGCCAAATGTATTTATTTGCCTTCGGCACTGCCTGGTGATCCTATGGCTTCACAAACAAGCAGTAGGGCTATTTCCACCTCCAGTCGCTTCCTAGTTGGAAAAGGCGGGGAAAGGAAGCGCTCCCATCTTGGGGGACGAGAGTGCACTGAGCGGGGGACAACAGCAGCGGGTTTGCAAAGTGACACAGAGCCGAACAAAGTCCATCCGCGTGGAACTGAACCTGGACACGCTCAGAAGCTGCTGAGCTGGTGCAAACTGACTGTCATCCAGGAAAACGGGTAGCATTCTGTGGCAAGAAGCCTGATTTTCTTCAAAATAAAATTCCAAAATGACTCCAGAGTCTGCTGATTAAGACCAGATTTGTTCTTTCACTTCCACACGAGTCCACTGTTTATCTGCTTCTTTTCCTTAGGTGCTTTCGTGACTATTTAATGGAGCCCTCCCATCAGCTACTCACTTGAAAAGTGAGAATTCAGACAAGTTTGGAGAGTCTCCAGGAGGAAAAGAAATTGCTGTGCTCCCCACGTGAGCATTTGCTTTCCTGCCACCCTAGAGAGGATGCTGGTTCCCGCAATGATCAGCCCTGAAGGTGAGACCAGTGGGCAAACTGGAAAACACCTTGGGGCTTATCCCATGAGAATCCCCCCTCCCCAAAACTCTTCCAACCGAGATGTGTGGCATGGATCAGCCCCAGATTGCTCGCAGATGTCCGGATAAAGCGGAGAAGTTCATATCCGGCTGCAAAGGAGAGGTCGCAGGGGACGCAGCTCGTACAAATCTCCACCGGTCCCGGTGTCCCCGGTGCACATGAAGAGAAGCTGCTATCGCGCACGCACGCAGCACATTTCCCAGCTCTGATTTGCCTTAGGGTGCCTTGCAGTGGGTGCTCGACCTGAGACGCTCCCCCAGCTTCCAAAATATTTCTCACGTATTTCCCGTCTGAATTTTTCCAAGGTCAGCGCCTAAAGGTGGGTGATTTCCAAAGTGGACAGTTGTGCAAACACATCACGGTGAAAACATGCGGCCAGAGGAGCGTGGGGCTGTATATTTTGCAGGGCTTGGGTTGTTTGTGAGCATAGCCTGCGTCAGCAGCCTGTTTTCTCCCGGGCAAGAATAGATAGTTCATGAAAACTTTGCCATCCTGTTCTTATTTCCTGTGCATAAGAGATGACCCGAAGGCAGAGGAGGAGACAATGCAGAAAATCTCCATGCACAAAGGGCACTAATAAGCCACAACTGTTTTCAAAGAATGCTTTTCAGCATCTGAATTATTTATCAGTCTGTTGAGTAGAGGAGAACAGGAGAAGGCTACCGGCCTGCTGTGAAATAGGCAGCTGCATGGTAGGAGGTTTTTGCCATCTAACCACTGTGAGGAAGAGGAAGACAAGGACTTTCTACCTCAAAACATGTTGGTGCACATGGGTTTTTCTGAGGATGTGGCACTCCAGAGCAGGCTCCTGTTAGTGGTGGTTAATACTCAACATCTTGGCCAACAACGCCTTGTCTTCTGTAGAGAACTTGAGCATTAGTTCCATTAGCCCTAGTCTTATTAGGTCCCATTAGACCTCTGCAAGGTCCTATTAGACTTAGCAGAGTCCTCCTCGGGAGCAGCCACCAATCTGGAATACATATAGCCAAGAAAACCTGGGAGGATGTTTGTAAAGTAGTGCATCCTCCTAGTCTGGACCAAACTGCAGCCAGGGGCTCATTTCAATGGCTCTGGAACCACTTCTTTTGGCCAAGTTTCTTCTCACACGTCATTTACTCCAGGTTTTTCCTCTTCCCATTGCATGTGCTTCCTTTGAGACCACCGTAGATCTGCAGCTCAGCCACAGAAGAACGTCTCCGTGTCCACGATGCTCTGGGATCTTCAGCAGAAAAACGCCCCGGAACATCCATCACGGTCATTATTATCGCTGTGATCACTGCTCTTTGGCAAGGAAGCAAGAGAAGTGTCTCACTCTGACCAACCATCAGCAAATACCTTCTATTTTCATTAATTTCCCAGAGGAATAACACACACTTCTTGCTCCTTTGGCTGGTGAGGCCTACAGATCTGTGTCCATGTGTGTAAGCAGCACGGTCTTACAAGAACCAGCGCAGGGCTCGTTATAACCCGAGTGAAAACAGAGAGAGGTAACTGGGAAGTAGATGTCAGCAGCGCTTCTAATCATCGTGGGCCTCCTTTGACACGTGTTTTTAATTGTTTTTTTTTTTCTTAAGAAAAGAAAAGGAAATAAAAGAAATAAAACCAGTTTTGAATAATCTAATAAGCTCACCAACCACCTGTGAAACGCGGCTTCCCAGCTGCACAGAATCAAACGCGAGAATAGAAAGCAGAACCCAACACGCATTCGCATTAGGCGCGCGCCATTCCAAAGCCCCAGCCGAAAAATGCGTTAATGCCCCTTTTGGCTCACGGTGCGCGTGCCACTCCGTGAGAGCATCTCCGAGGAGAGTTTACTTAAGCAACGCCGAGAATCTGCTTTGGAGTCCAAAGGTAGAACTGGAGGAAGATGGAGGAAGGAAACCTGCTCGTTGGCATCGTTTCAAATGAAAAACTGCACCAACAAAACCCCACGGAGAATTGATTTGAGGGATGGCAGTGCGGGAGGCGAGTTTACTCAAGAATAATTAAGCATTTTTTCCTGTTATTCAGGGGTAGAAATGCTCAAGGAAAACTAAAATGCGGAGGGTTCAATAGAAGCTGCTTTATTGCAATAGAAGCAATTTGTTTTCCTGGGATGAGAAGAGGGTTGTGTTCGGTGGATTTTGGAGCCACCCGGCAAATGTCCCCATGAAGTTGTATTTCATGGGAAAGATGTAGCCTAGAGGTAAAAAGGTAACATCCTAACTGAAAGAAAAAAAAAAGAGAGAAAATAATTCTATTTTTGAGACAGTTTTGACATGTTTTTCTTCTGCACAGAACCAGACTTCAAATACATCTTCTTAACCACTACAGCCAGCTGACCCACCCAGAGAACTCTTTTTCCACAAACAATATAGCGTTGGAGAAGGAGTCTGAGAGGAAAAGCAAACAGTCCTTAAAGTATCTACTTTATTTGGACAGTTCTGCACCACTGGCATTGGGGCAGCTTTTAAGGGGGCGGCGTGAGGAGAGGGAAGCTCCTGGTTTCCATTTGAAGGAGCCACATCAAAACCCGTTTTAGTGAATGGAATGGCAGTATTTTGAAAAATACATCCTTCTTAAGGGGATGTTAGGGAAAACAATCCCGTGGCCTGCTGAATAATGAAAGTCAATGTGTTGGTAGGGGAGCAAAAAAACAGCCTGCAAGGGAGAGTCTTGGATAATCCAGCTTGCACCTTCCCTGGTCGGAATAATATCCGTTAGGTGAAGGAAATCATTATACAGATGTGATGGGCAGAGAAGGGTCAATGAGAGAGGTCTCAGATTCTGTTTTCTTTCTTTCCTCCCCACCAAATGAGCTGGAGTGCTGCATGTCATGCCAGGAAGACGCTAGGAAAGAAGCTGTCCTGCTCGGGATGGAGCTGGTGGCCTCATCCCCTGTGCACACGTCATCTTCTCTATGCACCTTCTGCAGAAGCTACGTTTCATGGAAACCAACATCATGTCTATGGTGCTGCGGGTGCAAAACCGCGATTGCATGGAAAATGTGACGTGCATAGTTCTTGGCTTCAGCTGTCCCTGCATTCCTGATAATTAGGTTGTAATACTCCTCTTCGGTTAACTGGAGGACTATGCTTCACTGTGCTGCGTTGTTCTCACCCCTGGGTAGCTGCCTCCTACGTCTGAAGGAGCATCTTAAATTTTATGAACTTCCACAGGTAAATAAAAATAAGCCAAAGAATTGTCCATGTCTTCGTACTGGCAGAGGTAGCCAGGGATCGGCAGTCTAAATCTGGGAAAGTTTCTGAGGTTTGGAAATGTGTTTCCATTCCGGTGTACAATAAGAACCAAATCTTTCAAACGCTTCCCCGAAATGGATTTGTTTTTTGTTGTTGTTGCCATTGAAACATCTGTTTTCAGATGGAGAAGGTTCGGGTTTTCATTTAGATCCTTCTCCACTTATAAATTGACCCCAGAAACTCTGAAAATTTTCCCATGGAAATATTATTAATGAGAGTATCTCACTGCAAGACGTTTTGGTTTGGAGGAAGCAGCGTTTTCCAGCAATGATGACAACAGACCTCATTAAAATGTTTGAGTGGCTCCAGCCTCAATAGGAGCCAGTGGTTCCTTGAGCATCTTCAGGTCCTGCAGCACAAAGCAGGACAACAGTGTGACATTATTGCCACCCAGCAGATAGGCAATAATACAGTATTCACTTTGCATATCTGCAAAGGCCCCATGTCAATGGGTTGTTGTTTGGAGCAAATCTCCTACAAAAACGGCAAAAGGGAAATACCATGAACTACCTTCAAACTTCCAGTGCCATTGAACAAAGATGCATTTTGGTCATTAATCACAGCACACAGGCGAGCTCTTAGAGAAGCCCAGCTGCTCCAGGCCACAATACTCTCTTTTATTGCTCTGAGTGTCCCCCTGCTAACAAGACAACTCGACACATGACACCCAAGAAGGGCCATAATGCCTTATTACCAACATAATCATCGTGACGCTGTTCCAGCTTGGAAAGTTCATGGATTTAATGCCTTTAGAGGTCCCAGTGCAGCCTAATCATCTTCCGAAGCCTTCGGTGCCATCTAATTTCCAACCCGTGGCAGCTCCCAGGGCTCTCCAGGGAATACGGAAAGTGAGTTTCTCTTTTCCCTCAAAATCTGCACATGTTGGCAGTGGATATGGATATGCCCCCCGAGATAGCCCCTTGGGATGGGGCAGGACCATCTCTATCCAACCTCTCCTCAACGTGGTCCTTCCCATTTCCCATCCCACCACCTTTCCCATGCCCATAGCAGCTGCCCTCACTTCTGGCATCGCCTCTCCCCATCGATGCCTTAAAGCATCCGAATTCGCCGTTCAAACCCACCGTTTGGAGTGGGTTTGAAATTTCCCAGGGCACATTCCTACCTCCTCTCATCTCCAGACTCTCAAGAATCTGCCACACAAACATATTCCTTCCTTTTATTTGTTTCTTCCAAGTAATTAGAGCGGTGGTTGTTTGCTACCTGTCATACCTTCATCTCAGTCGTCTGGGAACAAAGTGAGAAAAGAAAAAAATAAAAAACCGAGAGCCTCTCGGTGGATTAAGGCTGCTGATTGTAGTAACAAGAGGAGGTATTTTAATGACAGGTTTAAGACTTGCTAAATAACTGCCGTGAGGATTATGAATATGTTTTGTAACAGAGCAAGATTAACAGATAATCCTTTAAAGAAAAAAAAAAAAAGATGGCAAGTGGCTCTTTAAAAAGCAAAATAAGCTGCAAAAACACCAAAAATCTTTGGAAATTTCACATAGGAATATTTTTCCCTGGAAATGTTGACATCGTTAAGTATTTTTGGGTCAGCGTCCTCAGCCTGATCGAGCTGGTGTGTGTCAGTGTCAGTGGAACAGTGTTGGGTTTTACCTCTTCTAGCTCAGGCATTTTTTAAATGAAGTAGCACAGCCCGTGCCAGGGAGCAGCTTGGCATCCCCGGCCGCAGCCTGCAGTGAACCAGGCTCCTTTCTTAGGAAACGAGCTATTGCCCTTGGACAATGACGTTATTGATACCTAAATGTCATATGGAAATTTCAAGGACAGTTGGGGCCTTTTTCTTTCCCGGCTCCCAGAGACTGGGTCTTAACCCTCGCCAAACTGAATGAGCAATTAGCTTTGCCTGTGACCTCCTGTTTCGTTATTCATTATGGGCAGTGATTATGACAGGAGCACAGAAATGCTGCATTTTCACTTATTATTGGCAAGGGGAAGGTACTGCCAATAGCATCTTCTTCTTGGTGTGGCCTCTGATCAGACCAGATGATCCACATGGACAGATCTGGGAGTTTCTGCACAGGTGAAGCTGGTTGGAGCCCAATAACATCTTTCTAAATATTCGTATCACCATTTATTGTAAAGGCCTTTGAATGAACCAGCTTGAAACACCTTCACTTAACAACAGTAAAGTGCTCTGTGGCGAGAGGAAGAAAAATTAATGAGCATTTTGGTCATTTTTGCTCTAGGCACACTCAGAGGTACAGTCAAGGCTCAACCTCTGTTGCTGCTGTGGCATTAAACTGCATTGTGGGCTTGAAGAAGGGCTTTCCTTCATTAAAAAAAGAGCCAAATAAAAGCAAATTTGATTTCAATGAAGGGGAGAGATTTAGTGAAAGAGAACAAAGAGGAATCTGGACAGATCTCACCTCAAGATGTGCTGAAATCACTGCAAGGCATTTGGAGATGCCCTGCAGCGACTTTGCAGCAAAGTGTCCAGTTAGGATCTTTGTTTGGTCCATGGCCACAGAGAAGCAGAAACTGCTTTTTCTCCCAGAGAAGCGATTTCTTGCCAAGTATCCCCACACAAAGAAAACAAACACCCGAGAAGGCACCATCGCAGATACCTAGGGAGATAAGCTGCAAAAACATGTGCTCTGGGCAAAAGTGCAAGGTGCAGAATGTGAGTTCATGATCTACATGTGTTCCTCACTCTGCTTTGTTTATTTTCCCTCGGTTTTGATGTGTTAAATTAAGGGATAGTTCATGGCCGCAAGTCATCTCCTTGCTGTTGGAAGCCAAATAGTGGGAAGCAGGTATCTTGCACATCAGAGACCAGCTGTTTCGCAGGGAGACTTCAAATGGCTGCAGCTCAGCTACGAGCAGTTGTTCTGCGGCTTCAAATGTTGAAGCGGCTCCAAAGTTTTAGGAACAAAAACTGCCCTAGGTCTCAATTGCAAATTAGAAAGGGATGAAAATAACTGGTCCTCAAAGCGCTTCAGTTATTGAGACCATTAAACTACTGGGGGTGGGTCTGAGTTTCCATTACTGTTTGTGTGACGGTTTCTGCTTGGAAGGCCTTGCTGAGAGCAGGAACAGGCTGTGCTGCACACAAGGCTCCTCTCAGACGAGACGATCCCTGCCCTGCCATTCAATGGATGGATGGGAAGGAGGAGGAGGTATCTGCATCTACCTTCACCTACCAGGAAGCCCAGGCTTTGCCCAAGGGGTCATAGCAGATATTGTCCCACAGCATCTCCTCCAGCTGGGACCACTGACCATGAGTTAGACTGGGATAGTGCAATGAGCGCGTGGGTCTGCCCAGGTCTTGGGTATGACTTTGCTTAGTCCTCCTTCACCTACACGAAGTTGTCAGAGGAGATTATTCTTCTAAATGTGCAAAAGCAGAGGGTGAGGACCTCTCGAGACATGAAAAGGAGTCCTGTTATTTGGAGATGCTCCCAACCCTTACCAATGAGCAGCTGAACATTCTTCTTTTCATTTCCTAGACATTTTTATCAGCCAACTAATGGTCAGAGGTGGTGGCAAAGACTTAAAGGAATCTCAGGTGGAGGCAGGGAGGATTATCCTGAAACTCTACAAGTCGAGTTAGTGTCTGAGAAGCAGCATGGGCTTTTCTAGATATGCACCCTGCAGCACTATGATATTGCTGATGAGAGGAGACTCATCAGAGCCAGGAACACATGGGGAAATTGCACGTTCTAAAGAACTTTCCCTAGTCCCAGCAAGCCTGACTACCTATGACTCATAATTATTAGCAATTTGAACCCATCCTCCTTTAGGTGTATCGACTGCAGTGATAAATGTAGTGTCGCTGCATGCAGGGGGTGCATTGGCGAGCACCAGGCCAAGGGCAGCAGCAGTCAAGGCTGCATCACGATCCAGTAATTTCTGTGGTGTATTTCATTGCAATCAGCATTTTTGTCTTGGGTTTTGCAACAGACCCGCGCAGGGGAGCCTGTTGGAAGCCAAAATGAGGTCACCGCGCTGGGATGCACAGAGAGAGGCTGGGAACCCAAATGCTGTCCGGTGTGTATGTGTAATAGGGAGTGCTGGCTTAAGTAATGCTAAAAGAAAAAGAGATAATCTCACAAATAAACAGTGAAGTTAACGTTTTTGTTATTTATGGGTTTCACTCCTTCAGTTGTTCTCTGGCAGTGCTTCCAAGTGATGAAGTCCATGAAGTTTACCATGAAGATGATTTTCCCTGTGACATTCGCTCCTGGTTACTCAACGTGGAGCTACCCAAGCAAGAAACAGAGGGTTTCAATCACTGGAGACACACTGGGACATCTAAGAGCTTGAGCTCAGCAGTTTGGGGACATGCTGCACTTGCCAAAAGAATTTGGATAAAATGCATACCAGTAATGACTGCTGTCATTGATTCATCCATCACTGCAAATAGAGATTGCAATTTTATTTCTAATGAATAACGCAATCTGTTCAGAACAAAATCAAAAAAAAAAAAGGGGGGGGAAGGATAAGGAAAGATGCAACTGTAGTATTTTTCTCAGCAATTAATTCGTCTGTGTTTTACCACAGCTCACTTATGCCTCTGATGCCAGCAAAACCACCAAGTTTGAACCAAGTACCCCACCAGTTACACTGTTAATGAGCAGCTCACCAGTAAGGTTGTAGCAGTCCTGTATGTTTTCCCAAATCCAATTTAGAGTCATAACGTTCTTTATTAGCTGCAGACAGAATATTTAAATTCAAAATATTGTTTTTTTCAAGTTTCATCTTTTGAAATGGCAATCGGTGATATTCAAGCCACATGTTGGCCACTTGTTTTTAGGATACAGGGTGTACCTTAGTACAAACCTTTCTCTGTTTCTTGAAAAAACAACAATAAAACACCCTCTGCCTTTTATCCACATCTGGTTGCAGCAAAAACAGTGACCCATGGAATCCAAAATTTCATACTTCGCTGCTGCAGGCGAAGTCCAGAGGTTATTCTGCTGTGTTTGTGAAAGATGTAGCACTGTCAAGAGGAGAAGTGCTTATTGAAAAAACACATGGGGTTTCTGTTTCCAAAAATTATGGAGTTGGCCAATGGTAAAAGACTTTTTAATGCCCTCTAGCCATTCACGGGCTGTATAAGGGGCTGTATAAGGAATGGCTCAGCTGTTAATTGCAAAATAAGAGTAAATAGTCCAAGTTAGGTGTCACATGAGGAGAATATGAGCATCACAGCTCAGCAGATCTGTGATTCAGAAGCAGCATCTCAAAGGGTCTGAAATTCCAAAGAGACTGTAAGACTTGAAATAATGTGAAATATTGAAATAATTAAATGAAACAAAGTATTATGAAATACTACATTTGAATTTAACCTTACGCTAAGGATGTTGTAATATGGTAATGAGTGAAACTTCCTAGGAATGCAAGGAGATAAGGAATTAATAACTCCTTCCTTGTTAAAAGGAAGCGATGATGAACTTTTAGTTCACTTTCCCAAAGCCACCGCCCAAAGATCAGCTTCCTCCATTCCTGAAGACTGTCGAATAGAACTAAAAATTCTGTGAACATACCTGCAGACAACAGATCTTTGTGAGAACAGAGACACCAAAAGGCTCTGGCAGCCCCACTGCTGCCAAATCAATTTTTACCCATGTAAGATTTATAATGAAGTGGTAAAATTGCCTGGTGTCCTGAAATGCAGTAGGATATCAGTATCCTCTTCCATGGGAGGGCTAATGTCTGGGGACTCTATTCTATTTTATTCTATTCTATTCTATTCTATTCTATTCTATTCTATTCTATTCTATTCTATTTTTCCTACTATTTTTCCTATAATATTTGAAAGAGGATGTAAAGCACCTGCCAGCCATAAGCAATGTCCCAGTTTCTGCAGAGTCTATCCCAAGGTATCTGGGATTCTCCCTGTCTTTCCCAACAGTCGGATCCACCATGAGTTTGTTGACATGAAGAGGGGAATACTTGCAGGGATGGCAGCGTGCTCCTCCTTCAAGGGGGAATGTCTGATTCCCCAATCTGGTTTTGGCTGGCATGCAACCCTGTCATCTCTCATACTCGTGTCAGGAGCGGGGAGAGGGGAGCTTTACATCTTTAATGGTCGCAGAAAGACCATCATCTGTCAATGGGACCCTTCGGAAGCACGTTTCCTTCTGCCTTGTATGCGATTCTGAAAAAAAGCATTTGGTTGACAACCTTCTTTGAAGCTTCCTAATCATCCTACGTATCGACCAAACCTAGTTTCACAGTGTTTTTACTGAGGAACAGCTCATCCTCTTTGCTCCTCATGGTTTGCTCTCCAGGAACAGGGTTTCAGCAGTGAGAAGGCGAGTGGACTTAGTCCATTTAATTGACTGATGCCTCCAGAAAGCACCATGAAAGCAGGGTATTAAATAGCTATTTAAATGCTTTCACTTCTTGATACAGACTTAAGGTTGTTTAAATCCTTTCCTGACCTGGAGTCCAACTTATTACGACATGTGCTGGGACGTTATGGTGATAACGACGTTTAATAAGCTTAGAATAAATGCTGAATGAGGATGCTATCTGTATGCATGTGGGCGTGTGTACTACAATAACCTTTGTAATCCAAATAGTGACAAACAAAATAGCATAGCAAATGAAAAAATGTGTTAAATATATAATGTCATTGGCCATTCCTACCAGAAGGAAGAAAATCTGAGTAATAAACTCACTCTTCTTTCTTTTAGACCACAAGCCAAACAATACATTGTAGCATATTAGTCATTTGGGAGCCACAGTAGAACTATTTCTTTCCATTTGGATTGCCTAAGAGTCAATTTAGGAGAAAGTCAAAGTATACTGATGACACCAAGCCTGTGTAGATAAATATCATATGCTTTCCAGCTCCTTCACATTTGGTTTGTATCAAGAGTGCTAAATTCCTCCATAATTCCCCAAATTGCATTCCAACTGGTTGACATCCACATTAGCTGGATGTTAATCCAGTTAAAAATAAATGCAAATTTTGAAGAGCAAATGAACTCATACGTGCTTGGAGACAACTCGCTCCCAGTTTGCTTCCTTTTGGGAGACATTGGCAGTTTTTAGTCCTCTTCCTTTTCAAGACCATTTGAAAGGGATGCTGGAGTAAGGCGTTTTGAAACACAAGAACCAAAGGGAATTGTATGGGTGGGGGTGATGCCTGGGCAGCTTCTCCACCATTTCTACAAAGAGCTGCAGTCAAACTGATCCTTTTTTCCCCCAAACCTGCTTGCCCATGCATGCAGCTACATGGTTTGTAGGGTTATCTCTACTAGCACCATCTGGTGAGTCCTGGAGATATTACAAGCTAATGCAAAAAGTCACTTTTGAAAAGCAGAGAGGAGAAGCACCAAATCCAAGAGGGACATGTCATGTCCCTCCAGTTGGGCTCCAAGAAGTTCTTCACAATGACTGAGGTACCTGGGCCGTGCAGCACTTACTCCCTGTCCTTCTTTGCTCCACAAAGCTCACAAAATTCCCATGCAATATCTCCCAGCAGCATTTCCAGGAGTCTGCAAGGGGGCCAGCCCATGCTGGGTAGGAGTCTGTGTCCCTCATTACGAGGGCTTTAATGTCCATTTCCCCTCTCCTTTGATCCTGCCCATGGCGTGCAGAAGAAAGGCAAATCTGGCTTTTGTCTGCCTCACATTTAACCCTGCTGCCCAGAAATGGGACCTTGTCAGTTAGTGGATTTCATGGGTGGATGAGTGAGATCACAACAGTCTTCAGCTCATTAAAAATAAAAGCCCTTCTTAGCTCTCGCTTTAGATCTATTAGGAAATCAATGCATTTAATGGCAAACATTAATGGCAACAGAGCAGAGAATTAGTACACTTATAAGACAAATACAAGCAGAATCTAAGCAGTGCAGCAGCTCCTGAGCTGACCTGGATTTCAGGCAAGCTCCTGCTGCCCAGCTGGGATGAAATCGCTGATAACAGACCACATAATAGACCACAAAACGGGATGTTTGGAAGAAGTTTGGAGTCATTAGCAAAACTCTTCCTTCCTTAGAGACTTGCTGCTGGGGTTCTGGGGCAGATAGAAATATCTCCCAGCTGAGCACCAGTGGGGTGCACAAACACGAGGAACCCTTTAGAGATATCCATGCACGATGCTGGTCTTGTCCCTTCCTGAGCCTTCTTTGCGGGACCACCCATTGCTGCTGGCATGAAGGGAGATGCTGGTGTCAAAACTGGGGAAAATTAGGGGCAATTTCCCACCGAGGAGCCACCAGAGCTGTCACGCTGCATGCACATAAAGAGCACCAATAACTCTGCTCATGGGGGCAGCTTGCATTGCCTTCGAGTGAGCAGCACAAGGAAAATAAGTGCAAGCAAATCAGCTGGAACCAACGGTTATTTCCAGCGTGGCCAAGGCAGGGTTAATCATTAAGCCCTTTCCACATGCCAACGTTGAAGTCCATGAGCAAACAACTTGCTTCCAGGAGAAAAACTGGGGAAAACAAGAAAAGCCTCCTTGGTTTGTCTGCCCTAAACTGTCTGGAAACGGGTGCCAAAAGCAATTTTAGCTAAAGTTAGCACAAGCTCTTTGACAGATATCTGCCAATCTCAAATTTCCTGGCCTGATAGCTGCAGGCGTCCCTAGGGAATAAGCAGCTTTTTCCTGAACTACTAGCTTATATTTTGTAATCTATCAGATAAAGGGAAACACACGTATACCCAGCGCCTGGAAGCTGGATTTAAAGCATTTACAGCAAGAAACGAGGCATGTTTTGAGAAGTGAATGTAATTATCCACTGGGGCTCTCCCAAGGGATGTGGTTGACTTGGAGATTTTCATTCGAGATTGGGTGTCAATCCAAGAGCGCGTGAGCTCAGCGTGAAGTTACCATGCAGATTTCCCGTGTTATGCGGGAGATTTAGACAACAAAGCGATCTTAAAATAGATAGCTCTAGGGATGATCAAACCTTGCAATCCATGTGCTGATATGTCGGAGTTAAACTAAGCTGGCACTCGAAGCTTCCTAATAAATCTAGCGAGTGTTAACGTTTACTGATGCTTATTAAGGCAGTAAATGCAAAGCTGCAGGAATGCTATGGTTATACCAACAAGATGTAGCATAGCCCTGCGCAGCAGGCTTGAGGGTTACAAGTCCCAGTCTCCCTGGACTGTCCTACCCGACCTTCTGCATCCAAAAGGAACCTTCGTTCCCCTTTGGATCCAGAGTTTGGACCCTGGGGATCCAGGGTTTGGACCCAACACAGTGACATCTCCCTTGGCTTCATTCACTGTGCAGAGCAAAGAGGAGGTGCTCGCCTTCCCGTCCTAATTGCAGGTAGTTTAAAACATCTGATTCATACTTAGCCTAATTATATTAATCTTAAAACATATAATCCCAGCTCTTATGTTGTCAGCGTGTAATTTTGCCATTATTATGGAATCACAGAGAAGGGAGCTGCGAGGGAGCTCACGAGGGCACGTGCCAAGTGCTATCCAAGCCTCTCCCGAGAGGTGCTCTGTGCTTTCTCCCAAAGCAGTGGTGGCAATTCCTCAAAAATCCGTGCCAGAACACCGCTAGCTTTAACCTAAAGCGCTTTTGCTACATCTTAAGCCCAAGACCTCTTGCCTTTCTCCCAAGTGGGTGCTCTTCTTTGAAGCTGGGATCACAGAGGTTGCCTCCTGGTTCCTTCCCCTTCCCCATGGAGCCCTGTGTTAGGGAAGGACCACGATTTGTCTTCATCAAATTGCATCCTGCTTGTTTCGGGTGATGCCTCGTTTTGTCAAGATAATTTTCAGTTCTGATCCCTTTACAACCCCTCTTGCCCTGCCATCATCTTTTAATGTTGCTTGCGATTATTCCAGGTTCAAGGTAAAATATTTTTAGAAAGTGAGCAGAGAGAGACCCCAAACAAACACCTGCAGGCTCTCCAGATCGCCCCACGTGCTGAATGCTGACATACGAGTGACAAGAATAAGTTTTCTCAAGACTTATCTGGCTCCTCTAGTTTTTGGCTGCGTTTGATGGAAACAGTGGAAGGACTGGCTGTATTTATCGATGATTTTTTTTCCACATTCTTCCCCAGATTTTGCACAGTTCTGACAAGAATTGGACACGCTGACCTTGGAGTCAGCTTCAGCCTCATTTTGATTCTGCCCAAATCTATTTGTTTGCTGTTATTTGAGAAAAGTGCAGTGCTGAGTTGAACTTAATACCAGTGTAATGTGGGAAGCAGGATTGAGCTTTAGTGGGTCACTTGCAGCACCTGCAAGGCAAATGCTTTAACAGCAACAGCTATTGAAGGGATTGCGTGAAAGAACAGGGCACAACAACCCCAACACGCCATCCCGTTCACTGCCATGATGAAGAAAAGGTGCAAGAAACCCCATCGAGCAGCTGGGATCCCATTCAGCAGCGGGTGGTGTTTCACACAGAAATTAATTGCTGGTTTTCAACCTGTGGGCCACTTCCAAAAGGTCTGCAAAACATAAATAAAAAAGCCCGTCACCGCTAGGCTTAAACCCATTGCAAGGGGATCTGCATCCCCATCAGTAAATATGTAGGTGCCTGGAAATCAAAATAAGACCACTGAAGCAGCCACTGACTTTCTGGTTTGTAATTGCACTATGATACTTTAACAAGAAAAAAGCAAGTAGTGAGATAGAACCCTTGCACTCTGCTGCATAATATATATATATATATAATGCAGTAGTGCATTTAAAAGAAAAAAAGCCCTCAAAAAGCATCGTTTCCACTGCTTCTCAAAACATACGTCCCAGGACAGGTCGCGAGGGTGTCATTAACCCAGAATGGAGCAGGTCCTCATCAGGCTACCCTGCTCCTTGGCTGGATATTGGAGCAAGCCCAAGCCTGGCAAGCGCTTGCCACGGTTTTGACGTGTGGCCGTAACCCAGTTCTGCCCGATTTGCAAAGCCGAGTGAACTGCTGCGTGACCCGGGATGAGGCTCATGTTTCCTACCACCCAGCACTAGCTCTAACGCGCTTTGAAAGCTGCAGTCTTTACAACCCCCGAGCAGTTCAGCCTTGCCATTTGATTTTTCCTCCCTTTGTGTTGTAATAGTATATCCCAGAGCTAAAAGCAACGTTTTTTTTTTCCAGGAAAATAAAATAAATAAAAAATTTAAAAGCTTCATTGAATTAACGAGCTCCGTGTGCCTATCTGCAGGGACGTTCATCCCGGCGATGCCTTGATGAGTGCTTGGCCTCCTCCCTGGATGGACTAGGCAACCTGCTCCAACAGGAACAGAAGCCAAATTCAATGCAAAACCCCAGGCAAATGCAAATGCTGGGAGTTTTTGACAAGTTTGGGGGATTTATCAGGGTGAGGTGCTGTTGGGGTGACATGTGCTCTGCATGAAACACTGATGCACGTGTGTAGGAATAGGGTTTATACCTGCAATTTTATCAGGGAGGGGAAAAATGCGAGGCAAAGAGCCAAGACAAGGGAAACGCATCTCCCCGTGGTGTCCTGCTGTGCAATTAGGTATGTGTGATAGGTAGCAGACGAGAATTTATCTTGCTGTGAAACGCTGCAGCTGAGACGCTCTAAAAGCCCCGTAAACCGTTCCCATATGACAGTCCCTAAATTCCTAGACACGACCCTCGTTCTGCCTTCAAAGCTACATCTGTGGAGGACGCGAGCCCTGTCACCATGCTTGAAAAATCCCCTCTGGGGCTGATGCACGAAGCCGACCGCAGCGCGTTCGGCAGCAACGTGTTCGCGTGCCGTCTCCTTCCACCGGGGAAAAACATTTTTGGGCAGCGGGGCCGAGCGGCGCGATCCCAGAAAGGCCACATTGCTGCACGGCTGCGGAGCGGCGCGTGCCGCCGGGGATTCGCTTTTCCACTAACTACCCCGTAATTAACGCGGTGCCGCAGCGCTCTCATTCCGAGCAGCGCAAGCCTCAAACCTGCCGTTTATTTCGGGAACAGCAGGGTCGGACCACAAATATTCACCTCCACCTGGCACGAGGATGAGCTGAAGCGTTTCCATCCCGCGTTTCACTCCTCTCTGGCATTTGGATGCAGCCAAAAGTCTTGGATGGGAAATGCACAGTCATGGCCTCGGTACTTCACCTCCAGCACAAAAAGTGCTCCAAGTGCATTTTATGAGAGCTATTATTTAATGGAGTTATAATAGAGGGTTATAACGAACATTAATGACATGGGGAGGGCTTTGCAGGACCCGCGACGCTTTCCATCTGCTGAGGGAATCCAGCCCGAACTCGGACGCGGTGGCTTTGGTGTGGGACATCAATGCACCCACACTCTTGCGTATCAATTCCCCACCTTCCCTTAGCTTTTCTGACTTGCTTTTAAATGTTTGTAGCTAAATCCTGCATTTTCCCAATCCTCCTGCCCGCTGCTGGAGGCGATGGGATGTTTTCCATGGCCTTCAGCTGCAGCACGATGCAAATTGTCCTTTAGTTGAAAATACCGTAATGAAATAATGAGGGATATTCATTGAAATAACCTCCTCGGTGGCACCGACATGCAGAAACTCGACTGAAGTCAAATAGTGCAAAATTGCTGGGAATTCTGTGTTGTTGTTGAACAAATGGACTTTTGAAACGGACGGTTTTCTTCTGCCCACGGATGGCCTTTTTCCTTCTGAAAAATCCCTTGTCATTAAATCCCCTGCTCATACATGGTATTTAATAATACACATAGTTTATGTCTATAAGCAGTTGCCTTAATTAAGTCAGTTCTAACGAGATTAAACAAATTTGCAGCAAGCATCACAGTGCAACATAGGTGACTGCAACCCAAAGGCAGACAGAAAGATCTGCCTTTTCGTGGTGGGAGTAAAATTAAGTGCAGCTAGAATCAGGCCCAGGCCTTTCGGATGTATTTAAGCCACTTTGTGGCCTCATTTTCCTCTCATTTACTTTTATTATTATTATTATTATTTGTATCCCCGAAGGAGAAACACCTTTGCAAAAAGGGCAGCTTGAGTCACATGTGGCAGCACCAGATGTGGGTCATTCCCAAACTGGCACATTACCCGTGTAAAATACTGGTAATAGTAAAAAGCATAAGCAAAATGACACAGCCCTCCTCACTCTGCGATTAATGTGCGAGGTCTTTTCCAAAGCACCAGGTATATTTTGGTAATTTCCTTCTGTTTTTCGCCTTTGCTGCATGTTGCAGAGGAAGTCCCACCACTAACCCGCGAGAAACGGGATCTGAACTCCATTTCCACTTTGCCCTCATTTACTAATCCGAAGCTCCTGTTGGGGGGAAACGCTCGGCTCCGCTCTTACGGGTTAGGCTAAGCTTATAATAAAGCTGGCACGAGGGGCGCAGGGCGCAGCGCATTACGGAGAGCCCTGATTGACGGTGCCGTGCGGCGATGACAGCGCCGTGTTTTGCTTTCATTTTTGGAGCCCGAGTGGCTTCCATGTGGTCCCGCTTAAGGGACGTCTGGGTGGCAGCTGCCTCCTGCACGCCTGGGAGGGGGAAATGAGCTTTTCAGCCCTGAAACACTGCAAAAAGAGGGTATGTAAAAGCGCTGCACACAGCTATCGGGGGCGGAAAATAGCCTCTCCGGACATTGCGCCTTCCTGTTTACAAAATGGGGATGTTTTGGGCATCCTTCTTCGACATCCCGTCGGAATTTTGCTCCTTGCAGCGTGGATTCCACCAGGATTGCTGCAATTCTTCCTCCGCACGCTGGGTGAATCGGACCTGATACTGTTTTCTCTCGCAGGATTTTTTCCCCCTTTCCCTATTTCCGTGGCACGGGCTGTCCCCACAGCACAGCAGTGATTTCTCCGAGCCAAAGCCCAGCGCGGTTGAGCAGGAACGCTGTTTTCTGGCACCAAGTCACCGCGTTGAGGAGCCAGGGAGCAAGTGTGTGGTCCCTGCCGAGGCGAAACGGCCACTGCAAGCAGGATTGCAGCCTCCACCCACACAGTGCACCCAGCAAAACGTCGCTTTATTTATATTTTTCAGACGTTCCCCATAGCAGGTGGTGGCACCGGGGTGGCGTGCGAGGGACAGCACTGTATTAGTGACCCCAACACGTGCTCGTCTGCTGTAACGACCCTGTCACGTCTGCCTCGAGCCGTCCCCACTCCACTTGCAGCAATGACAGATAACTCAGCTGGCTTTGATTACAGCAATGGGACCAGGGACATCTTGTAGAAAATTGTCCCCTGTTCCTGCCTTGCACAGAGAAGACTGGATGGGCCTTGGTAGTTTTAAGGCTGATGGTGGAAGGAGCAGCCCAGAGCAAAAGAAGGGGCTGAGCAATGGGTTTTTCTTGCAATTTATTATTTTCCTTATTAGTTTATAGATGTTCCCAGGCCATGGTTCCCTCCAGCCAGGTCTATGCTTATGGTTAGGCCTGAAGTTGGCCCTGCTGAGCAATTTCACTCTGTTATTTTAAAGCTGTGATGTGCAAAGAAGCATCAAGCATGATTTTCTACAGCAAGGAACGAAGCCAAGATTTTCCATGGTTGACCAAAACGAGATGTTTGCTGTATCCAGAGCTATGGACATGATGCTGACAACACTGAGCAAAGCCAGACAGTCGCACCGAGGGTCACGTCACTTCCTTCTGGCCTTAACCTTCTGCTTGTCAGGGGCCTTTTCTGCACTTTCCATCCCGTGACACTGCATAACGACACCTAATTGCACCCGCTTAGTCCTGGGGCGCAAGGGTACCTATTAAATCAAGTCATAAACCCAGCGAGCTGCTGTCTGATGTACTGTGAAAGCTGCCACGGCCGCATCCCGAGCCTTTCTCTCAATTTACTCTCTTTTCCCCCTATCTCGAGAGCAGATTTAATGCCTCTGTCCAAGCCTACGTGGCCTAGATGGGACAAGGGGGAGAAAAGTGATTTCCTGCAGCTCTGTGCACGGATAGAAAGGAAATGCAAGAGGGCAACGCTCGCTGTCAGCGGTCACTGACCCTCCTGGTTCCTACCAACAAGCTCCCGCTCCAATCCACCATGACAACAGCACTTCTCATGTCTGTGCTTTATTTCTCTTTTTCTTTTAAACTTTGAGGCTTTTAAACCCACCACGGGAATGCCCTCGGACTTGAAGTTTCTTCCCGAGGTAGCACTGGATATTTGAGTATTTTGGCGTGCTTTTCAGTGCCTTTCCCCTTGCCTACGCACCCGATAAGCAGTTCCCTCCAGCGCCAAAACAAATGTCGGGTGATATCACGGCTCCCTAAAACGCACTTGTTGCTTTAGCCCTCCTCGTGTTCGCTCAGATTTCCCCAAAGTTGGCTCTGTTTCAGGGCCGGGGATGATGGATCACGGGGCCAGATTTCTTCTCTTGCTTTTACCATTTCAGAGGTATAAAAGTCAGCAAAATTAATAACGCTGTTATTCTACTAGGGAACACAGGGACGGTGGTGTTATGCATTACAGGAATTAAGGTGTTCAGGGAATCTCAGTAGAAAAAAAGAAATAGGTGTCCAAGAAAAGATAATTGCAATTTGAACATATTGCATTGAAGTACCCTAAGATAAATGTCTTCTGTTACATAAAAGCAAGGAATATTATGCAGCTCGGAAGAGTTTAATTACTAATAGGCCTGCCCGGCCTGCAAGCCAATGTTTTATATAGAGAGACTTGAGACTTTTTAAAGCCTGGTTATCATAAAAGAGACGATTTCTGCTGCTGTTACCCAAGATCCACCTATAAAAGTGAAAACTATTAAAAAACTAATTTGAGAAAGACTGAAGCTTGTATTTTGGGGTGAAATTAGCCCACTGCAGCTCCCCAAGGCGATCTGCATCTCAATCACACCATAGCAAGACACCTCCGTGCTGGTATTTCCCCAGCCAGCAGTTAATCCCTTTGCCACCTGCATGCAAAATGCTCCTTTCTCCAGGGGTTCCTTTCATCTGCTCCGGGCACCGATGGTGAAAATACCCCCGTGCTCTTCAAGGGAGGCTCAGGAAGAGGAGGGCTAAAGATCCACACTGCAATCCACACTTGATCCACACTGCAAATAACATTTTGTGGTGGTTTTCTTAATACTGACCCCCAAAGCAGCTTCCCGCACGCGTGTAGACACCTCTTGCTGGGGGAGATCCTACTATTTTTCTTCCCACATGGAGGCAGGACTTGGAGGCTACTGGGAGTGAGGAAATTATTTCTCTTCCAAAGCAGAATTAAAGGAGCTCCGTGGCCTGCATTGACTCCATTTAGGGGTTGCTACCAAGATGAATGTCACTCGAGGGCGGTATGAATAGGGAGACTGCTGGACTGAGAAGAATTATACTGAAAATAATATCACGCTATGTCGAGGCTGGCCGATCACAAATAGCCATGAACAGGAAAGAGGAAATAATATGCTTGAAAACGCAAATACTATGAGGAGTTTCCAGCTCGCTGCTGGGGACACTGGTTTGTTCTGTGCCGTTTGGACGTGTCATCAAGCACAGAAGGTGTCACCCACTCGAGAGCATGTGTCTTCTAACACAATTTTAATGAACTGCTCATATCATCAGGGAATAAAAAAGAAAAATTGGGCGCAAAGGCCAGAAAGAGACTCTTGGTCCAAGACAAAGCAGGAAAATTATAACTGAGAGAAGGGGCAGTGGACATCAAAACCAGGACGTGATTTTTGACACATCTGCATGTCCCTCCCCTTGCTCACATGCTCATGCTCAACGTGCCCTGTCAGCTGCAATACGTGGGACCTCTCGAAAGCAATAAGGAAGGGTTGGGAACAGATCCAGGGCTCAGGCAGAGCCTCCCGATAGCGTCAGTGCTGCTGAGCTCAGGCCCATCAGTTTGCTCCCTCGTGCTGCATGTCTCAGGTGAAACTTTTCACCTCCCTGCTCAGCAAGACCAAGTCATTAGACCTTTGCAGAGTCTCCGTTTGCTTGCATGAGTTGACAGCCCAGGAGGATTTGCCAAAAGTTGGGCAAGCGCCAGGTTTTCATTAAACCCCTTGTAAACCCCAAGCTGCAAGGCTACATCTGGCAAGGAAGCCATCTGCAAGCCGTATAGCCCTGCTCCAACAAAACGACAACAGTGTGAAAAACTCTTTTCTCTGGTCGGCAGTGAACTGGAAAAGTAACATTAGTAATAGCTTCTGCAGGCTCCGTAATGACATAATTGACATTGGCTGAAAGCACAAGCCCTGACCACGAGGTCTTGCCAAAGTTCAGGATTGATTCACACTGTCCTTCAGAAACGGGGGTCATCGTCACCGGTCCTCTTGGACGCTGATTTTGACGTTGGTGTTGGGACCAGCTTTCCAAGGAGACCCTGCAGAAAAGTCTCACCAACCTCATAGGAGCCTTAGGAGAAAGAGAAAGCCGTTCTGCTTGACTGAAGTCATTGCTTGATCCATAAACACGCTCTGCGTTTCCAATCGTTTCCAAACTTGCAGTTCCGCGGAGAGGTGCACATTGCACCTAGTAATCTCTCATATCTGCAGCAACATGACCCGGTGCATTTTATTTAATGCAGAGCCCTAGTAAGGAGACTGGGCTCTACGCCATGTGCACATATGTTTCTTGGACGCCTGATATTTTCATTTTGCTTCAGATGAGCTGCACTGTTAGGGGGCTCCCATTTATAGCATCCGGGATCTTTTCCAGAATAAGTTGTGCTCGCCCCGTCTGCAAACCTCGCTTTCCCCCTCTACCCCCTTCACCCCCATGACTCAAAAAATACAAACCCTAGCAGATGTCCATTAAAAAAAAAAAAAAAGAGAGACAAAAAACACCGTTTTGCTCAAATCTCTTGCTAAAGAAACCATTCCCCGGCTCCCTTTGTGTTTAAAAGCTTGAGGCCCCTGCTTTAGCGAAACCCTAGAAATACGATTTAAAGAGCTCTGGGAGACCGTGCAGCACCACGAGGCCGCCGGCTTGCTGAGGGGGAATGTTTGGAAAAATAACACCTAATGCCACCAAGGTTCCCCCTCATTCCTCCTATTTTGCAGCCTTTAGCTACATTCGGGACAGAAGACCCTGAGCTCTAGGCTGAACTCCCTGCTAAGCCATTTAGCCTTCCTGATCCAGGTAGGACCAAGTGGGAGTTTAATAGGCTGAAGGTCAAAATAAGATGAGTTTAAAATGCATCCCTATTAAAGGACCATCAGGTAACTGAAGCTGCGTGCCCCAGTTTGCATGAGTTTGCATTTGCAAAGCTCAGAAGCTGGGATAGAGGAGCACAAAAAACAACCACCAACATCATTTTCGTTTGAAAACAGCCCAGGGCCAAGTAGGCAAAGCCAGATGAGGTGAATGGGTCCTCCTCCACTCTGAAATACTCCAGCTCTGCTCAGGGAGCCTGGAGAGGGGACTCAAGGCCAAATAACCAAAGGCAGCACCTGGGCTCAGTCTGACTGGCCCTCACTAATGAGATTAATAGGACTGGGCTGGGGGACAGCCCTGGGCTGCCTGGAGGAGAAGGTGGGTCAGGACCTGCTGCTGAAGGGCCCTTTGGCCATCCCAGAGCCATAGACTGTTGTGACCACAGGCTTTAACCACAGCAGGAAGCTCTACAGACCCTGGTGCCGTGCAGATGTTTTTAAACCAGCGTTAATCTGCAGCTTGGAGGTTGGTTGCACTGGAGCCAGGCAGGTCTCAGTTCCCTACCTGACCATCTCAGCTCCCTTATTCCCATCAGTGTCCCCACGGGGTCTCCTCGCTCCATCCCTGCAGCTGTGTCCTTGGCCACTGTTGCCTGCCAATCTCCCGGTGCCAAACATGCAGTGGGATTGCCGGGAAGAGCATTTCTCTTGCGTTCGCCTCCTGCTGCCAAGCCCCGCGCCAGCGGCACAGCCCACACAGGCTGCCAGACAGCGTCCTCGGAGCCAGCCTCGGAGAGCGAGGTTGGGAACGGGCGCTGAACATGCCCTTCTGTGGCCGCAGCGTCCACCGGCGCTCGCCTTTGCCGTGGTTTGGGCTTCCCACGGGCCCTCGTCTGTGGTCTCTGTTTTGTTCCCCGCCGCTCTCCAGCGGGCGCCTCGGGGCGCGATCGTGGGCAGCGCGTTGGGTGGGAGGCAGCGGGCTCAGGAGCTCGCGGGGGCCCGTCTGCCGGAGCGGTTGCTCCACAAAGGAGAGGTCCCGTTCCCTTCTCCACGCAACTGCTCCCGCCGAGTTGTGCAAGGCAGGGGTGGCTCCCCGAAATGTTTTTGTAGCGTGGAGACGCAGGGACAATAGAGCTCCGTTGTGGCATCCCGAAAATAAAGCGTTTCTCATGAGCAAGGCCCCAAGGTACTCGACTTGGAGGGTTCCTTGGCTATGAGAGCAGCTCTCAAAAGCAACATCCCTGCTGGTGATGCCCCAGAGCTGCCTTTCCCATGCATCAAAACCCTCTCTGAGCGTTTCCGCCCCGTAATGTTCTAAGAAATCCTCCCTGCATCACACACCGTCCCCTCAACGCTGAGCTTCTCCCAGCCTGGCTCCCATCTAAGTCATCTATCCCGCTGAAATGGGGTCAAAGCTGATTACGAAAGGGGAAAAAATATGTAATGCAGGCAGGGAAGCGAGGAAAATGAGCAGAAATCTGCTCGAGGGTGGTCACTTCCTGCATTTGTGTGAGGATTCAGGAAGCCCATTACAAAGTACTTCATCACTGTCACTTAATTCCAGCTAGATTACGCAAGATTAATAGTCCGGCTCCTCCTACCCTCTGCCCCCGCTGGGTGTTATCAGCCCCGCAGGTAGCATTTCCCAGGACCTGTGAATACAAGAAAGCTTCCCAAATCCTAATAATCTAGCTTCAACCTGATCCCTCCAAGTTTTGCACTGATTTATGCCTGCTGCTTTGGCTTATGGAGAGGCCATAGGGCTGCCCTACACGACTCGGCCACATCTGCTCCCTGCCTGGGGCAGATCATAGCAGGTCAGAGATAGGAAATCAAGTTTGGATCAAAATTTGCCCCTCAGAATGGGATTTTGGAGAGAGAGGGACTACAAAATAGTGGTGAATAAAATCTGCTATAAAAAGGGAATGTTGACCCTTGTGCATAACCCCTGCTTTTCTATCAGCATAAATTCAAAGACTGGCTATGGAAATACCAGAATGTTTCCTTTTGTTTTGTGAATGTTCACATTTTTCAGATCTTTTTTTCATAGTGCTTTGGTTTCAAAACCAGCTTAACTCAGAGGAGAAGTCTAACCAAAAGAATTGCATAAAGGAGCAAAGTGTTACATCTTATAACTAGTAGAAGATTTCAAGTTGATCCACAAGTGAAAGTTTCTAGGATTTTCTCTTCCATTTCACTGCTAAAATTAGTTGATCGTTGGACCTGACACAAATTGGTCTTCCTTCCCTGGTGGTCAATGATCTGTAGGATCCAAAAGAGAAGACACATGAGCCTATAAGAGCTGTTATTAGTATATCTCGTCTTACTGATGTAGTAGATGCTGGTCCGCAGGTGTCGGGGTTGATCTTGGTTGTGAAGAGGAATTCACACCTTCAAAGCTTCCATCCATGACACCGGATCCCATCTCTGTCTTTTCCTCCTTCCAGGTTGGTTTGGCAGGGGTGCAAAAATATGTAGTGGCCTCTTGTGCTGTTTATGGATTTGGCTTTTGTGTAGACCGGCAAGCAGGCAGATAAAGCAAAAAGGATCAGATAGCTGGGAAAAAAATGCTAGACCACAGGTCTTGGACACAAATGCACAGGTTGTTCTGATCAAGCTCTCTTGAGAAATGGTCTGCTGAAAGATTTGGATGCTTCTGCACGTTAGAGTTCACACATAATAATTTATGTTCGTTGTGCTCATTGTCCAGTCTTTTCTCATTGCCACAGTCATAGGAAGGGTCTTGGTTACACTAGAAATCTGTTTTTTGTGGTTGCTGCGAATGCAAGGATGAGGCCCACGTTATAGCAGAAGAAAACCATAGTCATAGAGCCATTTTCCTATGTACTTCTCAGATGACCCATAGCTCTCCAAGAGCTATTTTTTTCCCCTAGAAGTTTCCTATTCCACTAAAGATAAATTATTAATTTAAACTTAATGGGAAATTAATCAAGAGGGAGTGATACAGCAACAAGTGACCCGCTGAACTAAGGTGCACTGGGTGGATGGGGTTCAATCTGAGGTTGTTCTGCGGGTCTCTGAGGTTCACAGTTGTTCAGGTCAAGGGTTTGACTTTGGCTCTTCCTGTGCCACAGGAGCTCCAAGAGGATTTCCAGGTTTATCAGCATCGTTTCTCCTGTGAGCTGCTGCCCTAACCCTGCAGCTTTGTGCGCGTTGCTGATAACTCCTGTCTGCAGTGATGATGTGACTACGTGCCTGGCTGGGATCCACCAACATTTAAAAATACGTGCCAGAATTATCCATTTTGCACCATGTTTTACCCACTGCACTACAAATTCCCATGGAAATGTCAGGGAGCTCCAGAGTAGAGTCCCAAAGTGGGGATATTGTGTATGTTCTTCTAATTCCTTCTCTTACATTCTGCACTTCTTAGGTGGCTCCTCTTGGCCATCTAAGAGGGGACAAATCTCTCCTTCCCCCCCAGTCCCCATCAGTATTTCTTGAGGCTTCCTCTCTGTTTTCTTCTCCTTTGGCACTCTCAAGCCAACAGCAACATGAAAGAAACGTTCAGAACTTTGCATGGGAGGAGAAATGGAAATGAAAAGTGGGATGCCAAGTTTTCTGTATGCTGTAGGAAAAGTCCTTTTTTGTTATTTATTTATTTATTTTTAAATCCAGTAAGAACCTGTAAGTATTCACATTTAATACAGGCACAAAAGAGCAATTCCAACCGACTTCTAGTCTGCAGAACCCTTTGAGAAGTGAGCAGAAGCGCACACTGATTACAGCTTTTTCGACCAGCAAACAAGGATGTAGCTTATTTTCTCATGTGCAGAAGAAGGAACTTTGAGGGGAGAACCCACCTGCCGTCCATTTTTAGTGCATTTTCTATTCTTGGAAAAGACTGTGGACAATTGTGTAATTATATAAAAGCTGGTTTATTTCCCCTTGATTAGAGAGAAAAAAAAAATGATACGCAGCATTTGCAACTGTTCTGAGGACAAATTGTGTGACAAGAATGAATGACTCCTTTTCATTAATATGTGTGTCTTTTAGCTAAGCTCTCAGTGGAAAAACTGCTCTCAAGAAGCCTAAATCTGCCTTGGATCTGATGCTTTTCTAACTTGGCAAATGCCCTGATGCTGAAGTATGGAGAAGAACTAACCTATAAAGTGTCCTCTATTTTAACAGCCTGTTTCTCCATTAAGCTCTTTTAGACTTCAATAGAACAAATTGTCCCGTATTGTATGTTACATGTGTGTGCTGTAAAAACATTAGGGCTTTTGTCAGCTCGCTGCTTTAACCCTTCAAGATATTTGCAAGGGCTGGTGCTCAAAGCCGCTGTTTGCTGGAAGCTGCCGTTGATTTTACAGCTGTGCAGTCACATCATCAGCGCTTTTCACCATCAAGAGGATCCAGATGCTGGTGGTTATTTTACTTCAGACGCTGTCATTTATTTACTAGGAGCTCTTCTACGGACCGGGATGCTCTTGTATGATGAAACACAGAAATGCAAAAGCCAGAAGACCGCAAAGGCTTTTTTATCATTTCAGTCTCAACAGAGTGAATCCTCGTGGTAGGAACAGCCGTGCAAAATGCTGGCCCAAAATCAGCCACGGTCCGTTGTAATTACAGGTCTCTCCTTAGTTATTTTGTATGAAAACTGAATATTGCAAGCGTAGTTCAGACCTGGGCAACCAAAGGCCTTGGAGGGGTGTAAGGGCACGTGGGGCAACCTAAGTGACATCAGTGGAGACTGAAGGTTGGTGGGAGGCTGAGCCTGGGCACGGACCCAGATCTCTCTCTACCAGCAATGGTGAAGCTCCCTGGTTGGACTTTGAACCTCCTTGATGGTTTCATTGGAGCAAAACCCAAAATGTGGCCGTCATGAGGATGCCCAGGGCCCATTGCCTTTACCCCAGGGTAGGGCTAAGGGGAGACAACCCCTGGGTGGTCTCTAGGAGAGGGCTACCACTCTAGAGAATCCTCAAACGTGGTTTTCCTTCAATTGCACCTGCATCAGCTTCACAACGTGCCTCTGAAATGCTTCTCAGCATTGGTCAGCACCAAGTTCTGGCCATGGTTTCATGGTAAGGAGATTCTGCTGCAAAAACCACGCTAGGAAGCTCCTTCCTGCCCTTTCCCAGCTCCTAGCCCTAGGGTCACCACTGTGTGGGGTGAGGAGGAATGTCCTGAATGAAAAATAACCCTCCCTCTCTCAACACTAGGGTTTGTAGCACGGGTTATGGTAAACACTGGGTAATTTAGGGGAGAGACAGAAGGGCTAGTGACAATGCAGAAATTGTTTAAGGCTGATGTTATATCCCAACAAATCGTTCACATCACAGTAACCTGCTAAGGAGGAAGCAGCAATTGAGACTGCTGGGCTGCTCCTGCTGCCACCAGCCTTCCTTGGGTTGTCTCTTGGGCCTGATGAGCCTTTTGCTGGGAAAAAAAATACAGTGAACTGAATTAGTCCATACCTACACCAGCATTTTTGGTATGGGAGAGGTAGGAGCTGCAAGGATAACCTGGAAATAACTGGAGAGATGAGGCTGGAGCAGCGTGCGCGAGGCGCTGGCGAGGAGCCCTCAGCCGTTCCTGGTGACGTAGCTGCTCCCTTCCCATGGACGTGCCTGGGAACAGCGGCGCTGGCTCCCGAAACGCCCTGGGCACCCCTGTGTTTACATTCCTCGGCGTGCAGAGCAGGTTCTTTAACCTGGAAAGCAGGACTCCCGTGCACCTGGCTATTGCCGCAAGAGCAGCTATAGCGAATTCTGCAAGAGCTGCCGCCCGGCAATGCCCAGCCCCGGTGTTGAGGCATCCCCTTTTACCCAGCCCTTCTTTTACCATTTTATTTAGCGATTTCGCTCTTTCCCTGGAGCAGGAGTGAGCGGGTCCTCCCCGTGCCCCGTCCTTGTGTCCGCACAGGGGAGTTCACATCCTCCAGCCCTTCCTCTCGCTGCGTCCCCAAGAGCACGAGCACCCTGGGGACAACATGGGGACAACGTGCCGGGGCGGCCGCCAGGACAAAGGCTCCCTCGGCCCCAGGAAGAGTCTCGGCTGGAAAAGGGAGTAAATTCCCAGTCTGTACCGGTAAGCGGATTAAAAAAGCATCAGGAAAGCAGAACAAAAGCAAAGATAACAAGGCTTCAGCGAGCTCCTCGTGCACGGCTTGGGCTTCGTGCGTACGTGGGTTTCCATATATATGTTTCCAGAAGGGAAATATGAGGCTTGTTTATAAAAATTACACGCTTTCTTGGGAGTTTAAGCTCTACCCTTTGAACACCAGCCTAACTCTAGGAATAGCCTTGCACGAGGCGCTCTTTGGCTTTGAAGGGAATGCACGGTTCAAGATTTTCTCACCCTTCTGCTATCTGCTTTTGTGTCCCAGGGTTATAGTGAAAGGGAAGGGCTTTGCAAAGGGCTTTGAGGCTCATTCTCATGGTATCATCCCCATCTGCCTTGGCACTGCTGGACCAGCTCCTTCTCCTGTGCCCAGTGGCACCCTGATTCTCCCTGTTCTGCTAATCCTGCTCCAATAAATACCTGAGACAGGAACCCATGGGAGATACCAGCTTCTCTTTCACCCTATGATGCTTCAATATATTAATAATTCTTAGCAAATGCATAAAATCAGTGGGTGCATTTTCCAGCACACCTTGGAAATAAAGGCAGCAAGTTTCTCACATGTCTCAGCAGGACAGCCTTAACTCAAGCTGTGAAGCTCGAAGGATGTTGGCATCGTCTTGACCACTGGCAAGAATGACTGGAGCTCTGTCCTTTCAAATATGCGCTTGGGAAGATTTATTTATATAAATAGCTTCATTGAAGTCAATGAGTCAGCTTTTGTAAGGGAAGCCACTGGCTGGGTTAAGCCCTTGCCAGACACGGAGCTCAGATAGAAGGACCTTCATGGCACAGCTGGGTCTTGCTACTATACTTGGAGATGGCATCATGATCCTGATTTAACTTTCTGTGCATTACAGATCACAGAATAACAATCGGGAAAAAACACCAAGCCCTTCTACTGATTTATACTGGGTGGTTTTGGCATGCAGAAATACGCGGTAGAGAGGAATTCAGCTAGAGGAGAACTGTCTTCACAATGGCATTGAGTTTCAGAGCTAAAACTTGATGCAAAGGCTGTATTTTTTCACAACAGACTGAAATATATTGGCTGACTTGGTGGCCAGCAGCACACACAGTTGTTTTGGATGGGAACGAGTCGGCACGAGCACCCGTTTGCATTTAACCTGCCTCCTTGGTGTCACAAGGTGACATCGATGCAGCATCCACCAAGGGACACTGCAATTGGGGGCTCTAATTTTGGTCACTGCAATTCGCCCTGGCAAATCCCTCTGGGATCACCCAGGCATTTGCCCAGCTGTTTATTGCAGACCTGCAGCACCCAGCAGAAGCGCACCAGGCCTCTGCTTAAATGTGAATTTTCTTGCCCTGTGTCTGCTATTTCGGTTCATATGATTATTTTAATCGTTGCATTGGAGCCTGTAAATAACTCCCCCCGCCTCCATTATTACTCTAATAATTCTCTGGAGATGGAAAATGTGTTTATTTTGACTCGGAGATTGTAAAACCGCAGGAATAAAACAAGCTTCGGCTGCCAAGGCTTTATTTAATTTCGTGTTCTTTTGCTGAAGCTCTGAGAATAACTTCTGTTTCCTGCTGAAGAAGGAAACGGTGTTTCCTTCACTTATATAAATATTACTTCCCTGCGCACGCATTTTCCCAGTGTTGCAAATAGGCAGGGACCTTCATGGGGCCTGAAGTTTGCAGCGCTTTAAAAAGTTGTGATTTGCACCCTGCTTACCTGGGGCAGATGAACGCGGAGCAGAGTTGCCTTGAGCTCCAGGTGGAATCGGGCCAAGGGAAGGAGGTGCCCGGCCGCGGAGGGCTCTGACTGCATCCCAACCTCAAGGCAACGCTGCTCCATGTTCATTTTGCTGCGATTTCGGTCTTGGGGCCACAACGTATAATCAAGACTTCCCTGGGAAGAGGAGCAGCTGCTGGCACGGGGAGAGCAAAATACAGGCTAGCCCCGGGGCAGCAGCGTGTGAACACGGGGTGGGAAATGCAAAGGGAACGGACGGAGAAAGAGCTGCAGGATGTAAGTAGCCCTGGCACAGACCGTTGCTCCTCCGGCCTGTGTTTAATCACGCAGTTAGATCTCCTTGGGCTTTGGGAAGGAGGGTGAGGAATGAGCGAGGCTTTGGAGAGCGCATCCAGGGATGAGCTTGGGCTGACACCTGAGGAGCTCCCAAGGAGAAGGTTGAGGGGTGGCTTAACCCAGCACCACAGTCCCAATGGGAGGGAAGGGGTCTCTGATGGCACATCCTTGTCTAGTCTGGCCAAAAAGCACCATCCAAGATGCTGAATTCGGGTAAGAACAGACCCAATGGGGTCTTGGTTCAGGGATTTCAGGCTTCATATGGAGATGATAAAACTTAATTATCCTGCTCCCTTGATGCAAGATAACACTCCTGCTAGGCCTGCAGTCCACCGGGTACCTGTTGTCAGAAGCACCAAGGGGTTGGAGCGGGGCCTGGCTTTCCAAATGGGGGGACATCGTGGCCAACGATGCCCTTCGTGGTTTCCCTTGCTGAGCAATTAGGACACTAGAAACCACCGTGCAAACGGTGACACCAGAAATCATTCCGCAAACCGAGCGACGCGCTCCTCGCTGCAAGGACAAGCGGACGCCTGTTCTAGAAACCCTAAACCCCGGGAGCGCTGCGCAATATCCACCTTTTCCCCCCAAAGGCAGCTGCTTTCCTTTGGCTGGACTCACTTGTGCAAACACTTCCCAGAGCCCTGGCTCTGTAACAGGATCTTTAAGCCCGAGGAAGACATCTATCCGCTTCCCTAAGGGGGACGGGTCTCTCGCCGCACTCCCAGCTCTCCTGCGGTTACTCGTCTATTTTTCAAGCTTTATTCTCCCCCCTCTCTTATTGCCGAGGCGATGGCAATTCCCTGTAACAATATAATCCCGTGCAATTTATCATGATAAATCGGTTCTGCTAATGCAACCGAGTTCCTGTTAGCTAGGACAAAAAATCCTCCCCGGCAGGAAGAGTCAGTGCAAGGAGCTCGGAGCGGCTGCGGAGACGGCAGGGAGAAGCTCGTCTGCGCCCTTGGAATGAGGCTTTAATCCCGAAGCCTTGCGAAAACATGGGAGCTGCAGGGAGAGAGTCACCGGGTGGGGGAAAAGGAGCAGTGACCTTTGCAAGGGATCTCGGGAGGCAGCAGCATGACTCCCCATAAGCCTGATTTTACTTTTATTTCCTTTTTTCTTATTTTTTTTTTTCTGTCCTGAAGTGAAGCTGGCTGTTGGAAACGCAGCAGCACAGGCTGTTAGATCCTGGCCTGATCCAGGGTGCTCTGTTATTTGAACATCTAATCCCAGATGAGAGCAATTTAATTGTCTCATTACTCTGCGCTGTGTTGCTAGCTTCAAGATATAGGGAAAAATACCTCAAAATCGAGGCTGGCAGTTCTCTACTGTCACACACTATTGCTGCTGTCCTTGTACCTCTCCTGAGTGCGTCTTCCATTGGGATGAAAGTTTTGGGCACGGCGCTTCCATGTGTTCCATGTGTCCTGCCTGCTCCACGGGGTCTCCTCCAAGCAGGAGGCTGCAGCTTCAAGCAACCAGAAAGAAAAGCATTAGGGAATGAGGCTTCTTGTATTATATATACGTTAGATACAATACTATATGTCACACTTGTTTTATTATGATGCCCATTTCTTTTTTTTTTTTTTTTTTTTAATAGTGACAATTCATTAAAAGTGGAGCAAAAACAATGATGGTCCCCAAACATCTCTGCATCTTCTCCAGCTCTTTTCCTTCCAGCTCAGGAAAGGGGGCAAAACTGTGGTGGGTGGCGACTCCAGCCTGGAGGTGCTTTTCCCATCGCTTTGCTTTTGCCTCCTTCTAAAAAGCCATTTATCTTCCTTTTGTCTGGGCTTGCTGTCGCCAGGAGCCAAGTCCTCTTGCCCAATATCACTCCGCTGGGCCACTGAAGTGGCATTTGCTGCTGTTCCCACCGTGCCAGCTCCTTCTGCAGGGCACCGAGCCGCCGTCTTTGGAGCTTTCCCAATGGGCCCCGGAGAGAGTTCTCCCGTTTCAGCTCTCGCCGGTGCATTTCGGGGCCGGATCGCGAGCGCCAGCGAGAGACACATGTTTCCCATTACCCGCGCGGGTCCTGGCCGAGCCCTGGGGACGGCAGATCTGATGAACTGGCGCTTCGAGCGAGGGGCCGCAGGTCGGGGGGGTGTCCCCTTAGCAGGGGGAGCCCCAGAAGGGCCCCCTGGGTTATTAATAAAAGAGGGGAGAAGGGGAGAATTCGAGCAGCGAGGAAATGGAAACGCTCTTAAGTTTGCAGGGGTTTGCTATAGCCAGGGCAAACAAAAATAGGTGCTTTTGGGAATGTTTTCCCAAAGCAGCCAGGTCCAGGGACACATTGTGCACAGTGTTTATTCAAATGTGTTGCAAGGAGAAAGAAAGAAAGAAAGGGGAGGAGCGGAAAGGCAAGAGAAGAGAAGGATCTGTTTATCCAAACTGCTCCATTTAAGCAGAGAGCCCTTCTCCGCGCAGCTCTCGCTCTGCAGCCCTCTTCCCTTACGCCACTTGGAAGCGGTCCCTTGTTTCCAGGCTTGGATTACAATCCCATTTGTTTTTCACTAGAAAACCAGCTCATTACGTGGCGCTTCCCATCGCTGCTGTTACAATGCAGCGTGCAATTTTGCATCTGCTTGTGACACACCATGATCCGAACGGTATAAATATCCCGGCTGATCTGGTGTTAATCATCCCGGGCCGGTCCGACTCAAAACGCACCAGTGCTCCGCAGGTTATTCATAGCATCGGCTAACTAATTTTTGCTGGAATACATTCGCATTTGAATGGCGTGTTTATTGGAATCTCTTTTGCAGTCAAAGAGAGTTATTGTGGGCATAGGCTAAATGCATTCAGCCATTCTATTCTGTAAGCCGCGGTTAAATGCCAGACTAGGGTTGATCTGCAGCCTATCTATAAAATCTCCTCCGTGTGTCACCAAAACAGTCTCTCTAAAGAGTCTACAGGCCAGTAGCCTCCCGTATTACCCTAATATATTAGCATTTAGCCTAATACTAAACTAACAACCACCGCCAGAGGTAGAAAGGTTGTGGCCCGGCAGAAAATACAGCCCTCGAAAAGAACGGATCGTTAGCCAAGAGAAATAAATTACCTTTAACTCCCGGCACACAAGTGCTATCTAAATCAGCTTACGTGTGCAATGTGCTCAGATTTGTTTTATCTGCTTGGAATTTGCTGGGTGGTGATGGGCTCCCGTCGCAGCACGGCCCCGTGTCAGTGATGCCATCCTGCCCATCGCCTGCAGAAACGGGGCTCCTTTTCCCTTGTGTGTCTCTAGACGGCATGGGCAAGCACTTGGAAGATGGTTTGAAGCACAAAGTGGGTGCCCAGCTCCCTTTTAGGCTCACCAGGATAGCGGGATGGACATCCCACCCTGAGCCCATTGTCCGGAAGATGGAAGTGGGAAGCACATGAAGGTCCTTTGCTTTGTTAGTCTGTTTAGTCCAAGTGGGTGGCCATGGAGAGCCAAGTTTGAGATGGTCCTGCCTTGAGAACCACCCTTGAGATGGTCTCCATCAGGAAAGGGACTCCCGACACTTCCCCTCGGGATGCTCTTCCCATGGATGTGACACCTCCATGCATGACACGAACAAAAAGCCTCACTAATATCAGAGATTTTTCTCTCTCTACCCTTGGGGACTGTGTAGAGCAGAAGACAACACACACTCCAGCATCACCAGAGATGTGAAGTCCAGCAAGGCTTATACAAAACATTTCAGAGACACAAATCTGCCCTCGAAGCTTCCAGCAAAAACAGCCCCCTAAAATAATCGCTTTTACTCCTTGCAGTAAAATGCTCTGCTGCTTCTGCAGGACACAAGGTTTTTCCACCCCCACTTCAGGGCTTTGGGTTGAGTTTGCGAGTCTACAGCCCTTTGCCCTACAGTAGGCCAAATGTTTTGAAAATAAATGTATATCTACCCTGCCTTCTCACAGAACAGCACAGGGATCAACAGGGCTGTTAATTTGCCTTTTGTTGTGGGGGATTGAAGAGAACCTGGCTCTCCTCAAATGCAAAGCTGACTGAAAAGAAAGCAGCCTGAAAAAGAAAACCCTGAAGCTGCAAAATGTACCCTCCTGCTTAAAAGAGCCTGGAATAGCAGTATTTCCTTTGTCCCTAGTTTACAGGCTATTTATTTTTAGGGAATATGCCTGCTCTGGTGAAGAGGTAGGAATAAGTAGCTATGAGAATAATTGCAACAAAGGCTTTCATAGGGATCGTTTGAACAACTATTAAATGAATATACGGACCTAGAAAACTATGAGAAATAATTCCTTTCTGTCTTTGAGACACCAGTTCCTTTCTATCACCAGAATGTGAATCAAGAAGAGAAATAATCCTTACGAGGGTATTTTTGATTAAATTTTGCACAACTACACGCCAAAGACAAAAGCGAGTGCAAAGCACAAATGCCTTTATGCATTATAAAGCATCACAGCTCAAATATTAGCAGAACTGTTCAAATAGCACCTGAAGTAGTTTTTTTTCAAGAGGACAATATTTCTTGACAAAAAAATATATATTTTTTTTCCTGAAGCTAAATTTCATGAGCTAAATGAGTCTCCCCATATGGGAAATAGTCCTTGGTCCTGATGAGCAGCACAGACCCACTGTATCTGCCAAGATACCAGAGTGTTCATGGGGGATGTGGAAGACTTGGCCATAAAAACTTGACTCAAACCCAGCCAGGACTTATACCTGGGCTTCCTACATCCCCACGGAGCACCTTTTGGACTAAATACACCCACCTGCTGACCACAGACTACGTTATGTTGTCAAGAATCTTCAGGAAAGCATCATTAAAGAGTGCTTGTTCCCACAAAAAGCTTATTTTTGAAGAAAGACTTTATAAACACCAAAAAAACAAAACAAATGTGGACAAACAAGATGCTTAACTTCCCCGCACCTCATTTTTCCTGATGGTAATAATGGGAAGGAATGATAGCTGCCTGCTTTGATGAAGCACCCTATGATCTACAGATGAAAAAATGCAGTGTAAATGCAGAGAACTTAATTATTATTATCGCTAACCGGGCTGCCTTGCGCCCTCGACGCTGGTTTATAGATTCGTAATTGGTTTAGATGCGAAGGGCGATGAGGCGGCGTGTTGGGACGTGCCGCGGCGTTCCCGATACGGCCCGTCCCGGGGGACCGTAAACACTGCAAGGGTGGTGAGGCCGGTCCTTGGGATCCGGCGGCGCTGGGATGTGGGAATTCCCAGGCACTCCAGCAGCTTGGATTGCAACCTGGGTCTTGCTGCTTTTCGTGCAGGACCTGGAACCAACTTAACATTTGCATGGAGTATTTGATTGCAGAAGGATCTTTTGGGTAGAGGAGAGTCGTATAGCAATGGAGAGTCCCTTTGGACTGAAAAACAGTCTCTATTTAGTCTTATATAATCGGTTGGCACTGCCTTTAAAATAGGATAAGGATTTGAATTCTGCTGAAATTACAGGAGAGCTCTCTATAGACCGAAAGGCATTTTCCAAATGGAAGTTTAGCTGTGATTAGAAGCCAAACGTCTTGTGATTAAAAAAGTCTCCTCAATTAATGATGGAATGTGGCATCACTGCAGGGGCTTTGCCGTTCATCAGTTTTTCCTACCTTTCATTCATTAAATGAAATCTGTCTAGAAAAAAAAAGAGCACAACCTTGGGAGGGCCATAAATCTTCCTGCTTTCAAGCCTAACTCAAGCCCTAAGTAAAGAGAGGTTAGGAAGCCACTTCCTCCATCGACAGGTTATTCCGTAATTATCCTCTTTTGGGCTCTCTCCGCCTTGCCCTGCGGCAGGAGGCCACGGCCAGGTGGACACGCCAAGAGTCCCCACGTTTCCCCGCGTTGTGCAACTCCCTCCCTTATCGGTGTCCTCAGCATCTTCCCACAGCCGAGACAAGAGGTCTGTGCCTATATGTAGACACCTCGAATTTGCGGGGTCCTCCCTTGGTTTCATTGGCTCTTAAATATAGGACTGGGAATTTCGGCACGCAGCTCTGCTCGGATCGCTCGGGGTTTCCTGTGCACCGCGCGTGCTGACAAAACAAACCCCCTTCCACCCCTGTTTACCAGGCTCGAGGCTCTGGCATGCAACACATCAGGCTCTGCTTCCTCACAACCTCCTAATCATCATTGGTGCCTCCAAAGAAGCTATTAAATGTTTTTAACCATCCTTTTCCTCCCAAGAAAATGAGCTCCAGCTCTCGGATGTGACGTTCTGCCTCTTTTGCAAAAAAAATAGAGGTCAGCAGCCTGCTTGGCCTCCTTGTAATATCGGCATCATCTGTCATTAGCTCCCAGCCCGTCTCCCCGTAACCGAACTGGCTCCTCGCTGGTTTCCTCCACAGATATTTAAAGAATATTTTAGGATTAATCTTCCTTTCCTTGGCTATTTGTGCGCTAGGTGCTCGGCCGGGTATTCCATCACCGTTTTCATCGCTTTTCCCTTCTTTCGGCCATCAGAAACTGCTTGTCCCCATGGCTAGGGGCAAGCTCATGTCCAACAGAGCCACTTCTTGCATCCCCCAAAATGCCGGCCTGGAATGCCAGTGCTTGGAGCCTGTGCTGTGCAATGGGAACCATGGAAGAAGAAGCTGAATTCAGGCTGTTTTCCTTCCCCTGAGGACCACAGGCCGTTCTGCGCTTGTGAGCTGCAAGGGGACAAACCTGATGATTTATCATCTGAGCCGCACAGGCCCCTCAAACAGCTTCTTAATGCAAAACACATGTTGTCAGGCCCCGGCAGTTAGTTCTCACTTTGACTTCTCCCGTGTTTGTTCAAACACCGAGCACCAGCGGACAACAGGGATTTTTCAGTGAGGAAAGCAACATTCCTGGAAATCTCATCTGGGTAGGAACACGCTCTGCCTGCGCTCTCTCTGCCGGCATTTATTTTGACTCGGACTCGAGTTATTTACAGAGAGAAAGGATGTTGCTTTCAACTTTTATCTAATTATTATTGGCTTATCCTGATTAAGCACTATATGAATTTATGCAGGCACAAGTCGTCCCTAGCCGAGCCTGGGTGGGTGCAGCCTGCTCACAGCACCCTGAATCCTATGGAAAAACGTATTTATTTAGTCCCTTTGCTCCTGCTTAGCGCCAGCCCGCATTGCCATGCATGGGAACAGGACACCTAAGCAATTTTGCAGAGGAACACGGAGTCACAGAGACCTTTCAGGGCTTGACAGGTGCCCAAGGCCATGGTTTTCACAAGCGCTCAGTACACAAGTGCTTAGGAAACGCGGCTGCTGTGAGGCTGCACCCTGTCCTCAGTGTCTCTCGCGCTGGAGTGGAGCAAAACGGACCAGAAACCATGTCCCAGCTCCCTGTATTGATACAGTATTAACTCCAGCAATCATTTCACTCTCCTTGCCGTATTAACAACCTCTTCAACTCCCTGCGTTGCTCCAGGGAGAGGAAATGGGTTGCTGCAACTAATGTCACCCTCCCCAGAGGTCCTAGTGCATCATTGCTACCTTGTCCCATGCCCTAGGGGACCTTCAGCCTGGGGACACTGCGGAGCTTGGCAGGACGAGCTGAGCCCCTCTGGGCTAAGGAACCCAACACGATGCCGGGGACCCTCGTTTCAGCCATGGGGCTCCAGACAGCATCTTGCTGCTGCGACGGGCTTGCAAATGGACGGAAAATTTGCTTGCAAATGCGCAGAAATGGCCTTAGCAAACCAGAACTTGACTTTTGCTGCCTGTGAGGCCCTAAAGGAAAGAAAAAAAAATATTCTTTAAACATGAAGCACTCCCAGACTGTAAGTGATTCTGTGGTCCGGAGGCTTCTGCTGTGTTTCATGCCTACAGCTAGGCACTCTGCGCTCCAGGTGCCTGCGGCACGGGATTCCGCACTCTAGTTAGGAAAAGAGGAATATCCATGCAGAAGTGTTTGATGTTTCCTAATGGGAATTGTTTGGAATGTCCCATTCCCTGACAAAATGCTCGCAGTTTGACTTTCAATCTCAATTCAGAATTAAAATACACAATGAAATGTCAGAATTTCCCATGGGATAGGAATTCCAAATTCTGAGCTGTCTTAATACAAAGAATGGCTCAGAGAAACCCCCAGCATCTTTGGTAACTAGAAATACCATCAAACCTGCTTGCTTCGCCTGAAGTTAACCTGAGGGGATAGTGTAGCAAATCATATGTATTTTCCGCCTCCGAGGAAAGGTAAAGCACAGAAATCAATGTAGGAACACAAACTGCCCGGAAAAGTCTCCCATACCCATGGGACACGGTAGAGCACGTTGAGGTGAAGCCCTTCAGTGCTTCCCCTCTGTACATAAGCAGAAATAGCTGCTCATAAACATAAGTAGGGAGGAAAAAAAACATCTCGAGGAAAACTCAAAGCTTGTTACCGATCCTGTGCTGGAGATGTTTGTATTACATTGCCAATAAAATATAATACTGGTAGGTGAACCCTCTGACTCCTCAGGTGCCCATGCTGATAGCTTCTCCTGCAGAAGGCTGGAAGGTGGTTCATTCCCTTGAGCATTAAATCCTGCTCCCTTGCACTCCTTGGCATGGAGACCTGCTCTGCAAGAAAAGGTCTTCTCGTGCTCTTCCCTTCGAACAGTTAATCCACCTGCTCGATGCCTGGTCTGGCCGGCTTCCACAGGGAACGAATCCGTTCGTTGCAGGATGAGACATGCACGGCTGGATCCCTCCAGAAACGTTGCCTTCGTTATTCAAATCTTCCTGCAAGGGCTTAGAAAGACAATTGTGTTCCTATTTGCAGTGCCAGCCCAGACAAGGAGCGGGCACGCAAGTGATTTGAATGTTTTGTCCTCAATAAATAAGACTGAAGAGGCAACCTTCTGCCTAGCATCCCTCCCCTTGGCCCCTTTGGCCTCTTAGCACGTGGTGGGTGGAAGGTTTTATGAAGTCTGTGATTCAGCTCATGTTAGCTGGTGTCTCTTCAGTTTTCCTTTATCAACTCCACCTCCTCCTGTTTGCTTCCAGCAAGGTCAAGTCTACATTGAGCTTTGCTGTAGCGGCAGGTCAGCTGCACTACAAGAACTTAGCATTGGGATGACCTCTAGGTCCTCCTTTGAAAAGCTGGAATGATTATAGTATCAGTGCATGGCCAAAACACTTTTCCAAGGCATCTTGGCTCTTGCATCACACCCAAGGAGTGGTCTCGGGGCCTCTAAGTCTTTTATCTTGTGCACTGTAGCTCACAGTGGCCCAGCTAACATGACTAAGGGTCACTTGAATTATATTGAGGGTGAGTAGGATATCAGGAAGGACAACCCTGAGCTTGGAAATGCTGCCTGTCCATTGACCCTGCTTGAAGGACTGCTCCCAGGTATTAATGTTCCTCGTGAAAAGAGGCCTCTTATGAAGCCCTGGACACACACTCCCAGAAAGGGAGGTCATCCTCCTTGTCAGAAGGACTCGGAGATCTCCTAGATAAGTGACTGATTAACGAAGGCGTCAGGAAGGGAGAAGGTTACGGAGCCACCAGCTCCTGGGGACCGGCAGGCGGAGGGGTTGAGAGCCGATAAGGAGCCTCCCTTCTCTGGGGCGCTAGATTAAATCTGACCTACAAGCACAGGGCTTGTACGAGGGAAAACTGGTCCCCACCTAGACGCTGCCCCACTGATCCTGTGCAGCCTCTCGGAAATTCTCGTGGAGGGAGCAACAAGCGGGCTTAAAAAGTCAGCACACTTCAAACTCAAAGAATTATTTACGGGCAAATCCCAGGAAAGGCTTACCAGGGGACTAAGTTCTGCAAAAAAAAGGGGATAATTTAATAAGAAGAAGCTATTTTGAAAAAATAAAAGCAGAAGGGATGTGGGGCATGGGAATATGGAGACTGTTAATAATGAAAAGCAAGGAAATTATTAACAACACATTTTTAACAGCGAGGTCAAAGAACCAGCGGGACAGCAGGCCGAGGGATGTGGCAAATCCTCCATAATCTGGCCCTTTTACATCAAAAAAGCGGGGATGTCTTCCTGCAGGATACGCGCTACCGTAGCCTTAGGTTTAAGGCTGGGTGCAAGGGCTGCCGTGGGACTTCAGAGGCGGCTCCCGCGCCGGCGTCCCGCCGCGCTCGACATTGATGAATGTGTTTACAGCCGCTTCTGCTGACGGCTGGAAATCGGGGAGCTGGGAGTCCCAGGTCTAACTGGCCTGGGCTTGCGCTGCTCCCATTCAGTAGCAGAGAGGACGATTAGGGTACGGCTGCTAAAGAGAATTACCTCCTTTGAACGCACAGAGTTGTTTTAGCTCCCATTGCCTCTCCATTTACAAGAAAACTTTTGCAGAGTATTTGTCGCTTTTATTGTTTCCCCTCGGAGAGAAATCCCTTGCGAAAAAGAAAAGAAATCAAAGCAAAATCCATTTTTTATTTATTTAAAACAAAAGAAAAGCTTCAGCAGGATTTTTCCCCCTAGACTTTGGAAGCCCTTCTTGCTTTAATTTAAGCAAGGCTTGTATCAGCTGAAGTTCTACTTGTGCTTACTTGACTGGAGGTAAACAGGACTAATCCTGCTTAAAACTGCGCTAAGAATATCCGCACGCTGTAATGAAATGGATTAAAATTTTGCCTCGCATGAAACCTTAACAACTCTTCCTGTTCAGACAAGCCCTTAGAGGCTGGAGCCGTGTTACTCGTTTGCACTAAAATTCCCTTGAAAAGAAGCAAATTACGCACTTGTGCAGCAGGCAGGACCTCTTGAGTAATGGGGCTCCAAGATGGGTGCTCCCTGCACATCTATCTCCTTCCCTGCTTCAGATGAGAGGGCTCCTTTTATTTTATTTTATTTTATTTTATTTTATTTTATTTTATTTTATTTTATTTTATTTTATTTTATTTTATTTT
>JAWLRI010000763.1:1233776-1244391 GCA_034781795.1 Crypturellus tataupa | reverse complement strand
TTATTTTATTTTATTTTATTTTATTTTATTTTATTTTATTTTATTTTATTTTATTTTATTTTATTTTATTTTTATTGGTGTGTTCTTTATTAAAACAGCACAGTCCTTCCTGGTCCGTTTATGTTATTTCTTTAGGGAAAAAATGAGCGTAACACAAACCCAAGGCTCCCTCGTTGACGTTATCTCAGCATGAGACGTGGTGCCTGCCACCCCTGTCCCCATACACACCGAGCGATGGCTTTACCCCGCTGTGCTCGCTCAGGTTAGTGAGAGAAATCACACTATTATTCCAGATTTTGGCCTAATTTGAATGACTTCAAAGGTTTCCCATCAGGAGGAGCAGGCTGAATACCCACCCCTGCAAACAAGCTGTAGTATCTCCACGAGAGAGTGTGCGTGTGAGTACACAAAATATGTTTATTTTGGTGTTTCGGTGGTTCTCCTTTCTGCTGGCTATGAACTCTCCGTGTAAAGCGAGGTGAAACTCAGCAAAGTTCGGGCCTTTGAAGGCTCCAGGTTGCAACGTCTCTGCTACCAGCTGAGAAACGCAGGCCGAGACATTGCATGGGAAAAACAGCTGGGAAAAAGAGAAAAAAAAAAGATGATGATGGTGATTTTGAGTGTTAAAGGCATTAGGAGAGGCAGCCCCACCATCCATGGAAAGCACTGAAGGAGCAGCCAGGGCAAGAACTGGCAGGACGAGCCTCTCGAAGGAAAACAAGGGGCACCGGCCGCCCGCACGGGTGACTTCACTCCCTGGCAGCTGCAGATCGGATGGGGCAACCAGTCTGTTGGCTGCGCGGGCACCGCGGCGCAGTCTGTGCCCCGAGGACACCCCAACGCGGGCAAGTCAATGCAGGTGGTGGAGGTGGCTCCAAGAGCTCCTGGGTCTGGGGGCGTCCTTCCGCGGAGGGGGTCGCGGTGGGACCCAGGTGGGGACGTGCGGATGGGACGTGCACCAACGAGGTCACCGGGCCGTTTTTGGGTGCCCAAAAGAGGCCAAACTCAGCACAGGAGCAGCAAGTCTCTGCTCGCAGGGCCCATCTCCCTCGCCCTGCTCTGACCGAGCGCCCCGTACCCGAAAGCGGCCGGGGCGAGCGCGTGCGCGGGGCGGCGGGGCAGAGCCGTCCTGCTGAGAGCAGCGATTTGGGTGCACCGAAACAGCCCTCCTTGCCCTGCAACCGCAGGGCTGCTCCCATGGCTGTCAGGTGCGAGCGGAAACACGCTCAACCGGTCGGGGCGCCGGGGCAGACGGGTCCGACCGGCGCGGCACCGACCCCAGCATCAAAGCGGGCGGGCGGCACGGACGGCCGCAGCTGGCACCCGGCCCCGGGCACCTCAAAGCTCCCTCTTTGCATAAACAGACCCGATTATTTATTTATTTAGTAGCGCGATTCCCTCCTATAGCTGCAAGCACCTGCGGGGCGGCGTGAAGACTGCCCGGCCCGGGCAGCTGCAGAGTTGTGCATGTGCAGAATGCGTGCGCGTGGGGTTGGGGTTTGTTTTTCCGCTCCTCCGATTTCTCTTTCACTTCCTTCCTGCCCCCGCGGAAACACCCGTGGCTGCTCTGCTCTCTCCTCTCCCCTGCTCTGCTGCAGCTGGGCACTGCGTCCCATGGGGACAGGGGTGTCCCCGTGTCCCCAGCTGCTTCATCGCAGGTCACGGTCCTCATAGCAGGGCCTTTCACCCCTCACTCAGGTTCATCCACCCATCATCCATCCATTATCCATCCACTCATCATCCCTCCATCCGTCCAACGCTTCCATTCCTCTGGAAAGGCCTTCACCAATGGGGCCACCGTGCTGGATATGGGACCCCCAGCACCTTCTCCCTTGCATTTAGGGCCGCTTTACCAAGGTGTATTTTTTTTTCCACGCGCGAGACAATCTTAATAACCATTCGGATAATCACAGCGAGCGCTGCCTGCCTCGCTTCCACCTGCTATTTATTCCAAGCTTGATGTGGGAGCCGCTTCCCGTGGCACGTTCTATTCCGGGGCCGCGCTATCTCGCCAGCGCGGTTCACCCGAGCAGCGGCCCCAACTGCCCTGACCTCGTGCGTCACCGCCACGAAGTTCATTTCCCTCTCGCCTGTTGCAGGAGGGAATTAAAAAAATAACAATAATTAAGAAATCAAGCAGGAATTTTAGCTACGCAGGGAGTCAGCGGTGAGGAAACCTGCTGCCCGGCGCTGCTTGCTGTGTCACTGTCCATATATCATAAATTACCCATGAGAATTTCTCCATATAAATCGCAGAGCAGGGACCACGCGAGGCCCATGGAGCTCCATCCCCATTGCACAACACAAACCATAGCCAGGTATTTAGTTGTGTTATGAGCTTTTATTTAAAAAGCACATTTATACAGCAATAATTTCGCAGATACAAACTTTAATTTTGTATTCTACAAAAGTCTTTGAATATTCTTCTCTTTACAAAATGGAACATTACAAAAATACAGACAATTTAATATGTTTTTTTTTTATACAAATGTCTCTAATTGTAGTTATTTTTCATTAAAATATTACTACCACAGAACTACAATATTTTAGTCGACTATAAAAAAATTAATTCAATGCTTTTTTAAGCAGCAAAATGTAAATAACACAGGTCAGGACACAGTTTATAGTCATAGTGGATATATCTAAAATTGTTTCAGAAATAATATTTTACATAGTTAATTTTTAAGGTTTTATACATTATTTATATAATATTTATATATAAAAAAGTCATAGCTTGCTATAGTTGAAATGATAGGACGGATTCTGTGAGAAGGATGTGCAAATGGCCGTTCTGCATGATTGGCGCGATCCCTTTTCCGAGGAGCTCTGCAAGCCCCGCCGTGGCTTTTCCAGCAGCAAACCACCCCCCCTGCGGTTGCTGGGCAAAAGAATAAAAATAGAATTAAAAAAAAATTCACCCTTCGCTATCCGTGTGCCTGGTTTCCCCGTGGTGTCACGCGCAGGGCGCTGGAGCCGGTGCCTCTTCCCGGAGCTGCCCCTGGCCGGGATGTGCCGCCCAGCAGCCATCCCAAAAGCGCCGGATCCGCCGTTTTTCCCCGGGATTCGGCCCCGAATTCGTGGTGCGACCGCGTCTGCAACGGGGCATCCGCGGCAGGGCCGGGAACCCGCCGCGAGCTGGGAAAGGGGACGGAGGCGGCAAGCGCGGGGATGCTCCGGTCGTCCCGGCCGCTCGGAGAGCTCCATGGCCCGGTCCATCGCTCCGAGCATCCCGCCGCTGCCTGTGTCGTGCTGTGAACAGGGACCTTCTGGAGACCTTGGGCCGGGCAAGCTTCTTCTGAACTAAGTCACAGTATGGAACAGAGGAGGAAAAACCATAAACCAAGATTGAAAAAAAAAAGCAACTCATAAACCAATCCCAAATCTTGACTCAGTGCTCCTTCTTGTATAGTGCTCTGTAATTTAGCTGCGAGTTGGTTTTTTTTTTGCTTTTTGTCTTTTCAGCAGAGGCACTGGAAATCTTCATAGTAATAATAATTAAAAAACACCCTAAGATGGCCAGCTTTACAAAACCATTTTAGTGTTCATTACGCTATGAACAATTTGGCGTTCACTACAACATGAACACTCAAACCAATTGCACATCCAGAACTCCGGCACCTCTCTCGGTTTGTTCGGGCGCTTTTTTGCTTTTCGCTGGTCTGTTTCGTTGCACTTTTTGCTTCTCGCTGGTGCTTTCGGCTTCGTTGAACAACCCACCCCCCCTTTTTCATCCAAACGTCGCAAGTTGAAAAGACCACAGAGTAAGACTTTACCGGTTGGGCAATAAAAAGTCTCTCCCTACATTCTACTGTCTGATGAGATTTGAGAGCAGCAGGTAGTTGCTGTCAGCAGTCATTTTTGCAAAAAAAAAAAAAAAAAAAATTAAAAAATTAAAAAATAAAATAAAAAACAAGTCGGATTTCTTTTATTTTCTCCGGAGGTCTACACCATGTTGTGATGGTTATTCCGTTCGATGATGTCCACAGGTGAAAGGATCTCCTTGCGGATGGGGGGCGGAGGCAGGCAAGTCTTTGTCTTGGGTTTGAAGAGATCTGAGACGTAAAACACCTGCGGGAGCAATGGGAAAATGCAACTTAGGAGGGGAGATGGTTTATTTGGTTTATGGAGTGTGTATGAATATTTTTTGGTGCTATCAAGCACTGCAAAAAACACCCAAATGCTGTGAAATGCCCCTAGCTACAACCTGCTGATATGGAGCAGGGTTCAGACCTCACAAAACTCGGCACCAACTCGACTACAAACCCAGCATCTAGCACAGCATGCAATGCACCAATCTCCACCAAATTAGCTTAAAAACGCCAGCAAACGACAACGTGGGCTGCATTCAGACACAACGACGCTGCTCTGGCTTGGGTTGGGTAACAAGAAAGGGGAGGAAAAGCCTTTGCCTGCTCTCCCTGCTCTCCCCACTCCGTGTTTTCTCGCTATCCAGAGCCTTGCGCAAGCGGCTTCGGTGTCCTTGGGAGCAGCTTTCAGGAGCTGCTATCGGAGCCGGGCTGATAAGGGCCGAGCCGCCCGGCCAACCTGCTATAAATGGCAGTTTATGTCCACGGTTGTGAGAGGGATTTGGGAAGCGGCCACACGTGGTGCTGCAGCTCTTCTTGCTCCGCGGAAAAGCAAGACCCGTTGTGCAAAAAACATCTCTTGGTGGCATCTGTCCTCCTCGTTTTGAGCAAAGCCAATGCTCCCACCTTGCCCACCTCAGAGGGGTGGATTGAATCAAAAAGATATCCCATTTCTGTCCCAAAATAGCTGTAATAAATCAACAGGCACCAAGAGATGTCTCAGTGCATAAAGCACATGGGGACAGCACTGAGCCTGGCCTCAGTCTGGGGGTATAAGTCACTACAAAGTGTCAGCCCGGGTATTTCAGCCCCTACTGTGCTGCTCGCTGCTTTTGAGGCCTTAATTCGGAGGCCAGTTAAGAGTTTTTAATCTCCCTTTAAACTGTATTTCACTTCAACGTGGCTTGAGGTTATATAAACACTTATAGGAATCATGAAACACGATCTTCCAGGGTTAAAACTGTGCTAAATCCTCTTAATGCTTCAACGGTTTAACACAAAAAAAGGACTAATAAACGTGCAAAGTTTTGCACTTGGATTAGCTCCATTTCCTGTAGAAGGTGCTCTCCACCCATAAAGAAAACTTGACAGCCAAAGACCAAGAATGTGCTGCACCAGAAAGGCAATATCTTACACTGCCACTTAGCAATCCCTCTTTGCTGTATTGAAGAAATCCCTGGAGGTTAAAAACCCTAATCCGAGTTCATAAGAGCAACACCGAAAGGAATATGCCTCTTTCTTCAGCATATCCCTGTTTTCCTCTCCATCAGAAGAGACATAAACTACAGGATACATAGCAGGCTGCCTACCATGCACATAAAAAAAAAAAAAATGATTTCCATTTAACCAATTCTCATCGTATTTTGCCTTAGAACCCCGTAGAAATGTTTCATCAGCTGGAAGTGCTTGACACCGGTGTCTTGTGCTTGTTATTTCAGGCAGGGGAGGACAAACATGCCGCCTGCAACACAACTTGGCTCGGAGCTCTGGCGAGCCCTGGGGAAGGACCCTGCGGTGGGTTTCCACCCAACGTTACGGCCTCATAACTGCTAAAATTTAACAGTCTTTGGATAAAACAAGACTAAAATCCCAAAGGTTTCTGTGTCGTGGTGCAATGTTGCTCCCAACTGCCAGGTCTGAGCCCTCTGGACTCGGGACAACAGGACATCCTTGCCCGTTCTTTGCAAGCAGAAAGCCAAGGACCAGCTTAAAGCTGCTCTTAGACCCAAGCTACCACCTTTCACTGCTGCACAGGGCTTTCCAGCCACTAAACCATGCCTGAAAGGGGCACAGAGGGGCAACTGGTGCCTAAACAAATCGATGTGGCAAAAATTTAGGCATCTGAAGCAAGGAAAAAGCACCACGCTGCTCTCCAAAAGGTTTCCAGAGTGCCAAGAGATGCCCACGTGCTACCCAGATAAAAGACAGAGGAACCACAGCACTGCTGCTACTAGCAGCACTAAAACAGCAAGGATAAGGAGAAAAAACACACATCTATACATACACTAACATAGTTCTTTAGGTTTCCCTCACTTGGAATGCGCTGGCCCGCTGTGCCTTAACGGGACATGGGCACTCGGTGATGGCAAACACTAACACACGGGGATAGCGAGACCATAGAGAAACAACTAAAAATGATGCTTTTGACTTGACTTCAGAAAATTACCTGCAAATACCCAAATAATCTCTTTTCTTTCCTTGCAAAATACACTATTCGGGGCACAGCAGCCCTGGTGCAGGGCATCACATCCCTCCGTGGAACCAGTGCCCCCATCCCGCTGACACGGAGCATCTAAAGTGTCACTTCGAGTTAGGGGACCGCGCCATCAGCTCACCCCGTTGAAGCAAATTGCATGAGAACGCAGCGGGCAGCAAAGCGAGGCTTTTGTTAGGCGTTTTCTCACGTTTTGCTACATTAAGGAAAAGAAATAGCCCGTACTCACCACGCAGTAAGCCACCAGGGCTCCCTGGGCAAAGCCAGCGAGGACGTCGGTGGGATGGTGCTTGTGGTCGGAGACGCGGGACAGCCCCGTGTAAAAGGCCATCATGATGAGCGTGAACTGCAGCAGGGGACGAAGCAGCCGGGCTCCCTTCCACGTGAATCTGGCCTGCAGATAGAACTGCGGGAAGAGGGGAAGGGGAGTTACGGGGAGGATCCGAGCAGTCCCCAAATGCACCCGCTGTTCTAGGAGGGGTCCGGGTAGGAAGGATGCACCAGGAGCAACATAGGATGCAACTGAGCAAGAAATGTAGCACGTGGCATCTAGAATAGCCACTCTGAGCCCTGCCAGCTGCAGCTCCCTCTGCATGGCCAGGGATATATCCATATCCACTGATAACGTGGACCCAAAAGATGCTGTTCTGCAGCATTCCCAGGGAGCACAGGGAAACACTCTCCTTCCTTCCCCATAGCGCAGGAGTGATCCTGCAGCCTTATTTCATCTGCTCTGGGCTCTCTAGTTCATTCCCAGCACTTGGCAGGGCATGGAGCAAAACCCAGGGCCACGGCAAAGCGAAAAGACAAGGACCCACGTGAGGAAGGAGTCGTCGAAGCCACCGTGACGTCAAGTGGATATTGTCCCCCGCAGTGGTTATCTGGGGCCCCGCTTCCGCCACACGCGGCGGGTGCAACCCGCTTCCCGGGTTCCTGTGGGAACCGGGAACACGAGCGGGAAGGGAGCGCAGGGAAGCAGGAACCTCCCGCCCGCAAATCAAAGGCATGTGGAGCCTCGTGTCCCCCAAGTCAGGGGTGAGAGAGCAATGTTTTAAGTCAAAATTAGCAATAAATCAGCAAGAAAGAACTGAACATGCAATGAGGCAGATGCTGCACTATAAATGTAAGGATTCTCCCCTGAATCCCCTTCTACTGCCACAGCAAGAGTCTGTTGCAGAAGTTGTTCTTTAGCTCTCCATCCACTCAGAATAAGAAAAAAACAGGTCCATATTCCACAAGCTCCCTGGCAGGATCAAGTGCATCCTGATGCTGCTCCAACACCCAGATGCCAAGGAGCCCATCAGTAACTTAAAGGCTGCACTCAGGGCGCTCCAAACCTTGTGTTTGCCCTTGGTATGAAAGAAAATCCCCCAAAAGGGGAGACCAAAGCACAAACAAAAAGGCATGGGGTGGGGGACTGGTAAGGCCAGGATTTTCTGGGAATTAGGGCTAGTGCAGTGGAATGGACTCTCACAGATCCCATCCCACCTCTTGCCCTGCCCACTGCAGGGATGATCTCCCGCAAACACATCCTTTGCCCAGTGCTAGGATCTGCTTCTTGGAAATGGGTGGCTTTAGCGCGCTTCTCTGGCTGTAAGATCTGGACTTGACCTCAGCTTTCCTTCTTCTGCACCTCTGTCTGCAAGTGCAGCAGCCCCAGGGTACAAACACAAAATTCCTCCAACCCAAACTCACCCCTTGCATAAGAACCTGAGTGGGCTGAGCACATCAGTAGGATTTAGCTCTTAGGGTTGGGCTAACAAGGACAGAGAAGGCCAAGGACCTCCTCACAGCACAAGGATACCCAGATTGCTCATCCATTCCCTTTGCCCATCCCATCTCAAACCAAACAAGGGATGTTTAGGGAGGCCAGCCCACATCCCACTGGAATCCCAGCCTTCCCAGTGGAGTCTGCCTTGAACCATGAACACCAAAGAGCTTCCTTCGCTTCAGGCACCTCATAATCCATCATTACTAGGACCTCATTGCTCCTCATTAGGTCACCCCTCTCCCTCGGCTTTGGGAGGAAACCCTGGCACAAAACCTCACCTTCACCAAAAGACACAAGACCAAGCCAGGCCTGTCCCTCCTTACACAAACCAGCAGAACACACCAAAACCAAGACTGATCTGAAGTCTCCAACCTCACCCACCAACCCGCCCTAAATCCAGTCTCACTTCACTCCTATTTTATCCCAAATTCCCCAGTGTTGGTAGGGGCACGGATGAGCCTTTCCGGATGATGTGCATTATCTGATTTCAGGGCACTGAGCGTTATAAGACATCAATATTGGAGTCTTGTGGGCTTGCCTGGAGCAAAGGACACCCACCGTGGTGGGATGAAGACCTCCTACCTGCCTGTCCCCTCCTTCTCCCTATAAATACGCAATACGCTTGGCCAAGGAGCCGCAGAGCACGGAAAAACTAAGACAGAGAGGATTGCCCAAGTGTAATTTCCCTTTTTAAATTTTTATACAAATGGCCTCGTGTTAATTGGGTGTTGCTGGTGACAAGAAGACGGCAGGAAAAAAATGCAGCCCCCGAGTCCTAGCGTTTATAATTAAATCCCAGGAGTTTTTACTGGGCTCTAAGTGCCTTTCTGTGCAAGCTTTTGCCTAGGGCACTCCGGTTCTTGGCACGCACATTTCCCAGCGGGAATCCGTGGCCAAACCAGACCGGTATCAATGCAGATTTAGGGACCTACGCTCAGATGGACCTGCCAGCTCCCAGCTACCGTAATCCTAAACGCGCCGTGGGATTAATGTGAGGGAGCGCCAGGAAAGAGGAAGTGACTTTGCCTCTAAAAATTTGTATTGTTTAGCATGGAGCCTAGGAAGACGCTGGATTTATAGATGAGTTGAATTTCTGCTGTGATATCATGGAATTTCTGCGGCAAAAACACGGTTCTGTGAGGGGAAGGGTGGCCCTTGTGAGGGCTGGAGCCGGGGGTGACAATTCCCAGCACCACAGAAAAGCCACGCTCAAAGCACAGGGCAAACCCAGAGGAAAACGGGCTGGGGAAAGTGGTGCAAAAGTGTCGGGAAACGACCTGCCGGGTATCCTGCGCTGCTTCCCAAAAAGGGGATGGGAGCAACATCGCTTGAAGATCACCCTGGGGATATCGTGCCCCAAAGGATAACCCTTCCCGAGGAGGGGATCTGGTGCAAGCGGTGACTCTTGTTTGGTGGTGGGGAAAAAACACTCTCCCAGGCAGCCTGAAAAACTTGGGAATTCAATTGCAAAAGTCGCCTTCAGCCCGGGTGGGAGAAACCCCGTGACGAACAGCCCGGAGGGAGCAGTGGTCATTTATCTTTCCAGAGGGCAGAGGAAAGACCCATGGGAGGAGGCCATTCTGTGCATAGATAAATAGAAATTCACCTTTAACATTTTTGCAAGGACACTGCTCTCCCTTTGCTTCCCAGGTCACGCTTATAGGAGATACAAGGGGCAGGACACAAATCTTGATTTTTTTTTCCCTTTTCCTTTTTTTTTTTTGGACCGATCCCTACCCGAGCAGCCTTTCCCGCGGAGGTCCGCCCGGAGGCGCCCCCGGAGCGTGCCTCCCGTCCCGGGGCAGGAAGCACCTTGGCACGCGGCGCTATTCCCAGCCCCGGTGCAGGAAGGGCAGAGCCCTTCCCGCTGACGGAGGGAAGCGCGCCCGGCCCCGGATCGCATCCAGCCCCCGGGCTGCTTCACCTGGCCTGCAGAGCAGCCGCAAGCAGCAATGAGCTCAGCTGGAAATCCCAAATTGTGCTCCGGAGAATCCTTTGGAGCTCCGCAGCATCCTCTGGAGCATCCCCTTGAGTGCTGGAGCATTCCCCGGAGCTCTGGAGCATACCCTGGGATTCTGGAGCATTCCCCTGGAGCTCCAGAGCATCCCCATGGCTTCTGCAGCATCCCCTGGAGCTCTGGAGCATCCCCTGGAGCTCTGGAGTATCCCCTGGAGCATCCCCCAGAGTTATGGAGCATCCCCTGGAGCTCCAGAGCATCCCCTGGAGCATCCTCCTGAGTTATGGAGCATTCCTGGAGCTCTGGAGCATCCCCTGGAGCATCCCCCTGAGTTCTGGAACATCCCCTGGAGCTCCGGAGCATACCCTGGAGCTCTGGAGCATCCCCTGGAGCATCCCCTCGAGTTCTGGAGCACGCAATGGAGCTCCGGAGTCTCCCCTGTGCCTCTGGGGCATCCCCTAGAGTTCCGGAAAATCCCCTGGAGCATCCCCCCAAGTTCTGGAGCACCCAATGGAGCATTCCTATGAATTATCATAGAATCATAGAATGCCTAAGGTTGGAAGGGACCTCTAGAGGTCATCTAGTCC
>JAWLRI010000763.1:1210073-1233676 GCA_034781795.1 Crypturellus tataupa | reverse complement strand
GATGGCAGCGCAGCCCTCTGGGGTGTCAGCTACTCCCCCCAGCTTCGTATCATCTGCAAATTTGCTGAGGGAGCACTAATTATGGAGCATTCCCTGGAGCTCCAGAGCATTCCCTGGGATTCTGGAGCATTCCCCTGAGCTGCAACCACCACGGAGTGGTGCTGGCTTTTATTCCCCTCTTTTCTGCTGAAATTGGGGAGCCTTCGGGATAAAGGGAGGGTGGATCAGCCGGGTCTCAAGCAATCCGCAGGTCACTTACCACCAGGTAGAGCATGGTGTAGAGGGAGAAGGACGCGTGGCCCGAGAAGAAGGACTTCCTGCAAGACAAAGGAGCGCGTTGGAGCGCGGGGGCATCGCCGCCGCCGGGGCCGCGGATCCCGGACGCGGGCGGGCAGGATGCGGGCATTGTTCCTGCCTTCCTGGCCCGGCCGTGGGACAGCGCCGCCGCTTCCAGGACCGCCCGGCTATAACTCACCGCCCGGCCGGGAAATGGGACAGGAATAAAACGCCGGCCCTCGTGCAGGCGTGGCGCAGGATCCCGGCCGCCTAACGGGACGGGGAGGAACGGGCCATTGGATCGGCTCTGCCGGCCAATTCCCGCACGGAGCTAAGGCGTGCGGAGCAGCAGCGTGGGAGTAACGGGGCAGAAAAGACGATTATTCAGCAGAACTCCAGGGAAAAACTGCCCCGCGCTGCTGGATGAAGTTACAGCCTTCCCAGAGAAAGGAGCATTCAAATGATCTACTGCTGGCAGGGAAACCCTGAGAAATACTTAACGTGATGCACCATTTTGGCAGCAGCAGCAAATGCTTTTTTTTTCTCTCTCTCTTTTTTTTCTTTTGCTTTTTAGGGCAAGATTTAACCCAGCTAAAAGGGCTCTCACCTGGCCTCCTGGACCGTGCTGTCGTTGCCCCGGCAAGTGTAATTCTGGATGTAAACTCCCTTGGCGCAGTTGATTGTCGAGAAATCGAGATTGCAAACGTCCAGGAAATGGGGTCGCAAGCGCCCGACGGACACTTTGGCAATGTCTGTGAAGGACTGGCTGATGGCGCAGCCGAAAACGAAGCAGCCCACTTGCTTGTAGAGCGCCGCCACGTAGGGGTTCTGGATGAAGGACCGCGACTTCTCCTTCAGGTAGTGGATCCGGTAGAGCTCGCCCGTTATAATCTGCGGGGGGAAACACCAGAGAGATGGGGGAAGGGGGTTACGAAGGTGGGAAGATGCCCCGCGCAACCACTTCCCCAGTTGCAACATGAGGACAAGCATCTGCCACCAAGCAAGATCCCCAACTCAGGGTGGTTTAAGCTGTTTCATGGTTGTTTGAGCTGGTTAATGACTTGTTGGCCAAAAGCCAGTGTTGTGGCTCTTACAGAAGGCAGGAGAATGGAGAAGACCATCGAAGATGATCCCAGCAAGACGGCCCTGCAAGATGCCTTGGACACGGCTGCTCTTCCCAGCACTATTCCACGCATCCATCGTGCAAGCGACAGGAAACTGTCTCCTTTCCTAACCAGCTGCTGGTTGTCCTTCCCCAGCAGCAAGGGATGCAACAGGACCTCACGTCAACGGCCTATTTTGCACAGAAGAGCAAAGAGATGCACTGGATTTATAGCAAAGGAAATACAAATTTCTCTTAAGAATATGTAAAGAATTGATGTTTGCTTGGGAAATTACCACCATGGCAATTTTTTGCGGGGGAAGAGAAGAAAAATAAATCAAACAACTTCAGAAAGACTCGAATTTCGAGGGGTCTCACTGCTGCTCCACGACAAATCCTGTATTTTTCGTGCCCCTCTGGGGGTGTTGGGCCCTGACAAGGGTGCCATAAATCTCTGCTGCGAACCCGAGGGCCCGGCTCCTTGTAATCCCACCCCTTAAAAGGCCGTTTAATGAAAATCAGCCTGCGAAACGAAGTCCAAATGTCTCACCTCTCCCAAAGAGGCAAAGGCTTAAATTGTTCTCGGCCGCCTTCCGCACCTACTTCTTGAGCTCCCGATTTACAGCTTTAGGATTTCATTCATTACTTGAAATGTTTTTATACCTGAGCAGTAAAAGTGGACGTTTTTTTTCTTTTTTTTTTCCCTTTTTTTCCCCTGCCCCCTTGGCCGCTGCGATATGAAATTTAACTGTCAGGAAAAATGCCTTCATGCTAAGCAGCAATATCCCTCCCGCGCAGCTGCAGGCAGGAGCTCCCCTGCCTACCTTTTTTAAAGGCTTGGCACAGCCTTTGGAAAGCCATAAAGTGGAAAAGCAGGGCAATTAAGAGCAAGGGGAGATGAAACCGTATCGCTGTTTTGAACTCTGCAGCACCGCGGCTCCAAAAAACAAAAGGTTGACCCGAAGCGGCTGGGCTGACAGCGCGGTGGGCCTTATCGGAGGGACGCACAACCGCAATAATAAGAAATAAAGCCCAAGCGGGGCTTCTGCCAGCGTGTTTTGCACAGAAATGTGCTTGGCGGCTGCACTGCCACCCAAGGTTTGCAAGTCCCAGCTAAGATCTGCTCCTCAAGGGAGTCTGGTTTGAGCCAAGCATCATCTGGGGACACGCAGCTATCCCAACACGGAGTGTTTTTAGTCCTTGCAAGCTCCGAAGGTTGTGTAGAAGATGGTTTATCTCCATTCTGGACCATCTTCAAATGCAAACTGGCTGTTAGGGGATATATTTGGGTGAGGGGACGGTCATTCCACCCAGATGCTGCTCCTGCATCTGATGGGACTTGGTGTATCCGACGCGGTGTGAGCATCCCTATGGACCACCGCGTACACCTAGAAGGGTGCAGAGCCACCCATTGCAGCCTCCCAAAAGCTCAGATACCTAAAAATCCTAAATTCACACGGGGAAGAGCTGCCCAGCCCCTAATGCATTACTTTTGCAGAGGGGTGAGAAACAAACTGAACCAAGGATGGCATTGGAAACCTGCCCATGTTATTCAAAGTTCCCAAATAGACGCACTTACTTAAACCCAAAGCTCTTGGTTGGCAAAAGACAAGACCATTTTAAAAAGAGACCGACAAAAGTCTAGGGATTAGGACTTTTCTCTCCCTGTTGGTGGTCTTGGTAATTGCACACATGTAGCAGATTGTAAACTGGAGCCTCCGTTCCCTCGCTAACACGATGCCGGGCAGCCTTGAGGCCTCCCTGCTCGGCTATAACCATGGCTCAGCCTTAATGAGAAGCTAAAATTGGGTAAATTGGGGTTTGGCAATACTATCCCTGATAAAACAGGGCAGGGGAAAGCTAATGGGGCACAGATGGGCACAAGCTAAAAATGCATCCTGCAAAAACAAGTCTCCAAGATAGGAAGCTCCTCTGTCTTGTGTCTCTGGCAAGTCGTTTGCCGGGGATGTATACAGTGCCTATATGGAGGGTGTCACTCCCAGAGGGAACTGTCAGAAACACTTAAAGACGGTCATTAGCAAGAAGCCAACACCAACCTTCTCCCTGCCTGTTGCAGATCTCTGCTTCCCATGTCTGTTCCCTCGTTCTCCCAAGTCATCCTCAGTGATGCAATTAGCCTGCAATTATTGTTTGAATCCTTCTAATCAGTTAGGTCTCTGGTGCACTGTTTGGGGTGCCTAAATCACGTTGAAGTGTATCGCCTTCAACTGCACAGCACTAAGCTAATCCAGTTACGCAATTTCCATCATCTAGGAAATTAATTTGCTTGGGTGTTTTTCCAAGGAAGTTTCACAACGTGCCCAAGACACAGAGCAACGGCAGCACCGATGAAGAGGCCTCGTGAAGAGCAGAAGACTTGAGCTCACAGGTCTGGATCCAAGGAAAACCCTGGGGATCGTTACCATCCTGAGGCTGTTGAGCAGCCTGGCAGCAAATATATCTGCAGGGGCTTGAGATCAGAGAAGGCAACACAGCAGGAAAGCAGAAAGCTCCTTGGCGATGGAGGCTACACTGGTGTCCTCCACGGAGGGGACATTGGAGGCAGTGACCATCCCTCTGCATGGCCGGGCTAGGTCTCTACCACAACCCTATGAGCTGACCAGCAAAAACTCTGTGGCCATGGTATGGCCATCCTGGGGGCCACCAGCAACCCTCCATGTCCCACATGGTCACAGTCACCGTCTCCTAGTGCAAAGGCACCAAGGAAAGATGGGCAAGCACAAGGCCCAGGGGCAAGAGCTTCTCAAGGGTCATCTGCGTGCAGACGGCAGAGGGAAACCTGCCTTAAACCAGTAAATATGTAGGTTTTAAAAACAAATACGTATCCCCGATGTTTATTTAACAGAACTCTGGGTGTCTTCGAGCCATTTAAAACACGACCTGAACCTTTGGCTCTGGCATAGGCTGCCAATGATGCCACTCAACACAGGGATGTGATATTTTGGCTTTCCTGACCAAAATCCTGTCTCCCTGCAAGTCCTCACACTGCTGCCTTGCCTTTGGAAGAAAAATGCTTTGAGTGACAGGAGAGGAATCAGAGCTTTGTGGATTTGGAAGGAATTCCTCTTCTGCTACAATAATTCTGGTATCTGGGTTACATCTTGAAAAAGAGGTCAGACTGACTTGAATTTTCCATACACCCTGCCATAGCAAAGAAATCTGCTCCTTCGGTGCCTCGTTAGCTATTTGTATCACTCAACAGCAAATAACTGAGCTTGTGAATTTACCTTATTAAGTTACATTTGTTGTGGGCACAGCGAAACCAGTGCAGAAACATCTAATTCTTTGGGGGATTTTCTTTTCCTTTTTAATTGAGCTGCTATTTCATGGTAGAAAGCTGATGGATCCAGGAGGCAGCTGATTATGTTTCCAGCTTGGCTTCCAACTCCTGTATTTGCCACTGCCTCATTACTGATCAGAAGGCCACTCTGCATGGAGCCGCAATGACGACAGGTCAGGCAGTAATGCGAAAATGAGAGGCTTTTTCATTTTGCTTTTATGGCTTTTCCACGCTCAGGGGTAATTCACCTGCAGGGTAAAAATTCTTCTGTTTATAGATTTGGCGGGGGGGAGTTGTCGTTTGCTGGGGTTTGTTTGGAGGATGGAGAGGAATAAGAACAAGGCGGTGGTGGGGACCACTATGATGGGTAATGCCAATGTAGACCCCGTGCCGTGCTTAGCTGGTTATGGGCATGGCATTGCTTCTGTAAGAGAGGATGAAAGCACAGAGGGGACAAGAAGTGCCCAAAGGAACTGTGTCTAGGAGGAGCAAGAGGAAGGCAGCTTTGACAGCCTCTTTCAGAGAAGATTTGGGCTGCGCTGGCAGCAGGATGGAAGGGGAACGTAGGTAATTTTCACAAAGCAACCCAAGGAATTTCATCTATTGATGGAAGCATCTAAACAACACTCAAGATAGGTCTTCCATTGTGCCTGAGTGTGGGAGGTATGTTAGTGCAAAGCCACCTCTTGAAAACCCAACTTGGGGCTGCAGATCTTCCCCCCACCACAGATCAGAGCACCCATCGGTTGAGTTTTTTAAGCTTTGCAAAACAGACAGATACCAGGAGTTATTTGAATAGGACCAAACCATGTCAAGTCCTTACTGATGCTCAAGCCTTTCTGCTTCTATGTTGAATGATTACTGCAGGGTGAAAAGGCCCCTGCGTGGAGCTCCTGGACTTGTCCCAACAGCTTTGGGCCTGTGTGTGCAGCTTCATTCCTTCCATTGCAAGCTCTCATTAGCGGATATTAGCGGAGCCTTGACTTCAAGAGGAGTTAAAAGTTTGACTGCCCAGGTATGGGACTGTACCTCTACTGTGGCCTCCAAGCCAGGGAATCTCCTGCAGGGACTGGGGTGATCAGCCACCCTGCACTGCAATGAGTTCCCCATCATCAGCTCATCTTCAAGACATCAAATTGCTTTGGAACCACCTCTGGCTGCTGACCTGACCAACAGAGCTTAAGGTGAAAGCCCTGTATCTTAGGACAGACCCACAAGTCACGCTCTTCCTCCTTCCCTGGAGGGAATACAAGCATTTTTTTGTTGTTCAAAGCAGAGTCCTAACAGATCCTTTGGAGAAGAACATGTCAAACATAGAGCTTTGGTACAGGTCACCATGTGTCCACGTTTCTGTGATGGCTGAAAGCCCATGTTGATACTATCAGCTAAAAAGCTGACAAGAGACACTGAGGATGGCCAAGTAAAGCACATTGGGAGGCAGTACTTACGGCGAGGATGGTAATGAGGATGCCCGCAGCACACAGCACCGCATCGTTGATCGTCTCGATCTTTTTCTGAGGGTACTTGATGCTGTCGTCGTCGCAGTAAAAGCCCCGCTGGTAGGGTTGGATTGTGCTTGTTTCGATGATCAGGAAGGGCAGCCCAGCTGCAAAGAAAAGCAGATAAGAACAAAACTGATCAGACACGAGTAAATACAAACACTCTGCAGCAGAATAAAGAAAGAAAAATAGCTAGAAAGACCCTCGCAAACAAAGCAGCGTCATCTTCACGCTTTTCTTTTCATATTGATATTTTTCCAAAGGGAATAGCTTTAAGATTTGTTTTTCCAAGTTTCTCTTGCAGGGGTAAAAAGGGATCTCTTCTGTTATGGTTATCACATGTCTGTGCTGCCTGGTTTGAGTTAAGCCTCGTGCGCTGCAAATATTGACTTACAGGAGCAGGCATCAAAAGCAGCCCCTCCACAAAAAGCCACGGAAACAAACACGGCACTTCTGGAGCACGGGCTGGGTTCGCTGCGTGCAAACCCTGTGCACCAGAAATCTTCATTTTCAGGGGGAAAATGAAGGGGAAAGGGTAGCTTTGCACTGCGCACAGAGCAGAGATGCTCAAAAACAGGTGTTGAGATCCACTATGGAATGGGTACTCCCGATTTTCTTTTGGAGAAAACAGCATCACCTCCAACTTAGAGCAGCACTGAGATACCCTCCTGCACGATGTTCCCTTGGGCTGGGCACGTGCATGTGCCTCAGTTTCCCCATGCATCTTTGCTGTCAAGCTCACGGCCAAAAGGAGCAGCATGTTCCTCCAAAGCAACAGCCCAAACCCTCCGAAACTCACCCCAAGCCACGACGTAGAGGAAACTCTCCTCCCACTCGCGCAAGGAAAGGACAAACCAGCGCACCAAACAAAATACAAAATAACATGAGCCGCGTTGGCTGGAAGATACAAGGAATCTCATTGAGGTGTGCAAAACAGAGTGGCTCCCGCTGTCATCAACAACAGGTCTCACACCCAGACCTTACCCCAAGTGCTAGGGAGTATTTGTAGACTGCACTGAGCACCGGTGTTTTTGTTTATGCATTTGGAGCACTGGGAGATCAGAGCTTTTCTCCTTTAAAATCACACGGGCAGCGCCGATTTTTAGGGATGAGGATTAGCTATAGGCAATTAGCAAAGGCACCATCCTCCAAAACGGAGTGTCATCAAAACAACATCCTCCCTCGGCATGCAAACTTCTGCATTTTACTTCACGCAAACCATTTTGGCTTCTTTCAACACACTTTTAATAGGATTTTCTAATCCAGGATTGATAGGGCTGTTAGTCTCTACAGAAAGGACAGGCCCTGTTGTCCATTCCCCCTTGACAGCAGCAGATCTACCCCACGCAGGGTTGAACTCTCCCCTTGGTTGGTACCTGATGGTACCAACTGGCAATATCTCCGTCCGGACCCTGGCAAGGGGCTAATTCTGCACTCAGAGGGGCAGTTTGGTTCCCAACACGCCACACAGAGCTTCAGAGCCGCCTGCGCCGCTCCGATTTTTGCAAATAAAATCAGCCATCTCATGTGAATCCAGTCGATCTTCATTCCACTATTTAACCGTTTTGATACGAAGCCAGTTTGGCCCTGAAAAGTGCCTCTCATGCCAGCAATATGATATTAATAGGCCACTTAAAACATCCTTAGCTTTCCAGTGAAAAATTGCAGCAGAAAAGCTAGGGGCTGCTCGACGCGATCCAATTTCACATCCACTTGAGGCGGCGGCGTAACGGCTGAACTTGGGGAGCAGACACGCCACGGTTACGTGGCTTATTGTTATTTCTCCAGTTCCTCTTGTTAATAGCTTTCGCATGACAGGTCTGTAAAACACATGTTCCCACAGACAATAAAACACATCTGAAAGCTAAAACGGGGCTTGAGAGAAAAAAAATAAAAATAAATAAATAAAAGACAATAGCGTTCCTATACATTATGCGAACGCAGGAATAATAAAGATGTGTTTTCCCTTCACTCGTTGAGCAGCATGGGGTAGTATTTCCGCGTTTCAATTATATGTGTGATTGCCACAGCTATAATAAGAGTGCAACTGACCTACATGGTGTTTTTTTCTTAAAGTACACATAGGCATTGCATAGAAAACCCAATGGTTTTGTCTCCTCTCCTACAAACTTGTGGTTTAGTGGGATATTGCCAATCGAGTCTTGATGTTTTTCCAGCAAAACAGTAACCTCAGATTCCCTTTTTTTTCCCCCCTTCTTCTTCCTCCCTCTCCCTTTTTTAAACATGAGAAACATAAACAGACTCTCCATACGGAGCGGATATTGCTTGGGAGACAAAACATGCCCCTGATTCTGGGGCCTAGGCTTGAGGCTCCTCTTCCAGCTGCAATAACTCACGTGATGGAAGGTCCAGGTCCATCCCAAACCATAGACTGTGCTCGAGATGCCCTTTCCTCCCAGGGATGACTTCTTGGAGCATCCCTTGCTCCAAGACTAAGTGACTAGATGGCCACCCACATTTTTTTTGGCTACAGCAAAGCAAAGGCTGTTCTGATGCCAAAAGGCATGCGGAGAATGGGGTTTCTCAAAGATGCTCCAGAGGGACGTCTGGAGGAACATGGAAAATTAACCGTGGAGAGAAACACCTTTGGGATCAATTAGAAAAACACCACGGAGATGTTATTGACACCAGGATATATCCCGAAGTGGGGCTACAGCCAAACACTTTTCCACGCCGCAGTCCAACATGGTCCTTCAACGGGCACCTCGCACCAGGCATCCCCGGGTTTGCATCCTCCGTAACGGTGATAATTCCATGCCGGGAAGCTATGGCGCAGCCCACGGACCATATCCCAAGACACAGGCTCAATACCCGGACCCTGCAAGCACGGCGGGAGGCTGCACACTGTGTGCCGTGAAAAACGATGCTGCTTTTGGTGGGAGGAAGCCCAAGCGACTTGCTGACCTGCAGCCGCTGGGGTTCTACGCTGGGGCATTGCAGCGAGGGCTTCCAATTTATTCGTCTTTCCATTTAATAAAGGCAATCAAGTTTGGGAATCTAAGCACCAGGCAAAAGAAGAAAAAAGCTCCTTTCCTCATATTGCACCTTTACGAAGTCATTAACAGCAGGGAAATGGCAAGCATGGCCCCCACCAAGCAAAAACAGCCCCCCAAAAGTGGAAGAACTCCAGCATACTCTGCAACCAGCTTGAAATGTGCATAAAATTCCAAAAGGCAGAAGAAAAGTGCTCTAGATACAGCACTTTGAATCCTGGTGTCTTTGGGAAGTTAACACAGGTTTGGGAAGAAAAGGGGAAAAAAGGAGAAAAAAATAAGGATACCCTTTGATTTGCAAGCCCTTGGTAAAGCCATGGAGGGAGCAGGAGGGGAGAACTGCACCCGTGCAGCTCTCATCTCGCAGCCCAAGCTTCACCTTCGCACTCAATTAACCACTGCCCCCCTTTTGTTTTCTGTTAGGGTTTTAATGGAGGGTTTGGTTTGCTTCAGGTAAATCCTTCTGCGAATCTCTCGCCTTTCAACGTTGCAGGCCAGTGGGCTGCTGCTTGGCGCTCCCTCCAAAGCAACAGCACTCGCAAGCCGGGATGTGTTTGGCTTCCAGTGTCCAGGCCCTGGGCGTCTTCTGAAGGTTTCGGTAGCTTAGAGGTCTGTCTTAATAAGTGAAAAAGATCATTAAGTAATTTGGGGGGTGGAGTGGGGTAGTTTGTTCCTCACTCAAGGTGCACGGTGTAAATATTTGCGTTCCAGCGAGGGCTTTCTATTTGAAGGAATCAGTGAGTAATCTTCAGAACATATAAACTTATTTGGTGTACAGCTTTGGTGTATATTTTAAAGTGCATAGAAATTAGGTTAGGCTAATGCTTTGGCCAAGGCCAGTATCAGAAACTCAGAACATCCGCAGCTCCATATTTGATTAGCTGCTCAGTCTTAATTGTTCTTCGTCTTGGCTCCAGCAGGCCAGAAGACCTCTCTTCGCGTCTGCCTGTATTTTGGAAACACATCTAATGTCTTTGTTTTCAAAACAGATTCCCATTCAACTCTACTACTCCCCAGAAATGCACAAAGACGGAAAATTACCTAAACACACAAACAAGCCCTAGACTTTACTGGAGACCACGTACCTGTCTCAGACCACCAAAGAACCTAGAAGAAAGTTCAACATATTTTGGACTTCACTATTTAACCCATTTGGAAAAGTCCTAGGACACGATGGGTTGATTTCCACCAAAACACAAAATAGTGGCTCATTTCTGACTCACTGCAGGTTTTCCCACGTAACTTGCACTGACCTTAATTCCGGCCTATGTCAGTCTGTCTGGTGTCCTTCCTCCCCATCAAGAGGGTGACACTTCACTCTATTGTTACTGGCATTACAGTTCGTAGGGACTTTAACTCAAACCTCAGTTCGCAGGTTCACCAGCTACTAGAAAGTTGACTTCCTGATGGAATGAAAAAGATGCATTTTGAGCCAGATGATTAAATTCTCTGAGTTCTTATAAAAATAAATTAAAAAGATCTTTTTTGAAGCTGAAGGAAATTTGAGTGTTGCCAAAATACCAGGCAAGATGCCCTCTTGCCCTCTCACAAGATCCTGCCAATGCAATGGCACTGTAGAAGAAAGCAATGAACACTCACTCTCTATATGGACAATCCTATATTATTTATGACCTAAAATGGTGCATGTATTTGGGAAGAGCCCCTGGAAGGAACCTGGAGCAGCGGAGGGACCACCATGGGGTGGCTGGTGGCTACCATCACCGGCTGGTCACAGCCACCGTGCAGGAAAGTGGCAAGGACAGACCAACTGCAGTCAATCCAAGACAATAATCTGGACTATGATGATGGAGCAAGCCGTTCTGGGAGAATATTAAAGATCTTGATCGCAGATACTTGAAACCAAATGTCAACTTATTCTCATGAACTGCACATTGCTTTTGGATTCAAAACTTGGGCAGGAAATGCTCCTGCGTACATCTGGAGCCGTAACGTGCCAGAGCCTTTCTTCCCCTTTTCCACATGTTCCGGATTAATGGGAGAGCTGCCACCGGTTTTGCTGGGAGAAACACCGCTCCTTTGGAAAGAACCTGTTACCTACTTCCAGGAGTAAACAACACACACAAAGGAGGAAAGATGAGAAGGGAATACTAAGAAACACGTGAAGTTCTTCCTCCTGGGAGTTTGGCAGGAACTGAGGTGTTAAAGGCGCCTTATATTACTTTTAATACCCAAAAAATGCATTAACAAGAAGGAGAGGTCTTCTCCAAGCCGCAGTATCTAGACACACGTGAAATTCTGCATTCATGGGGCAGAACAAATTAAAGTCAGGCTGGCCCACCACTGGGAGAGGGCGACCACAAAAGAGGTTAAAAATGGGGAAACGGAGCCTGTTTTTTTGGAGCAACCGCCCGCTGGCAGGAGAAGGCAGAGCCGGCGTCTCGCGGTGCCGGGTGACCCACTTCTGTCACTGTCACTATTGCGGTGACATGCCACCACCTCGGACGCGGAGCAGCCACCACCTGCACAAATAGCGCACGGTTATAACTCGGTAACCGAATACGAGCACTGAAAGCCTAAAAAGTCTGTAGTCCAAAACGCGCTTTTGACCTCCCCCTTGAAAGTTCACTAATCACTTTTAATTCACAATTTATTTCCTCCTAATATGCTTGCCCCATATGATACCTTTCTCCCCTCTCTGCTTTCTTTTTCTGGAAGTTCCCCAGGAGCAAACAGCATTACACAGTTCCCTAGATTAACTGGAAATGAAACTTTTCCCTCCCGGTAGTCAAGATTGGGGATTGTTTCCAAGCTATAACACACAGTTACATATACATATTTATATATACGCGAGTATAACTCAGTGCTGGAAGCAAGTCAAGGGATGGGAATACATGATATAACTGTGATTACACTGGTGCTCTTTAGGGAAAGAGGAAAAAAACTCATTTTTCACTGAAATAGCTTCACATTAGGGGCAAATTGCACTCAAGGAAATGCTTTGGCCAAGGCAAGGGCTCAAAATAGTCCTTAGTGGGAGATTCCTTGAGTCGGGGCCCATGAGACACCCAATGGCTCTTCAGATACACATGCAAAATGCAACAGGACCCACGGCTCGCTCCGACTTACGGGACGCAATGCATGGAGTTTTCTCCTAAAAATAAAAAGGGATAACTCCCAATTTCCCTTTTAAGCCCGGTTCAACCATGCCATGCCCCGCTGTCACGCTATGTGTGAATAAATTGGGGAAAAAAGGTTAAGGGAGCCCAAGGGAATAGCAGGCTCTTTTTTCTTTATTGCGGTAAATTTTGACAAAGGCTCCACTGTTCTCCTCGCTTTTTTTCCCCTTCTTTCTCTTTTTCTTTTTTTCTTTTTGCAGGGCTCCGTGCCAAGTTGCATTATTCCTCCTCACCATGGTATTGCCATGAAATCCGCCCGGTATGTTTACTTGGGGGAAGAAAAAAAAATAAGAAAAAATTGCAGGTTTTCATGGAAACTGTTTCTTCTCCCCTGCACAACAACACCCCTTTGTGCACGGGGACCAGAGCGAGTCCCATTCCCCTGTCACCCCAGACCCATGGACCACTCGCTACTGAATCTATTTTGAATCTATTCTAGACACTTTTTGCTTTTTTATGGGGTTTTTTTGCTATTTTTCTGCTTTTCTCTCTCTTTTTTTTTTTTTTCTTTCTTTTTTTTTTTTTTTTTTTTAATTTGGTTTTAATGTTTTTAAAATGAAAAAGAGCTTATTTGCTCGAATCCCCCCATGCCAAGGGGAACAAGTTGCCAAAGCAGGAGCTCCAGGGGGGTGTCCCTGCTCCCAGCCCCTTCCCCGCTCCGCTGGGAAAGCCGCCTCCGGCTGCTCCCGTTCTCAGGCCTGGGAGTTTCGCAGAGACGCGATTATTCCACAAACCAGCCCCTTTTTAAAGCCCTGTCAAAGGACCCACTCGAGGCCTTTCAGGGCTTCCCATACAAAGCGCTCCAAGAGCAGCCCGGCTTCAAAAGCCTCGGGAGGGCAGCAGGATTTTGGCAGGAGATGCCGAGTCCCCTCCAGCGCATCCCCTGCACACAGCCCGTGCCAGAGCCCGCTCCATCCGGGACACCAATTAACAGGCAGCCGCACGGCCAAGATTTAATACAACCGACGTGCCACACATTATGTATATTTTAGGGGGTATTTTTTCCATTTTTTCCCCATTTTTTCTTCCCCAGTTGGTATACGAATAATGTTCTGGCAAGGAAATTGCACCTATTCGGGCACAGGTTTCCTGCAAACAGGCTGCTCATGGGTGGGATCAGTTGTGTCTCCAACACAACCCCTCCATGGTCATATGTCCCACCACCCCAAATGCAAGTCACCAAAGCCACACGTCCCACCACCCCACTCCTGTAGGACTACCCAAGGTGAAGGCAACCATGAGGACACCATCCATGGTGCAAAGGAGAAGTGATCTACAGCAATCCCAGGTCAAACACATCGGCTTCATTGCCAGTCTGAGCCTGAATGATAGATCCTTGGTCCTCCTAAGCCCACAGACGCATCTCCTGCCTTCAAACCCACTAAAGAGCCAGTCCTGCCCTACTGCACCTTCTCCAGAGATGAGCAAGGTCAATGACAGGTTGCCATTGGTGTCACCGGGTGCTACGCTAAACCCACAAGGAGTAATGAGCAAGGTATTTGCTTCCAACTCGGAAACTGTTTTGCCATGCATGAAATTTTTCAGCATATGCACAGTCGATTTTTGCATGTGCTGCTAAAGAAGCAAACATTATTGGAGAAGAAATGAAAGGTAACGGGAATAAGGGCTCGTCTCTGCGGGGCCTGGCTAGCTGGGAATTCCAGGAATCTGCATGTTGGATTTACTGCAAACCTGATGTTCCCGGGCAGAAATGAAACCGAGTTTTGGCTCTGTCCCTGCCGGAATAACTCCTGGCAGAGGAACCTCTGCTGCCAGCAGGTTACTGGTGCAACCACCGCCTGCAGCCCCATTTCCTCCCAATAAACCTTTCAATGCAGGGGTCAGGACACAGGTCTTGTCCAGGCATGAACACTTGCTCGCTTATCATGAGAATTTTTAATAAAACAGATAAAAAATGCGACCCAACATTTTATTGCTTCCCCGTGCTCTGCTTCTGGATGGTTTGGTTTTCTCCAATTTGTTCTCTCGCTAATCCGTTTAACCGGCACTGGTTGAAAGCCTCAAGTGTGTCAAGCCAAGGAGCCTCCCCTGGATAATTTAGGGGAATTTCGGAGAGAGGAGGAGCAGGAGGGGTTGGCAGGGGGGGGCTGCCCAGCAAGGACAGTGGACGGTACCAAAACACGAAGCTCTCGCTCTCACTCCCAGGTTTTGGGACATGGTTTTGTCCTGGCCGCAATTACAAAACAACAAACAGTGTCTGTAGGGAAGGGTCATAAGAAGTTCAGCTTTGCTCTATTAAAACCATCTGGAACCCATAAAAAAAATAAAAGGGGGGAAAAAAAAGAAAAAGAAAAAACACCAGCAAGGAGTTTGGTTGGGATGGTGGTAGCACCTCCTCCCTGCTGCATGTTGAGAGCGCGGTGACACCCCTGCAAGCCCTTACAACACGTATAATACGTAAAAATATAAAGGGAAAAGAGTTATTTTAAAAAGAAAATCAACAACAACAAAATGCTCCCCTTGTTTCCAACAGAAATACAAGAGTGGGGCAACGGATGGGGAGGCCAAGGCTGATTCCTGGCACACGGAGCATCCAGGTAGGGGAAGTGAGTCCCCTGCTCCGAGGGCAGCGGGATGCGGCTCAGATGCTGCCGAGCGCTTCCACAGGGGCATCTGGGGACAGGGGGACATCTGGGGACAGGGGGGACAATCGAGTGCTCTTCAGGCCACACCGAGTTCTGCAAGCGGGAGCAGACGTCCCCAAACGCCGCACGCAAAGACCCAGCCGCAGCTCTCCCGGTGCCGCAAAGCTGCTTTGCAGCGAGTTCACCCGAACCGGCTTTCCCTAAAAACGCTTTTTCCGCGGGTTTTCATTTCACAGAGGTTCGTGCCAGCTCCTGCTGAAAAACACCCGCCACAAAACTTCTCCTTTAAGGAAAGAAGAATAAAAAGGCAAAACAAAAAACCCTCCCAGACCAACAGCTTTAGAAATGCTTCCACATGCTAATCATCCCCTATTCAGCCCCGCACTGAATAGGGCTCCCACAATGACAAAGAAATACGCTGAACCTACCCCACATTTCATCCCCCTTGCTCCAAATGTTGCTGTTACCTTGGTTTTGCACCGCTCTGCGGCCCCTCGCACGCTAAAGCTACCAAGCAGCTCAAGAAAGTGATGCTAAACTAAGAAATACCCATGTCAGATCAGAGGGGAAAAGAAAAAACAAACGAACAAAAAAAGATGGAAATATTTCATGAGATAAAGTCACCAAAGAGGGAAACTTTTGTAAGAGGAGAAGGGGAAAAAAAAAAAATAAAAAGGCCTTGCTGCAGGCCTAGCCGCTTGCGGTCGGGCAGCAAAAGGAAACTTTTCTGAGCTTAGCAATTACAAGGAGGCTGCACTGCTTTCCCAGCCCTTCTTTGGCGAATTAGCCCCTTGCATTGCGTACAACTGCCTAGCAGATGTTCGGCACACCTTCCCCAACACCTCTTTGACCAGAGGAAAACACACGCGGGTATCAATCAGTTCTTTTATTGCTGCAGCAGATGCCCCGGCTCCAGATGCAGTGGGTAACCCGAGGCCGTTTGCTTTCCCTGGCAAACAAGGGAACATAAATAAGGCCGTTTTAGCTGCGGAGCTGCCGCAGGAACAGCTAGACGGGGTCCTGATGTGCAGGGCAGGTGCACGCAGGTCCTAGGGACACGGGCGGGCAGGAAAGATGCACCTGGAGAAGGCGTCGGAGCCAGGGGCATTCGCGGATGCAATTGCATTTCCCTGACGTTATTAGGGATCTGGGGCACCTGTGCAACCCGCCGGCACCCGCGCGCGTCCCCGGTGGCAGCAGCGCTGGCCTGAGCCCCGAGACGCCGCGCAGGATCCGGGTCTCCCTTCACGCTCTGGTTCCCCCCGTCCTGTCGGATTAGGAATTCCCAGCGAGAAGCCTCCTCTCGCGACGCGTCTCAGCAGCACCAAGGGCAGCGGGGCTCCAAGCTCAGTGGACTCCCCTTTCTCTTAGCGTTTAGGTTCCTTGGTAGCCCGCAAATAAGTCACCAGAGGGCAAAGCAATGCCCAAAGAGCAAGGTCCACCTAGTAGATAGTCAAAGAGCCTCTCGGAGAAGCAGATAGGCCAAACCGATACCCAAACTCTTCATTTTAGAGGAGTTGCGCTGCCTGCCATCCCCTAAGCATCCATCTCCAATCACTGCGCAAGCCTCAGAGCACTCAAACAACAAATGCAGCCTAAAGAGACCTCGAAACCCACTCGCCACCGTGAGATAGTTTGCACCCTCCCTTATGAAGCTGTCACTTCAAGAGGAAGGCCCAGGCCGAGGTATTTTCCTTACAAAAAGCCCTGGAGAAGCCGCCAAGCCCTCCGGCTCCGGAATGCTCGGCGTGCGGGACTCGTTGCCATGACCGCTGCGCTCGCACAAAGACGGCGGCCAAGGCCAATCCCGGTGGGAAAGAAGCCGGAGCCGGGCTCTGCAGTGCGAACGGAGCCTCCCAAGGGAGCTCGGAGGAGAGCACATCAAACCGGCCCGGAGCGGAGGTCGTAAATAACCTCCCGCGCGTCAAGGAGACAAGCGGCACAAAACCCGTTTGTCACATTTGCCTTCAAATTAAGCGGTTGGACAAACACATCCGAAGGCGCGCGAGGATGCGCGCGGCTCCCAACGCGCACGCGGCGAGTTAATGGCAACGGAATTAATATCCGCTTGTGGTGCTTGCCTCCAACACGTGTATGATCAGACCCAAGGGCACGCCATAAAAGCTTCCAAAATGACGGCCGTCCTCGCTCATTTACAGTAAAACCATTTGGGAGCTAATTACAAGGAGCGCCGTGCAATTTGTCACTTCCTCCTCGCTGCCTACGAGCGTGACAGTGCTGGGAGAAGGCAGCTCTCGCGGGCACCATCGCCTGCTTCGAGAGGGATGTCTGCCCAAAACCACTAACCAGCAGCTTTCGCTTTCGCTGCTCGGCGCCGTGGTGGAAGGAACAACCGCGTCGCGCTCGGTTCCAGAGCAGAGACGTCCCCAAGACGCAGCCTCCCGCCTGCAAGCGCTGCGTGCTCGGGGTCAGCCACGCGGCTAATCCCTTCGGTTTGCATGAGCTGACGCAGGCTTAGCCTTAAAGCCAAGCTCAGGACCCAATGCAGACAGCGAGGTTCAATGGAGTTTGCTGCAAGGCTGCGCAGCAACAGCATCTCCCCAAAGGAGACAAGAGTCTTCTTCATGCCGTAGCTACCTGAGATGTTTAGGACGAGGTCTTGGTAGCTGGTTTGGCCTATTGCACTGCCAATCCGGACTCCAGCACGCTAAAACTGCCACTATATTTATTAGAAACCCTGGAGGCATCTCCCCAGGTTCTCAGCGCTAAGGTCAACCAAGCCACCATGTGTTTGGGACCAAAGGAGGAAAAATGATGAGGAAGTAACCTATGAGGAGGTAATTACGGAAGATTCTGGACACCCGCTGCTGATTCAGAGGGTACCCGGCGCGGTCAGACCAGCTGAAGCCGCATTTGAATTCCGGCCAGCAGCCCCAGGTCAGGCACCGTGACTGAAAGCACCATGTGCTCCAGCAAGACAACTTCATATAAGGACTCGAGCTGGAGACACCACTGCAGTACGAGCACACGTGATGATGAAGAGCACGTGCATGTCCAGAAGCAAACACATCACGAGCTCTGGAGTTCAGTTACATCCTGTGCTTTGGAGAGGTCATTTCAACCTTCTGTCTCCACAGCGCCAAAGATGTGACAAACTGACAGTTTACAGGGATTTCTGATACTTATCAACCCCCCAGGCCAAACCTGACCTCCAGGCTTTTTCAACACATTGTCTTGGGAACAAATTTGCTATTTAAGGCTGCTTTGCAAATAATGTGCACTGAAAATCCAAGGAAGATGCTATAAACCCCTCATCCAGGAGCTGCCACCACTGATCAAGCCCCAGCTGCAGTTATAAAGCAAGATGCTTTAGCGTGATTAATACAGCAAGTGTCGGATTATTCTAACTTACCTCTTCTTCTTTTTCCTTTCAGGCTTTATCCCTCACTCAAGTCTCACTTTCAAGCTCCGCTCTGTAACCGCTGCGAAACCTCTCCCCTCCCTTTTAGGCTGTTTGATGAAACGCGAAAGCTGAGCTATGAAAAAATAAAATAAAAACCCCAACCCGCAGCTGCGGGGCCCCTAAGGAAGGGGAACAGCCAGCAGGGCTCCTAGCGAAGCGCCGTGCGGCATCCTGCCCCATGCAGCATCCTGCCCCGTGCGGCATCCGGGGCGGGCGGCCCCGCTCCCCGTCCCCAGCCCGCGCTCATCACGGCCAGGGCCGTGTTTATGTTAAGATATACGTTACGTTACGATATACGTTACGTTAAGATATAAGTTACGTTAAGATATAAGGGCTGGGGGGCCGCTGCCTTCAACAGGCAGCCCGTTGTTGCGCGGGAAGCCAGCCCGGATGACCACAAGGGTCCCCTCTGGATTCAAACCCATGAAGCGGGAGCATTGTGCGAAGGAAACGCAGGGGCCCGAGCGCTTGGCTAGGGAAAGCTACAGAGCATCGTTTGGGCTGGTTTTTAGGTTTTCCCTTTATTTTTTTCCTTTTTTTTTATTCCGATTTTTCCTGATTTTTTTCTCCCAAGGTGACCACAAGCCGAGCCCAACAAACGGGAGAGCCCAAGGAGTTTCGGCAGGAGGTGAGGGTGCCTAAACACCTCCTGAAGCTCCGGTGCAGACACCAGAGAGGAGCCCGGGCTGCCGAGGGCGATGCCCACGCCGAGCGGTGCCCAAAACCATCCCGGGGCGGCCTGCGGCGGGCGAGCACACCGTGCGCCTGTCTCCAGACAAACAACGCGAGCCCGAAATAGCCTCCGAAAGGCATGCATATTAAGCGGAGATTCGGAGGGTATAAAAATAATCTGTTTGATCTGGGAGCGAGGTTTACGCCAACGTCTGCGCTCACTGTAAACATGGATGATTAAGAGAAATAATAATAAATGCCCTCTCCTAGATCGCATCTCGTGTCGGCAGCAGGAACGCCGAATTCAAACCCACCTGGCCGTGGAGCTACGGTTCTCCAGCTGGATCCTCATGCTGCCTCGCTCCACAGGGAAGCAGGGATTGCGTTTCCCCATGCCTGGGTCTGCCCTAGGCACGGCACCTCCTTGATGTGCATTAACAGCAGGTAACACCTCGAGTGTAATTGTCACCAATCCCTGCTCCCTGACAGGCAAAGGGCACCACACATCCATCTCAAGCGCTTTTGTCCATCACCTGCAGCCACTTTTGTCCTTCAGGAGGGCAGAACTAAGGATGTCACACTTGGATGCCAATGGCTGATTTAACACGAAGCACTTCCAGGCTTGAAAATGCTCTGAAGTCAAGGTTGGGGACAAGGTGCCAAGGCACGCGACGGATGCCAGGACGTCCCCTCTGCAAACTCTTCCAAACTCCCCATGAAGAAGCCAGCGACAGACCCCGCTGCTGCCCAGGCAATGCGCTGCCAGGAAAATATCCTCCAGGTATTAAAATAAGTGATGCACAAACACGAGCAACCACAGCTGATCTAGCAACACAGCGCGCTGCGATGACGCCTGCCCACCCGGCATGGACTAACTCATCAATAACCCTACGAGGAGAAGACAACGTGGAGGCATTTGGTCAGTTTGGAGCGTTCATGGTTGTCCCTTGACGAACATAAAAATCAACTGGGTCGGCACTTTCCCAAGGAGCGTAAGGAACGGTGCTACCTACATGTCGCATGAGGCCTACACAGCAGGATAGTCTTAAAAACAACAAGAAAAGAGAACAACCAAAACAAAGCAAAGCTGCTGAGCTCATCCAATTCTACATCCAAATAACTCTAACCTCATCCCTAGTCTTTAATTCCTCCCACTCTTTACAATTAAGTGACAACCCCAGTCCTGTTCAGAGCAATTTTCAGGACGGAGCGACAGGGTCTCGTGGAGATCTCAAGAACTTTCTGTTTCCAAAAGCGGGAGCCCAAACATAGTTTTTTTTACACATAAGAGGAAAGTTAATCTAAATTGTTTTCCTAAATTACAAGATTAGATCCCCTGCTTACATAAACATTTCAAGGTCTTGCTAGCGTAAATATTTAATTTACTTTTCAAGTTCATTTTAGCATCAAGCTCACTACAGAAGAAGCTATGCCAAATGTGTGAGATAACTAAGGAGACATTAAGGCCTTAAGAGGGCTATCAATCTATTGCTTCCAAGTCTCCTAAAGGCAGTAAAACTCATACAGATTATATGGGATTGATGGAGAGGAAGAAAATTTAATTAGAGGTAGAATGCAGTGCATTAAGCACAATTTTCCTCCAATCAACCTTAAACACATGCCTGCATAAAGCTAATTTCCACAAGCCCTGAAATCAGGTATGCCATCCAAAATCCCTCTATTTTATGGCACAAGCAGGACTTAGAAAGCCGTCATACCTGCATAAACTGCAAAAATAAAAGCTTCTGGAGACCCTAATCTGCCCTATCAGCCCTGCTGACACAGCCTTCCTCTTCTTGGGGACTAAACGCTCGACTTAGCACCTGTCAACAACGCGCAGGTGCCGGGTTGCAGTTTTCCTAGTGCAGGGAGCCCCTGCCAAGCCAAAAAAGCAGGTCCCAAAGGAGCAAATTTTAATGTAACCCTCATGGATGCAGCCTGTTTTCCGCACCGTGGCCACCCCAAGGCCAGTGCAGGTGACTCCTCCATGGAGCAGGAGATGATGAGATGAAGGCGGAGGGGAGCTGAGTGGCCAGGGAGCTTCTCCCTGACCGGCTGGTCTCCTCTAACAGCTTTTTGGACGTGCTGGTGGCCCGACGGCCGCCCACGCATAGGCAGGACACGGGGCAGCGCGCACTCCTCCGCGCCGAGCGGCTCGCCGGCAGCCCTAACAATTTCAGGAAGTATCTCCTAGTTCTCCAAACAGAGCCCTCCAAAGGGGAGGAAGCAGATGGAGAAAGTTGCTTTTCCCCCCCGTGATGACCCAGTTGAGATGCACCCGCTGCTCTATCCTGCTTCTCTTTTGCAAGTAAAACATAAAATTTGCAGGAAGTTCACATGATCGGCGAGCAAACTCATGCTGCTCGTGTTACCAGCGTGGACTTGGTCAGTGTGGGTGTTGCAGATATTCTGATACAAGCAGGGCTCCTCTTTCATGAGGACTTGGGTATTTGGGCAGATTTAGCTCCCTGACCCAAGAGTGACACATGCAGAAGAGCAGCAGAAGTGATGGGGGCTCTTCCAGTAGGTCTTGACCCAATCTATGCTTCTTGCAAGCTCTGATGGCAACTGAAGAGACTCAGTTTGCACCAACAGTTCAGCAATCGGTTCCCTGTGATCCCCAAGTAACAAAGATCCGAATCCTCCTCACATGCATTTACTACCTAGATAAGCACTGTGCTTCATGATGAAAGACCAATGGATCCTTTGACTACTCACTCCAAATTAGAGCTGGAGGAAGCTCCCCATAGCACTGCTTTACTTATTCTCATCTTCCTATATGTTTCCAATTGTCTTCTGAGTAATTTGCTTGGATTTGTATGCAAACAAAGAAGGTTTGAGAGATACCTACTGGTACGTGTCATTTCTGAAAGAAATTTCAGGCATATTCTTTGCCTTTTTCTCTTCCCAGCTGAGATATGACCAGAAAGGGCAGCACCCCCAAAAGCAGAAGTTGATGCTGCAGCACAAACTGGTGCAAGTCACACGATGGGATTTCGCGTTTCCCTAAAGTGGTCTTCGGAAGGGAAGAGCTTGCGGCCTGCTGCCCTCCCGTTGGCCTCCTGTCCTCCCAGTGCTCCCGGGGTGACACGAGGCATGACGCAGCTCTGCTGCACCGAGGGCTATTGGCAAAGCCCATGGGCACCAACCGGAGACCTCTCCTGAGGACATCCACCTTGAGGAGCCATTGATCCAATTCAGGCATTTGATTCCAACACAAGACTCATTTTTTGGTTGAACAAGTAAATACTCATCTCCCTGCATCTGTCCAACACTCTCTTACTTCAGCTGGGGCATCTTCTTCTCTTCCCTCACCTCCAAAGATTTTTATTTTGCTTTATAACTAGCTCAGAAAGGAAGAAAAGAGCAATCAAGTGCTTAGAAGCTCCACTCTTGCCCAGCAAAAGGCAGAGTTAAGGGCACACTCAATCCATCAGCCAATTTCCATGCCAACTGATGCAGAGTTCCCCACCAATGGGTCCAACGTGACCACTCCAGATATGCTTGGAGAGACCTCCCATAAACACAACTCAACAGCAAAATACATGGATCTTCCTTGCTATATACCTCCAGCTCACTTTTAAAGTCTTTCCTTCAGCTGCTTAATTCATGTTCCTACTTTTAAGCTTTCCTCATAATAAAAAAGCAAACAGCATCCAACTCTTTTGTTTACTTTCTGATTTCCACCTGCAATCATCAGAAACAAAGCCACAATCCCGGCATTTACTTGATTGCATTATTACCGCCAACAATACACGCCAGTGATGTTTGATAAGTCTGTGTTTACCAAAAACTATCACAAGTAGTAAAACATATGGCCACTAATTGCTTTTTCATTTAGGACCCTTAGTCTAGAGAGGAAAAAAAAAAAAAAAAAAACACTTTATCCATTCAAATAGCACTTACTCGTGCCAGGAATGCCTAAAGCCAAGAAAACTTTGGTAAATAAAGGTTTAAAAGTTCTAACTCCTAGAGCCATTTCACTAGGAATGTAACCTGGTTAAATAAGGGAAGTTAGTCAGGCTAGTTATGCTTCTACTTATATCAACTTCATATATTGGCTATCAAGTATTTTTATTTTTTCCAGATACAGGAAGATGAAACTTTCTGCACTGGCCCCTACTCTTGTGGGACTGCGAAGAGAAAACCATGCCTCTCTCCTTAATATATTAGTGCCTCCTAATATACACCAGATGATCAATAAACTGCATAAAAATTCAATCAAACTGACAGTCTTTAAAAAAAAAAAATGTGCTCTAAGCAGAAACAATTGTTTTCAAGACCGGGGTGTCTGGAGTATTAAACTCACGTGCTGCCGCGTTATTAATCTCTTTGTTGGAGGGAGCTGGTTTCCCCTGCCTGCATCTGTCAATTAAATATTCCCCATCGCGTCCATAACCGACCGGTCGATGTTTTGGCACGCGAAGGCTTTGGGGAGGCAGCTTGTTGACAGTTTCTTTGCATCCCACACCATTTCCCGGGCTGGCAGCCCTGGGATCTGCAAGATGCCTGAAAACACTTCAAAGCTTTTTTTTTTTTTTTTTTTTTTTTTTTAAGAAAGAAAAAAATAAA
>JAWLRI010000763.1:1193536-1208738 GCA_034781795.1 Crypturellus tataupa | reverse complement strand
AAAAAAAAAAAAAAAAAAAAAAACAAGGAGGGGGGGGTGAGAGATAGATAAAAAAAAAAAAAAATCAGTCACTTCGCCTCGGATGGGATATGCGAGCAAGTAAGCACAGCCCCTTTCCTGCATCTGACATTTTACATAGATAATTAAGTCCACATTTTTTTCCTGCGGGAAGTTAGCAAAAAAAAAAAAAAAAAAGAGCCAGGAACTAAAGTTTTTTTTCGCAAAGCAGAAGGAAGGAGGGAGCCTCTAGCGTCCGCAAACCAAACAGAAAAAGTAGCCTGGGCGAATGGGGAGTGGGGGAGAGCAAAACAAGCGGCGTTTGCGAGGCCGGAGGCCTTTCCAAAGGTGGTGACTGTGCAAAGAGGAGAAATCTGGTGACGAAGGACTCTAAACTTTTTCCTCCTTGCTTTTTTTTCTCCTTTATTGCTCCCTGCCCATCACCTTTGTGCTGAGAGACACCAGCCCAGCACCCACGGATGGGCCAAATGGGAGCACCCGCTCCGGACCAAAGCGAGCGGGTCCGGGCAGCAGGTTGCCCGCTGGTCACCGATACAGAAGGACATAAGGACGTTGCATGGGTGAAAACGGGATCGGGAGAGCATGGGGCATCCGTCGAGGACAGGCTCGGACCACGCTGTGGTCACTGCGTTTGCTAATCTGCCTTTGGACCTCACCAAAAATTCCCGGGGAAGCAGAAACAAGCACTTCCTCGGATGCCTGCATGGCAGGATTGCAGCTTTGGCAGCTGAAGGTGGGGGAACCAGGGCAAGCACGCGGTGCAAATGAACGTGCGGTTAAAAAGGATGCTGCTCGGGACGGCATCTAACCACTCTATTTATTTATTTATTTATTTTTGCCTCGTATCTGACCTCGACTTTCCGTCTCCGCACGGCTGGGGCGAATCCCGTGCCGAGGAGCAGCCTGCAGCATCCCGGTGCCTCTCTGGGAATCTGGGTATTCCCTGGAGCTCACTCCTGCTCTCCCCACCCATTGCAGCAGCAGCGCCCGGGCATAATTTAGACTCCTCAAATACCCAGAGCTGGTGGAAAGAATCCTCACGTGGGAATTATTGCCCTCCCAGAGCAGGAGCTAAGTGGGAAGAGCGCCATGAACCCACCAGGAACCGAACGAGCCTGTGGTTATTGAAATTAAATTGTTGAAATTAAAAAGTTTTATATTTCCATATATTTCCATGCACCACTAAGTGATGCATGCAGCGGCACACAGATAGCTCATGGTCTTGGGTTATTGCTTAAGGGAATGGCCATTCCTACGTGTGCACTATGTCACCAGTGCCAAGAAGTAGCTTCTGTGCCTTGTCAAGGACCTGCAGGAGATTTAGCTGTAACAACCAGATTAACTGTTTACTCAGAAACACAACTGCATCTTTTGCATCTTTTCAGAATTCATTTCTTCATCCATACCCTAAATTCCCAGAACAGCCTGAATTTCTTGATACAGATTTACTGCAGTAACTGAGTTTACAGCAGCAGTGATTTTTCCCATATCTTTTTGAAGATCTATCCCTGCTCACCCAAGATTTTTGCTGATTTTTGGTGGTCAGACCAGGCCCTTGGAGAACAGGGCATGCAGCACTGAGAGTCTATAGGAAGGCACATTCACCCTGCAATAAAAATTGATGTTGGCCACATTTACACCTGACTGTAACCTATAATGCCACTAAAAGGTGGCACTTGGAGGGTCCCCATAGCCCTGCGTGGTCCCTGACATCGTTCCCTTCCAAGCAAGGAAACTGGAGGAGAGTTTCACAACATCCCGCTGCTCCTCATTGGAAAAAGCAGGTCAGTAGGACATGGGCGCCCATGGGATGCGGGCGCAATTCTGGTGTTCCTCGTTAATTCAGTCATCTAAAACACATCTTGCCAGCTCCTGAAATTATCCGGGTACGGCAATTCATTTGGAGTTAGTAAAAAGGAAAGAGGAAAAAAATAATCGAATGTCGTGGTTATGAAGAAAAAAAAACCCTTACAAATGTGATCCTTGCACTCTAATCTGAAAGATCAACATGCAGCTATGGTAGAAAAGAGAGACTTTTCGTTTAATCTGAAGATTTTCCGAAGGCCAAATCCCATGATCCAAAGGAGCTTGATTGACGATCCCTGGCCGCTTGGGATTGCCGTGTGCGCTGGTAGCCAAGTCCTGCTCCAAACGGAGAATAAGAGCACCATCTACTGCCCATGCCTGGAATTTGCAAAAAAACAGCAAAAAACCCTCAATTCCTTGAGCTGGTTTCAATGGGCTGTGGCTCTGGCTTCCCACAGCCCCATCAATGAACCGTAGGACGGCCCGATGCAGCGGTGATGGAGCCGCTGCGAAGCACAGGGCAGCAGCACTTTAATTACGCGGCATTAATCATGAAAAAATGCACCCCTGAATAATGCGCATTCTCCTGAACTGGCTGCTTTAGAGCGGGTTTCGGCCTCGCAGCGTTTTCATACGTTTCCCTCCGCTCCTTTCATGTGTTTATTAGCGCTGTCTTCAAGAGCCCTGTGTATAATTCCCCCTTCTGTGCACCTCGGCCCGGGCAAGCGTTTCCCCAGTCAACAGCAGCTAATGAAAGAGGTGGCACACGGGCCGGCGGCTTAAACCCCGCTAAAACCCGAGTCTGTGCTCGGCCCTGGCCCCCTTCCAGCAGCGGGCTTGAAAGTCAAGACTGTGACATGTTTTAATTACGCTTACGGGCCGGGATTTAAATGAAAGCCCCGTTATAAACAGCAGGCTCGGAGGAAAGGTCTGCGCGCAGGTTTTTTCGCCCCAAATTGATTACCAGTTAACGCGGGGTAGTTAACACGTTTGTAATGTCTCGTCTGGACGCTTCCCAGATGGTTGTGCCGGGATGCGAACAGTTGTGGTTTATACTCTAAATAGGAATGCGCCCATTTTTTGGCCAGAACTGGTTTCTGGTTGCAAACTATTGAAATAACGCGTTGGAAAGTGCTCAGCATCCAAATGAAAAGAGAGAAAGAAATATATATGTGGAATATACAAATGTACATATTCCAGCTCTAGACCAAGACATTCTATGGGCAGAACCTTCAAGGTCAGGAGCATGGGATGGACAGATGGATCTTCATGAGCAGGTGGACATCCATGGAGCAACCCTGGGGCTCTGCTCCCCATGATGGTCCGGTCCTACCCAGCTCCATGCAGCACGAAGGAGGGGATGCTCCAGGGAAGGGGTCCCATCCGGCTCCTCCTGCCCCTTCACGTGAGCCACGAGGGTCGGGCCGTGTATTTGTATACAATGCTGATGTCCCTGGGCTTATCTGCGCCGTGGTTTCTATGTCGATAACTCATTGTCAGCAAGTTTGGGGAGTTTAAGGTGTTTGCAAGCGGCTGACCTGCACCCTGCCTCACTAGTTGCCCCTTCATACAGCCCTGGTGCCGTCTCCACAACGCTGGATCCAGCATTGAGTCTTGGAGAGGCGTCGCACACACAAAAACTGCCCGATAATCTTCAAAGCCCGCTCTTCTCCGCCGTTATCTTATCTAGCACGCTGCTCGAGTGTGGATTTGCATAATACAGACCTAATAGATTCATGTTCCTATTCACTGACAGCGTCTTGACACTGCTTGCTTTGAAAGCCTGGCCAGAAACTATCAGGCTTCTCACAAAGGAAGAAGATGGTTTTATAGATCTGGAAATCTCCACCCCTGATTCGCCTCCTGAATACTTCTACACAGGCTGCTTGATGCTGCATTTGGGGTTGGTAGCACATTAGCCAGCTAGAGCACGTGAATCCATCAGGTTTGAGGGATTCATGTGTGTTTGATGGATGTGATGCATTTGTCTATGTACAACATTCCCAAATATCTTGCATTACAGCCCTTTTTGCAGCCAGCAAGCACTCCTGTTAGTCCTCTGCATTTGCAGACACAGTTAAATGCCCTTTTTTTCCAAGTGTACAATGTCTTTTGCAACTTCATTTCCCTGTGCCAGCCAGATGTTGCTTGGGATATTGGGCTCTGCAAAGGTGAAGAGATGTCTATGGATTTGCTTGGAAAAGCTCAAGGAATATTTGCTGGATTAGGTGATTATCCCACCTTCACAGGGGGCCTGGATGCCGTTTGGGGGATGTGTTGAAGCTAAGAGCCAGGTATTGGGTCGGGGAAGGGGAATGACCGAGGAGTTAGTGGCCTCTTTTGCTTGTCCCAATCTGCAAATCAGCTCTGATCCAGGGGTTACGAAATAACCAACAGCGAATCTCTTCAAAATTGCCCGTAAATGTCAGGAAATACACGTTAAACACACAAAGACGTGGATTCTCTGGCAGCTGTTGCACAACGGATCGCAAACCGCTCGTGTGCCCCGTCACGGGCCACTTCAAGTCCTTTGTGCAGCCCTGCCAATGCCGAATTCAAAAATCTTCCTTTCTTGCAAAATCTTGGGGCTGTTTTGCAATACTGAGATGCCAAAATGCAAGAAAAAGTCCCCCATTCCAAAAGACGCCTTTGGAATTCTCTTTGATCACTTCTCAGATGCCCCATTTCTCCAATATTTTCCTGTTTCGGGGAACAGGAAACTTTCTGGGAAAGTTTTCCCCACTCAGAGAACCTGGCTAATGCACCAGCAGCCAAAGGACTATTATTACTGTGCCTTCTTGTGCAGATATGATCTAAAGAAAAACACACATCTAGGCCTAATAATAATAAATAATCCAGCTATTCATGCAGTTCCCTGCTTACACAGCAGCAATTTCCCCATAATTGCAGGTAAAAGGAGCGGGCACACAAGCAGCAGTCTGTAGTGACTGCGTATTACCCAATGCTGGTGTTGAGGCTGTTTCTTATAGGTAACGTATTTTTGGTACGAAAACTATTTCGAGCTCTATCAGGGCCTCGATAAAGCTCTCCTGAGTCACCGCCTGCAACATGTTTGCAGCAAGTGTTTGAGCACAAAGGTGTTTCAGGAGGAAAATGGTGTTTAGGGGGGATTGGGACAGTCCATGGGCGCTCCCAGAGGATGCTTAAGCCATTGAGCTTCCTGGCATGCCAAAATCACCCTCCTCGTCCCTCTCTTCCTGGCCATTGTCATCCTGGATGGCATTCCCAAGCGGTGGCTCCGGACTGGGATGCCATCTAGCGCTCAGTGCTCACATTGGAGGAGCCTTCGCTCGCTGCAGGAGCCGCTTGGGATAACCCCAGGCTTCATTTTTCCAAAACTTTGCTGGAATTTATAAGTGCTTTGGGTTGACAGAGCCTCTTCTTACTGTTTTCTTCCCTTCATCTTTATTTTTTTTGCTTAATACTGCGTAACTTAAAGGCTGAGCAACCTACGGCTCAGGAGTGGGATTCAGGGTGGGCTACCCTGGGGCGGGAAGTGCCTGTTTCCCTTCTTTTGAATTGTAAAGAGAACCAAAACGGCTCAGATGGATGTAGCCATTGGAGGTGGCATGAATCCACCCTGCTTTCTCTTTTCTTGCTGTTTGGCCTCAAACATACAGAACTCGGAGCATCAGCCCAAACTGCGGTCTTGATGCAAGAGCATCCCCAGAGCCCCATCCGTGGGGTAGGTGAAAATGACACCCATTCGACTGGTATTATTGAGATTGGGCACATCCCATCTTTGCATATTTAAGAAAACCCTGCACCCGTTACACATTTGGTCTAGGAAAAACCCTCAAAGGTTGAAAAGGGTTGAAACTGAGGTTGGAAACTCCCAGGTGCCACTAACTCTGCTGCAAATGCAGCTGGATGTCACCTGCCGGAGCCAGATTCTGATTTTCCTGCCTTTATATAGGAGCCTTCCTAGTGGCAGGGCAGTATCAAACCTGTTCAGATCATCAGTTCTGTCAGTGCCAGGCTCTGCCTCTGCTGCGCAGCAGTTCATGAATCACTGGGAATCAGGAGCAAAACAGCATCCCCTGCATCTGAAACGAAGCTTTTTCTCATAGACTTCCTCCATCATTCCTCATACCCAAAAAAAGAGTTCCCACTTTTCCTCCTTTCATGTCATCCACAAGCAGAAGTACCTCAGAGAACAGGGTGTCTTCCTATTAGAAACCGTAAGTACTTCTGTGCTCACAGGCATTTAGTTGCTGATAAAAAAATGCAGGTTCCACTTTAACAAATCAATAGAGTGGTGCCTTTCCAAGCCCCTGGAGCAAGGAATCCCTTTATGCTGGATGTCTCCTTATCTAGTCTTTTGAACATGGGCAGTTCTATATTTATTTAAAACCTTGATAATTAAATGCAGATTTTTAATTGCATCCAGGGGATGCTCACAAGAGAAGATTAAACAGTATCAGCAAAATAATTGAAGCAGCAACAGCATTACATTGCAGGGAAAAATGTGTTTACATCTACTATTGCCCACCTGCATTGCAGCAGTACTTAGGGATGCCCAGCAGCAGTTCACGACTCGTTTGTGTTAGGGGCTATACAGAAACAGGGCCCGTTCAAACCCCTCACAAGCTCCAACGTGGCAGATATCTTCATTTTCAGCTTCCCTGAGGTTTATTTAGCTTTTATTGAATACAAAAGGTGAATAAAATGTAGCCGGGAAAAAAAAAAGAGAGAGAATTTTAGGGCTCTGTTCTTTAAGTTGTTCTGCATTTTATAAAGAGGGCCTCAGAGGATGATGCATCACTTAAAAATAGCCATGAGCTATCAGGTAAACCCAAGAGCATGCCCTGCAGATTTGGATGTCTTAAATACGGGAATGCCTTCCTGGGGGATAAGTCCCCGCTGGAGATGGTGCACTCAGCAGTGATGTGTTCTGCTCTGCAAAGGTTTCATTTTGGAAAGCTGTCTTAATAAATGTTGCTCTGTCTTTATGTTAGAGAAGACAGGACAAAAATCTGTGTTTTGCGGTTGGAGGAGGCTGTGATTTGAGGGTTTCCTGGAAGTTTGTTCTTGTGGCATTTTGTTTGTTTGTTTGCTTATTTTTTCCTTCCTAAAGAAGCCCCATAGCAAAGCTGCAATCCCCATCCTTATTCTTGAAGAAAATAGGAAAATTAATACTGGAGTCCACACAGAAAACAAGCACCCATGACCTGGGGCTCCTTTTGGCCAAGAACACCTCGCTAGGACTTAAAAAGCACTTAAAAGCACTTAAAAAAACTGCCTCAAGAGTGAAAATTGCTTGTAGTTTACCAGGAGAACTAACAACATCCTGCACCGTGATCCTATGAAAAGCACTGGTTCCTGCGGACCCACAGAGAAGGAATCTGAAGCACAAGCTGGATATCACAGCAATGCTATAAGAGCAGGGAAATGGGCAATATGCATGTGGTTCAGCATAAAAACCTGGCCATCTGGTGTTATTGCATTGCACAGTTAAGCGTGAGATGGATCTGATTTTTATTTCTTCCTTCTCGGCAAGAGCACTGCAAAGTCAGCTCACTTAAACCGCTGGAGGTGAATCGCTTCGCAACAGCTGCGAGGTGCCTTAAAATTGCTAAAACAGCCCTTAGGCAATAATACCCTCATCCTATATGCTCTTTTTCACCCATATTCTCAGATCCCTTTACAGTGGAGGAAAGCAGTAGTGCCCACCAGGAGCATTCAAGATCAGGGGAGAGGTGGAGCAAATGCAGCCTCAAAAAGAGGATTCTGAGATGAAAACTCCTTTCCCAGCTAACCTAAAAATCATCCTAATAGTATGGTTTAATATCGAGAAAGAGCCCTAGCTCAGCAATGAACATATGTGCTTCCCATGCAGGAATAAGAGGAGGAAAAGTGTGATTGTCCAGCAGCCCAGAAGCTTTCACCAAGACTCAATTGACTTTTTCCTTGTTCCCAACACAGCTTAGAGGGACACATGGTCACACTTGCCACCCTCATCGTCCCCAAAAGAGGTCCAGCAGCAGCAGGAAAGAACATCTCAACCCATTGAAAGCCAACTGGCTTTCTAAAAAGTCCAATTCCTCTTCCACTTGGGTTTCCAAGGAGACTTTTGGCCACGGCTGCTGCTCAATACCAGTGCAGATTACAAGCTTTCTCTAAGGCCAAATCCAACTCGGGCTCTGAACCTCCCATATCCAGTGTCATTCGACTGCAGGTGTCTTTGCAGGACACACAGGAAGGTCTTGAAGCCTGGGGAGCTTCTGCAACCACGAGCCAACTCGCTGGGTGCAAAGCCACCACCTGGGTCCCCATCACCAGAAGTGGTTCCATCCCACGGACAGGCAGCCCTGAGGACCAGCCAGACCTCGTTGTGCTGCTGCTGGAGCCCTGGGACCTATGAATTCTGCTGCTCAGCACTGGGACCTGCTGGGAAAGTTCAAGAGATGTCACCTCCCGCTGCCTGTTCCTCCTGACGCAGCAAAATCTGCAAAAACATTTGAGTTTCTGTTGAAGCAGATGGCAAAAAACTCTCGCTCTCATCTCAGTACCGGTTTCCAAAGCGCTCTGAAGAGGATGTTAGTGCTGCTCTGATGGCCTCGAGGAGGCACCCTGGGAGCAGAAGGGCTCCGCAGGCTGCAGCAGAGTGGTTTAAAACACTATGCCTGGGTCACCAAAATGATAAAAACAGATTGGGAGAGCTAATCCCTCGGGAACAGAAAAAAAATGGATGGGAAGATCAGCTGGGAAGATCATTTTCATCTACACAATGCACAAGAACAAGCCAAAAATCCTGCTGCAGGACAAAGTTCTGCATTACACGAGTTAGTATATTTTAATAATTCTATCTCTTGACTCCCTCAATAAACTCCTGATACAACACCCTGGAGTCAATGGGAAAAAAGCCCTTGCTTTTAGCACACTTGGGAACCAACCGTAAAATTACATGAAAGCACAAGCTTGCAAAAAGTAAAATGATATCCCTGCTTATAGAATAGTCACATCAAGCAGCCTGCAAAATTACGCGGATGCACTAACATGCAATAGAGCCCAAGCAAAAATTATATCCCTAGGCGTACAGGAATATTGCTGCATACTTCTAGTGGTCACAATTAGGGTGTTACAAGGCACACAAAATATAGCCAAACGATAGCTCTTTCTCATGAGAGAAGCTTCAGTTTGTTTGTTTTAAGCATGGATGCTCCAATTTAGGTTTACTGACACAATATGCCACCGAGTTATTAAAGAAAGCATTGTCAAGAGGTTAGCTCCGAAGCCTGGGAATGGGGGAAAACTCCCTTTATTTATTGTGAGCTGTGGCTTGCTTCCGATCAGCAAAATAGGGGCAGCGTCCCTTTGGTGAGACCGAACTGCCTCGGTTTCCCAATTCCCTGATTTTTACACAGCATTAAGACACACAGGCTGGAGAGGGGAAAACGTCCCGTTAAGTTGGAGAGTTTGCACGTGCTGAGCACTGGGAACTCGCTGCACAAAGGCAACTTGTTCCCGCACCGAGGCTGCCAGCAATTACCTCTCGGGAAGCTTGTGGATAATGAAGCCCTCTCTCCAATGAGGGTGGCGATTCCCTTCAGCTTCCCATTCCTGCCTGGTTACAATCGGTGACCTAAAAACCTGCCAGTGTCATGCAATTATCCTGGCCCCTTGGTTCTGCGGGCAGTGCTGAGGCCAGCGGCGAGTGGATCCTCCTCTCCAGCATCTTCCCATCCCGGGAAAGGATCTGAGTTTTCCCCACCAATTGCCAAGGCTTGGGAGTGCAGATCCTCCAAGGTACAGAGAGCCCTCCTGATATTCTGGAGCTTTATAGGTAGATAAATAGTTAGACATACATGTTTATATGTATTATATATACATTTAAATACATATACATATATACTAATTGGTTGGGATTCAAATGAGTGAAGAAGAAAAGAAAAACTTCTGCTGCTACAGCTAGGCATCCTGTTGCAATGTCAATTCAATTTATAAGGAGGAATTTGCTCTGTTTTACCTCTCCTTGCTTTGCATAGGCCTATGAGAGAACATTTAATGAACATCTGCAAGTTATATCCACTCCTTAATGGCAGCACAACCTATATACAACCGGATTTGTCCCCTCCTAGACCTTCAGAATCTGAGTGGATGGGATTTTGCATTTGTCCCAAGTTTCCTCTGTCTCCACTGGCCACCTGCATTCCTTGCAGGCAACAGCAGAAAATGCTTGGGAGGGTCCCAATGTACGTGAGAGTCAATTCTGGGTATCCCACAGTTTCCATCTGCTCCCCCAAAAGGATTTTTGCAATTGGGGGAGAAAAAAAAATGCAAGAAGCAGAATTCAGGCTTTGTCAGACCCAACTCTCTGAAATTCCTGCAGTTTGGGAAACACCATGGCATTGGTCCAGCAAAGGAGCATTAGAGCGGGGCCGTGTCCCTGCGCTGTCCCCTGCTTTGGGGACAAGCTGTGGAGAATCCCCCTGTGCAAGCTGCAAAGTGCCTCTTAACGACGTTCCCATGGTTTCCTGCTGCTCTTACTGGAGCTCATTCCTCTATGTAGCATTAAATGCTTCCTTAAAAAGCTATTAAAGAGTCCTTGCATGTTCTGCAATCCGTATCGCATCTTTTTGCTGGTCATTGATTGAAAATACATGATCCACGCTGTGCTGGTTTCCCAAAAACGCACTCCGATCGTTTCTTAGGAAAGGGCAGGTTTATAGAAAGATGTCAGAAAGATGTATAGAAAGATAAGATTTCACAGCAACGATCACTAAGGAAACATCAAATCTAGGGGCATAATCATACCTACTCCCTGATGCTTGTGGTGCGGGAGATTATTCCAGGCATACATCTTTTGGAATTTCTTTCAATTTAATAATATTTGAAAGAAGCCACTCAAACCTCTCAGACCGAGATTTCTGAGGCAAGAACGCCGTACCACAGACCCCCAAAATAGCAGAGTTATGAGTGCTAAAAGTGTCTAGCGAGGCTTTTATTTTAATTCATATTTGAGCAAGGTTTCTAGCAGCTGGAGAAAGTAAGAGCTGTATTCATAAAGCCCTTGGCTATCTGCCACACAAACGCTGCTTTTATGGAGCAGGCAGAAAAGGCGGAATGTGCCTATTCCGCATCGGGAATGTGTTTTGCCAATTCATAAATCCTCTCCCTCTCCCCCAGCTGACTGAAGGGAACCTTTTTCACTTCACCACGGAGCTGCGAGGGCAGGGACGGTTCCTGGCCCCCAAAAGAGGCATTTCTCCTACAACAGCAAGCTTATTAAAAACACTAAAAGCGCTACACGCTACTGCAGAACCAGGAGCACACGGATCCCGGGCATGGAGCTCTTGGAAATGCAGGAAACCTGCTAAATGCAACACCCTGCAATAAATGCATCAACCCAGGAGGGATCTGGATTTGCTTTAAAATAGCTGATTGAAGGTAACACATAAGAACATGGAGCAGAGCTCCTGTTGCCCCCAAGCTCAGTGGCTCCTGGGGCCCTGGGTGCCGCACTCAGGGGACAAGGATGCTCTGCAGGACGCACCCCGCGGGGTGGCCAGGAATCCCTCTGCATTAGTCACTCGGCAGCTCCGCGCTGCTAAAAATGGAGCGGTTTGGGTTAAAAACAGAGATCTGCCTTTTGGCAGATGCCCAGCCAGGGAGCTTAAAGTTAAAAAATAAATAAATAAATGAAAGAAAAGCGCCTAAACCTCAGGAGCTGGCAACAGCAGAGGGGGAGGTTTGACTTTTTAGGCTGTTTTTTAGACTGCAGCAACCGAGCTCTTCCCTCCTGCTTTAGGTATGGAGCAGCGCGGCTACTTGGAGGGCCTCTTGGCCAGCAAGTCCTTCCCCGGCTGATCCCATTAGGCAAAGCCAGAGCAAGGGCTGCCAGGGTTTGCAGATTATGCCCTATAAGACACGGCAGTTGGCAAGCCACCAAAAAATGCATCAAGCGGCTCACACGGTCGCTGCTTTCTCCTCTCACGGGTTTTCTCCTGCGATTTGGTTGCAAAGCAGTTGCAGGAGCTGCAGGAAACGGAGCATCAGGCAGTGCGGATACAAAATCCTCCCTTGCAACTCAGCCCAGATCCATATCGTGCTGCAGACGTGTGGCTATATCCTCAAAGATCAATTCTGTGGCTGCAGAAAGGGGACTAGCACACATACCTACCCTTAAAATGACCAAGAAAAACCCAAGATAACCCCCTCGGAAAACCTGAAATTCATCACCACTGACTTTTAATGGATTAAAATGTCTAGTTACTCCTTTGTGCCCTAAAAAATCCAATTCAGAGGTCTCACTCCCCTGTAGAAGGAGTAAATCACTGAGAAAATTTGTCTCTCTGATTGCTTCTAGAGTGTGTGTGTATACAGTGCTCGCATATGCAAGCACTCTCCTTCCAGCAATCTCCTCATTAACTGGATGTTTAGCACATTGCATATGCTTTGAGTGTTTTATTTTCCATGTAAGAAATACAACTCTCATTATTTCTCCCTCTCCATCCGGCTGAGGGAGGGTTTTCTATACACATTCCCACCAGAGCATCATATTTTGCCATACTGTCCAAATTTGCACTTAATGCTGAAAAGGGAGTGCAATAGGCTCTGAGCCCATATGCACGACATTTTTGGGAATTAATACTTCCACATTGCATGTTGCTATATTACATCACGGCCAGCTAATCACTGGCTTGTTTTGGAAGAACTAACCCCCCAGAAAAGTTTATTTCCAAAACTATAACACAGCGGTTCAGCATCTGCTCTTGGCCAGTACATGGGGTTTGATAAATAACACCAGTTACATAATATAAATGGAAATTGCTTGGTTACAAACCTAATGTGCATAAGCCTCTGATGCATGCAGTTTCTGAAACATTCAGAAAACATTTCACATGCCTCAGTGCGCCCACTGCTGCGTTATCTCATTAACTATCTCCTCCAAACAGACTGGGACATCAAATCCCTCTGAAAAATCCACAGATTTAGGGCACTTGGACTGCACGCTGCAGAACCTGAGCTTTTGTGAAAACAGATGCACGACATCCCTGGTCCTTTTCGGTTCCGACTGCTCCTACACTGAGCGTGAGAAATGCCAGCATCCGAGCCCACTGCTGAGAGCCCCGTGCCCGTGGCATCTGGTGCTCAAGAGCAGGGTGAGCACAAACCAAATGTGCTCCAGGATGGTGCTTTCCTCCCCCAGAGCTGCTGGGACATCCCTGTTTCCATCCATGCAAGGCAGAGGGCTCCTGCAAGCGCCTTGCATCCCGATGGAGCCGTCTATCCGCTCCCCATGGCTGCAGGTTCCTCTCCCGCCGCGCTGGGACTTGCCCAGGTGCTCGGCGCCGCCGGGACCCGCTCAGTACCACTAAACAGGAGCAGGGAGCGAGCCCAGGAAAAGGCGGGCAGATTGCAGGGAGATTGCACCCCAGGCACGGTCTCCAGCCGGGATGCTCCGAGGAGGCACGGTTACATTAGCATTTAATTAACAGCACCCAGCTTGCCTCTGATTTCTAATTTAAACAAGCTGCAACACTCCCGGGTGCTGGCAGCTCCCGCGCCCAGACGAGCGCAAGCCGAGGCAAGAGATTTCCATCCTGCTCCCCAGGCGGATGCCATTTCATGTGATCTATCCCAAAAATAAGAAGCGCCGCTTTGCCAGACACCGGAGCCGGCATCTCCTAGCAACACTTTTCCCTCCTGGCATGTCTTGCGTGAGCCCCTCCGTCTCGTGCTGGTCGCTGCGCTGCTGGCAACGCACCTCCCTTCCTTCCCACGGGACACACATATCTCCATGCACACGGACACGTGCACAAATACAACCTAGCACCCACCAAACGCACCCTGTGAATTACCAGTATTGATTGCACAGCATTAATTCCCCATTTCTACTAAACTCCCGCGCGGAAAATGGCTTACGGAGGAAGGGAGTGAAGGAGTGCGCCAAGAAAGCGCTTCTCATCTGGGCTTGGGGCGGTTGTGTCAGGCTGGGCTTTAATAAAGCGCGTTCTTAAGCACTGCAAGAAACACCAAGGAAGGTTCAGGGTGCGCATGAGCGTGTTTTGCACACAAACGACCCTGCAAAAGCGAGGATGGAGCTGGGATAACTGCACGGCTGCACTCATTGCACGTGGGTTGCAGATGCGCTCACGCTGCAGCAGCCCGAGGGGCCGTTTAGTTACTGGCGTCAGGAGGTCAAGAAACCCCGGGTGAGATCCCACCTATTTGCGGCGGGGCAAAGCCGGGCTTGCCGAGACTGCATGCAGACAGCTCCGACAAGCCCCTTGCAAAGGCGCAGGGAGCCGCAAAGGGCAGGATTGCACAGACCCACCCCGGCGCTCCTGGAAGACACCGTTTTCATGGGCTCTGCAGGACGCCGCGAGCTTCAAACAAGGAAATATTGATGTTGTTGGTAACTGTCTCGCGCTTTGTCATATACCTGTCGTTTTCGGAGCGACCAGACGTGGTTGGCGTCACAGCAGCCCTCTTGTTTCTGTTCCACGTAGTTACTCGTATTGATGGCTCTCCAAACACCCCTTAATCTTGCAGCCCGTATTGCCTTTGTGCCGGCCTGGTGCTGTTTCCTATTGGGAAAATCGGAATTAATGCTATTAAATCGTGGTAGAACACTCCTCAGGCCCATCCAGAAGAGCAGCGTCCGAAGAACCAGCTTGTATCAACGACCAGAACGCTCCTGCAGCTGCTTGGCCAGCCCCAAGTCCAAGGTCCTGCCTCGGCGCAGCAGGTCCCGCTGCCACCCGTTTGCTCCAATGCGGCACTTTTGGTCCTGCCACCATCCTGTCACCGTGGCCCCACGTCCCAACTGCGAAGGGAACGCGCTCTGGTCCCGAGGCTGCCCCAGGGCAGGTGCAGCCGGAGGAGGGTGTCACTCCAGGGATGGTGTCACCTCAAAGCAGGTGCTCCCCAAGGAGGGTGTCACCCTTAGGGAAGGCATCACCCCAAGGAAGGGAGAGGACCCCCTGGAGGTGTCACCCCTGGTAGATATCACTCCTAGGAGGGTGTCACCTTCAGAGCGATGTCATCCCCAGGCACGTGCCCCCCGGCTGCCTCCTACCCTTCCTGGGCCAGCAGCACCGCCAGGAGGATGTCCCTGGGTAGTTGTCACCAGAGCTGGTGTCACCACAGGCAGGGCATCCCCAATGAGATGTCATCAGGGTTGGTGTCACCTGGGGGCAGGGAACCCCCAACGAGGTGTCACCAGGGGCTGGTGTCACCACAGGCAGGGCACCCCCCACGAGGTGTCACCAGGGGCTGGTGTCACCTCGGGCAGGGAACCCCCCAACGAGGTGTCACCTGGGGCTGGTGTCACCTCCCCCACGAGATGTCACCAGGGCTGGTGTCCCCTGGGGCGGGGCCCCCGCCACGAGATGGCCCCGGGGGGGGGGGC
>JAWLRI010000763.1:1182416-1193133 GCA_034781795.1 Crypturellus tataupa | reverse complement strand
CCGCGCCAGCGGGGGCGTCCGAGGCGCCGGGAGCCCCCCTGAGCCAGGAATCCCCCCGCATCCCGGGAGCTTGGGTGGGAAGGAGCCTGGAGCCCCCCTGCACCTGGAATCGCCACACATCCCGGGAGCTGGGACGGGAAGGAGCCCCCCCTGCACCGGGAATCCCTCCGTATCCTGGGAGCTTAGGCGGGAAAGGAGCCTGGAGCCCCCCCGCATGGCTTGGGAATTGGGGACCGGATCGCTCCTGCTGGCACCGTCCCCCTGGGAGAACGGGATGGCCAGGGATGGGGCTCCCTGTGCCGGGACAGGGTGCACCGAGCCAGGAGGCAGCTCCCCTGCTTCCCCCCCGGCTTCTCCCATTTTCATCTTTTGCAGAGATTTACCTTGCCTTTTTTTTTATATATTTTCCCCTGCTTTTTTTCCCTGCTCTTTTCTTCTTGCTATTCCATGCAAGGGTTCTCTTGGAACCCGGTTATAAAACGCGGGAGACTCCACAAAACCGCCTTGAGCGCAGGGAAGAGCCACCCTCAAGGGGCGATGCTCAAATCCAGAGCCAAACTGGTGGCCGGGGTGGGAAACCTCCGCCACCCGGAGCTAAATCCCCCCACAGCCACTCGCCAGGCCCCTAAAATATAAAATATATTTTGTTTTTCAACCCCAAGCCACAGCCTTTCCCTACAGAATTATCAGCACAAGAGTTTCTGAGGGTAAGGAGCACCTGGATCACCTGTGTGTATCAGCAGAGCTCCAAAAGCAATAATTTTTTTATCCTATGGAACAAATTAAGCCTTTTCTCTTAGCTACGTTTCCCAAGTAGCTACCAGGAGCTCCATACACGTTGCATATAGCTCTTTTTTTTGATAAAAACTGACAGGTTCCAACGAGGCATTTAAAACAGAAGAGATTTCCTGACTCAAAATCAATTACAGCTAAGTGGTACCCTATATGCGTATATATATTATATATATGGGTATATTTCCCTCAGTATGTTGCCTGTAATGTCAGTCTGCATTTGACGGATGAAATTTGGACTGGAGGTGGGAAACTTAGCCGAAGAAACCAGATCTGTTGTTTACACGGAGTTACAGCATCCAAATCAGAAGAGCATCCGGATAAGCCGAATTCCCCATGGTTAGCAGGAAATGCAGAAAAACAACAACAGAAAAAGAGATTCTGATTGATTTTTTAGCTCCGAAGGGAGAGATGCCATCAGTTGCATTTCTTTACTGCTGCTGTTTGCAAACTCCAGCTTGCACTAGGCTGTGTTAGAAGCAATTTTTGCTGTCTCTCCAGAGCTAGGAAATCACAAATTTGATTACAATCATTAAGGGGAAAGCTAATGGCCCTGGGAGGGTGGGCAGGGAAGGGTTTGTGACGAGCCGCTGCTCCCCGCAGCTTGGATTTGTGGCCGAGGAGTCACTTGAAGCCACGAGAAACCAGAGCTGCTGCAGAAAAAGCCGTCGCGAGGCTCTTGCAGCGAGCGCCGGCGCCAGCAAGGAGAGGAGCCGAGAGACTGAGAGACGAGAGCGGGAGATCAGTGTGCAGAAAACAAAATTAACACAGAAAACAAACGATAAAACGGTGATAGGGGCTGGAGCATGCAGCTGATAGGGAGAAATCTCTCGCTCTGCTCCCTAAAAGTTTTACGTTCCTCCCGAAGCGTTTGTAGGTGTCCTGAGTGCTTGCTCTGCCTGTGCTGGAGGCAGCACTCACTGGCCCGGGGACATCGTGCCTCCTGGTTCTTGTTCTGTTATAAAATAATTAAATGAGAGAGTCCTCTTTCAGAAGCTGGTGTTGTTAGACCTCCTCCTCTCCTTGAAAGCCTCTGGTGCTTAAGTTCTCGTGTATGTGGGCAGTAGCACAGCTTGCCGGGATGCTCATCCCAAAAACACAAGGCAGATGCTCCAGTCCCCTTTTTATTACAATCTCTCAGCCCATCCTGCTCCCCTCAGGTCTTTAATCCGGGGGTTAGGGTGGAACAAGCCCCACTTCCCCGGGCTTTTGGCAGCGGCGGTGGCAGAAAGATGCAGGATGAGAGGGACCTTTGGACCAGAGATGCCCAGGGCATCAAAAATTGTCCTTGCTGCCAGCTAGGAAGATCTCTGCACCTGCAAGGTGCAACAAGAGCAGCCCGCAAGGCTCCCCGTATGTTGCATTGATGCTCCTCAAGCCCGGCTCTCAAGACACCCGAGCGGGAGTAACCAGCCCCTGGGGACTGGAACAACACCATCTCTGTAGCTAATGCTCACCGAAAGCAAAAGGTGGAGCACAAAGGAGGCTGTTTATTTTTAATTATTCATATGCCCGAACTAGAAACCTTCACAGAGTTTTGCATTGTTTGGCAAAGGAGGAGAAGATGATGAACTGTTGAGCAGTGGTATTAAAAACAGTAATTACTCATTCCAGGCATGGCCTTTTTTTTTAATTTTTTCTTCTTCTTTCTTTTGGCTTCCCAAGTTATAACAAAAAGCTTTCCACGCTGCCGTAATCACCCAGACAAGTAACTTGCTTCCCTTTTGCACTGTGCTAAAGCGTGGCCGAGGAGGGAAAGGGCCGCTGCAGGCGCCGCTTTTAATTTCCAAGGGCGGCAAAGTGTTTTATTTTTAGGATGCTCTTACCAAGGAAAGCATCCCGGGCAGGCCTTATCTCTCCCAGCTAATTATAGCCACCTCGGTCACCCCGGCCCGGCTGCGCCTGCTCATGCAGGTGGCTTCCAGCTTCCATCTCCTCCAAAACTGCATATTCCTGCTAAGGCACTAAATTTGCTCAATATTAACCCCTTCTGCTTCGTATTATTATTCTTTGGGCTCACTGTGAATATTACTCTTACATTTAAGGTCGATGAGTTTCCTCTGCAGCCCTCTATATCTCTCCATTTTTAATATGACATGAGGAAACCCTGATAAAACATAACTCGAGAGAGCCGTTTCGCAGCTGAACACCCAATTATTAGGTTTCTTCAGATGTTAACTTCCATTTAAGGTTTGCCTTCCCACACACGGAGCAATTTTTTGGCATTGATTTCAAATGGATCAAATTCTGAGTTCTCTTGACACTGCTCTTAGCTCAGTGCAGCCCCAGCAGCCACAAGGGAATTACCCCCGTGTAAATCACTTGTGGCTGCTGCTTCTCCAGCACCCACGAGTGGTGAGTGTTTTTACCGTGTTTTAAAATCAGATGTTAAAGTTTGTACCCTCTCTAAAACTAGAATTCATTAGAGCTCTAGCAGTGCAGTATGATGTTCCTAATGCTTGTTATCAAGCCAAGAAACATGCTTGAGGAAATATAAATAGAAATTCATTTTAGTAATGCAAATCTTGCAGTCCTATTTTGGGCAGGGAAAATCCCTTTTTTTTTTTTTTTTTAAAGAAGCCTGATGGTCCAGCTTTAAGGCTGGCTTATTGGGGATTTACTCCACTCCTGTGTTACGAGGGCGATTCTCCCCTGCCATTTGAATATATCTGTTTCTGACCGATGTAACCTTTACATGCTATAAATCCTTGCAAATTAGCTTTGGGTATGACCTTCCCTAGGAACTCACTCTGCCATATTTACTCAAGTATTTTTTTTGCAGATAAGTCCCTTCTCCAGTCTTTTAAAGCTACACTGGGGAAATAATATATAGGGGAGATATAAGCCAGCTTTAATATGGTTTGTTCCTCTTTATCTGAATTGTCATATTTGAGAAGTCCTGCAGGATTTGCCTCTTTGCCGATGTGTCTAATTTGGCTTGGAAATCACTGGTACATTGTGGTGCTGCATTGCACAGCTTTAGTTTTTGCACTGTTTTAAAAAAATGCATTTCCTTTGGCTTGTTTTAAATCTATGTCTTTCCAGCATGTTTGATTCCAATTTTTCTCCCTAGAATAGGGACAAAGAAATATGAAAAGAGTAGTTGAGGGAAATCCAGTCTTAGTATGAATGTCTTAGTGTCCAGACCGTGTCCAGAATATCCCAATTTGCTTCCTTTTTTCCCTTCAACAGTTACTTTTCTGTGTAGAAACTCCCACCTCGATGTGCCAGTGCGGTGCTCTAGTAACTTTGCAATGCTCTTTCCTCCTGGCAGTTGGAGAACACCAGCTGACGGGCCACAAAGTAGCCGTAAAAATCCTCAACCGGCAGAAAATACGCAGCCTGGACGTGGTGGGGAAAATCAAGCGCGAAATTCAGAACCTGAAACTCTTCCGGCACCCCCATATTATCAAGCTGTGAGTACCCTTTGCTCGAGCTCCTCCGCCCTGCCAAGTCTTTGCATTCACGCTTGGGTCTGTTGCAGGAGAGACAACTTGCAGCAGTACCTAATGCAAACCCTGCAGTCCTGTTTTTGCACGTTTTTAGCACGTGCAAAAGCCAAATCTTGCTTTTCTAGAGTCTTTCCACTTGCTTGCACGGGAACACGACCAACTCGGCCAGAAATGCTGAGAGATCTTTTTATTTTTCATTGGGAGGTTGGGGTATATTATGAGCCACGCTGCAAATTTTGCCTGAGGAATTACAGCTCGGTTTGGCCCCTAGAGCGAAGCCTTGGCCTTAAGTCAGTAGGATTTCTGTTTTAATGGCCTGATTATCCAGAGCTTAAAGGAACAATTTTGTTTATTATTCAGACATGCGTTTTCAAAATTGCCACTCTGATGAACCTGAATTTCGGCCGTAAATCAGCACCTGCGCGGCGGCCGCTGGGATTCCTTCTCAATCCCCAGTTTGTGCAGCTAGTCCACATTAATGAGGCACTCGATAATATCTTTGGCATTTCTATAAAAGAAAGCTGTTGAACGGTAACTGGACGGATAAGTTGACATTTAGGTCAGCCTTAAAGCTGGCATGAGATATAGCAAATACCTGGGCCTTAGAGGCAAGGGAAAACAAATTCTCCCTACAGTTAAATAACTAACTATAGAGCCACTGTTGACTTTAGAGTAACTTCACAGCTCCGTGGATTTATTGGAGAACAGATTGGCATTATTTCATGAACACGCCAGCGAGAGGTCTCAGCTGGGCATCCAGCATCCCCCGAGCTAAGTCCTGTTCACACATTTGTCAAACAAACTATTAAAGCCAAAGAATTAAACCCAGTTTAAGAATGCCAGTATGAGCGCCCTAAATAGTACAGTCATGAAATAGTGTGTTAAAGGAAAAGGGTAAGGTGAGACCATATAGAACATGTGACTCCTATTTCTGTTGCTTGTGGCATCTCCCTCTGCGTGCATATGTGTATGCTTATATATATATATAAAATAAATAATATATATATTGGCAAAGAAAAAATATGAGGCAAAAGTGATGCTCTTTCTTGCATACTCATTTCTAATTTTAGAACTTAGAGGATTTTAATATTTGATTTTAAGTTTTGACTCTTGTGGGGTGCTTTTCTGTGTTGCCATAAAGCATTTCTAAACATTTGCAAAAGTAGCTCCCTCTAGTGCTTAGAGCTTTTTTTTTGTCTTTTCTCAGTATGAGGGAAAATAGGCAGCCCTGCTCCCATTTCTGTGACGCCTTCCTTTCTAAAAAGACATTGTTACAGATTTTATCTAAAATGGCAGTTTGAAAGTCAGGACAGTCCTAAACGCAGTAGACTTTTCTGGCAGAAATTGCAGAGGATTATGTAAAAGCTCAAAGGAAAAAAAAAAGAAAAAGTAAGTCCATAAAAGAGATCCTTTCAGTAGACAAGGGAAAGATTATACTTATTCACCCTGTGAAATGAGAGACGGCTCTTCAGAAATGGAAAGCAATTATAAATCCAAGATCTGAACAAATCCTTATTTTCAGGGTTGAAGTGAAGGTAATAATCTGTTTAAAAGCTCTTCCCCATCCTTACTGAATAATCATTTCTGAACACGCTTGTGCTTTGCCAGGTACCAAGTCATCAGCACCCCCACTGACTTCTTCATGGTGATGGAATATGTGTCTGGTGGGGAATTATTTGACTACATCTGCAAGCACGGCCGGGTAAGTGGCGACACCGCATCCACCCAGGCACCAGTGTGGGAAGAGCAGGAGGCTGAGATGGAAAACGACCTCTGGAGGGAACGTGGTGAAGGATAAGGCCAAAAATAGAGCTGCCTCCTCAGGTTGTTTGGAGACTGTCTAAGGATGCGGCTTATTGGAATGTGCATTTTCAAAGGCCGATATTCCCAAAGGAATATGAAGCTTGCACGGAAAATCACTAGCATCTGCCCTTCGGCATCCCCATGGAGCAAGGAGATAAAAACAGGTTAAAACCAAGCTCTCCTTAGGAGCCAGTCTGCACTGAGCTTTCTCCTTTCACCTTGATGTGGCGGGTTAGTGTCCTTCACCCTGTGCTCAGCCAGACCTTGGAGCTGCTCCGACCCTTTCCCTTTGTGCCCACAGGTCGAGGAGGCGGAGGCGAGGCGCCTCTTCCAGCAGATCCTCTCCGCCGTGGATTACTGCCACAGGCACATGGTGGTGCACCGGGACCTGAAGCCAGAGAACGTGCTGCTGGATGCGCACATGAATGCCAAGATAGCCGATTTCGGTAGGTGACCCTGGCAACTGGCCAGGGAATTCAGGGATTATTTCTTGCAGGCTTCCCTGTGCTTGCATGAGTAGCAGTGGAGCAAGGTAGTTAGTTTGCAAATCTTCTCTGTGTTGTAGTGCAATTGCCTAGTGTAAGAGTTTAGCTAATTTATGTTTAATTCAGCACACAGCTAATTGAAGAGTGACCTGGATGTGTATGTTTATTTTCATGGATGTTCTCCTTAAATATGACTGTGTGCTCTTGACCTCACTTCATTTTACAAATGAACGGTGACAGGAGCCTTAAAGTGGCATTACTGGTTGAAATCCATCTGAAAAAGCTGGTTGCCAGCTCAGTCCATTATAGTCCTCTTTATAATGATAAATCCTTTTGAACATTGACACTTTTCAGAAGGCCATGCCATTCCCACATGAATTATGTACTTGTAAAGGGATTGCATCTGTTTTTCCCCTCTCTGCTCTGAGTTTTGCAACTCAGAGAGGCACAGTGAGTCCCATCCTCCTTGTGAAAAAGTAATAAGAATTGTCATAGCTCACTGTCAAAATAGCTCAAAGACATCTACCTCATTACACCAGCAGTTCCCTGCCCAGTTTCCCCATGTTGCTTGCCATTCCTTTCTGGGGTCCTCTCTGCTGGGACCTTCACGTCAAGCGTCAATATCTAAACATCTCATTTTTAGGCTTGTCTAACATGATGTCAGATGGTGAATTTCTACGGACCAGCTGTGGCTCTCCAAATTATGCAGCCCCCGAAGTCATCTCTGGAAGGTAGGACGGTAGGATGTACCACTCAGTCCAAGCATGCGTGAGCCTGTGGTCTTTCTAATTGCTCTTGTGATTGGAAACAGCTTGAGGAAGAAGAGTAAGAATTGGCAAAATAAAAATAAGAGGCAAAACCTTGGTTGCCTCATTTCTCAATACTAGTTATAATATTTGGGCCTAAAAGTCAAATCAATTACTCAAACAACATGGACAGCAGCAAAACAATTCGGCTTCCTTTCTAGTGAGATCGGGCACCAGGGCAGAGGTAGAGGGATATTGAACTCATGGTCCCTGTTTACAAATGCCCTTTCTTTGCTGCTCCTGCTTGTCTCTGCGGAGAATTTCTCATGCTCAGAAGTAAAGCTGGATTTAGGTGATTTAGCAGCATTCAGCGTGGGTTGGTTCTGCTTTCCTCACAGTTTGTAGGTCAGTCATGTTTGAAGCCACACTTTTCAGGAGCAGCAAGTGCAGGATAATCAGGTTTGTACTTCCATTCAATCTCCTCATTTTAATACAAGTTTAGATCCCAAAGCATTCCCAAAAATCTTCCAAAAAAAATCAGTTGTAGCAAAAAGATACAAAGGAACAAATCAAGCAAGCAAGCAGGAGTCAAACCCGTCTATAAGGGGTGTCCAGGCTTGGAGATGCCAGGCAGGACATTGCAGCGTGTGGGAAGCAGGAGCACTTGCATACCAGCACGTAAGCTCCAACCGAAAATAGCCCCTCGGAGATATAATATCTGCCTGCCATTTAATCTGCCCCACTGAATGAACAGAAAGTGTCGGCTGAGTCCTGCAGCCCTTGAGGGACAAGCAGCCTGGCGGAGCTCTTGATGGGGCTGAAACTGGGCATCTGACCAGTCCTCACACCACGGTTGGTCCTAAAGAGCATGATCAGCCAACGCCAGCTAGGGAGGTTATTTGTCCTAATCCTTAAGCATTTTCTTTGACTGAAGTCAAAGGATTTGGTGAAGGATTTGGTGGCATTCACATGAGGAGGTTAATGATAAGGATGCAGCATGGGGGAGCTGGAGGAAGTACCCCTATAAGAGGTGGACATCTACCCTGAAGGACTTGTCATGGGAGAAGATGGGGAGCGGGAGGAAGAGCGAGGGGTGACGGCTTCTCCATTGCCTTGTCCTGGCGCAGGTTGTACGCCGGGCCCGAGGTGGACATCTGGAGCTGCGGCGTTATCCTCTACGCCCTGCTCTGCGGCACGCTGCCCTTCGACGACGAGCACGTGCCCACCCTCTTCAAGAAGATCCGGGGCGGCGTGTTTTACATCCCCGAATACCTCAATCGCTCCGTCGCCACGCTGCTCATGCACATGCTGCAGGTCGACCCGCTCAAACGAGCCACCATCAAGGACATCAGGTAATGCCACCATGGTGGGGAGCTGTGCTTGCGGTGGCCAGGGTCCTCTTCTGGACCTCAGCTTGCTGGGGGCAGAGGATGCTGCCCACCCTGGGCATCCACTGGCATAGGGATCACTAACTCAGTCCTAAAATATCCTATTATCCTATAATTAAAATATGTCTTAAGGTGAGCAAATGGTTCACCTTTAAAAGCAGCGTGGTTTTCCAGTCTAGTGCCTGAATGCGATACCCACGAACATTTTATGAAAATTATAGTAATCATCACATCCAGCTGAAGTTCAAAGCACATACCTTATTAATGGTATTAATGATGGTACCTCCGGGCACCAGGAGTCCCTGGCTTCTTAATACCTTTGCAAATGACTTTCTGGTACCCCTTCAGGTACCCGTTTCCATCCGTACGCGTTTCCCCCCAGGGAGCACGAGTGGTTTAAAGAAGAGCTGCCCAGTTACCTCTTCCCAGAGGACCCTTCCTACGACGCCACCGTCATCGACGACGACGCGGTGCGCGAGGTGTGCGAGAAGTTCGAGTGCACCGAGTCGGAGGTGATGAACAGCCTGTACAGCGGCGACCCGCAGGACCAGCTGGCGGTCGCCTACCACCTCATCATCGACAACCGCCGCATCATGAACCAGGCCAGCGAGTTCTACCTGGCCTCCAGCCCTCCCACGGGCTCCTTCATGGACGACAGCGCCCTGCACATCCCGCCGGGCGTGAAGCCGCATCCCGAGCGCATGCCGCCGCTCGTCGCCGACAGCCCCAAGGCGCGCTGCCCCTTGGATGCCCTCAACACTACCAAGCCGAAGCCGTTGACTGTCAAAAAGGCCAAGTGGCACTTGGGGATCCGCAGCCAGAGCAAACCCTACGACATTATGGCTGAGGTGTACCGCGCCATGAAGCAGCTGGATTTTGAGTGGAAGGTAGGCGATGCTCGTGCTCGGTGGTCGTTTTCATGGATCATTTTCTGGTGATCTGAGGCGGTCATTGATGCTGTTGTAGTGAGTATGGGCACAGCCTCACCTATTTCTAAGCAAATCTTCTTTTTCCACTCTAAAACCTCCACCTGGAAAGATACTTGTTGCTGGTTTAGCTGCAGTGCTTGTTTAGCTGGTTGCATTTCTAATTTTAGTGGCTAATTCCTCGCTAGGTCAGCTTGGGTACTCCTGAGAAAAGTAGCTCTCATTATTTCTGCTTGGGTCATAGCTTTCACGTGGCCTGCAATGGCCTGATAATGTTTTTCTTTAATCCTTCTTAAATGACGTATAGATGAGGAGACTGGGATATTTTGAGCGCCAAAGTTCTGTAACCGCAGTGTGTGTGTCATCAGTGTGGGGGATGACCATGATGGGGAGAATTTAGGCTTCAACCTTTATCATCACATAACACCGTAGTAGATACCATCCTTGCTCCAGGTGTGAAGGGTTTTGCAGGGTGAACGTCGCTGTGCCGCTTTGGAAACGCTGAGCGTTGCACATGGGCAGTGTCATTCCCATGGGAGCATCTTTGAGTCATTCCAAGCAACCTGCTCATAGGAGATGCCGTCCCTGGCTTCCTACCTGGATCTCAGCTGCACAGAAAGGCCAGGCCAGGCTCAAAAGCTGCAGAAAGCACCAATTTTAATATTTCTCTGAAACACCTTTTGGAGGAAATAGGATATGAAGCCATTTACTTAACTTTGTTAAAGTTAAGTTCTTGAAATGTTCTTCCTGCTCCCTTGAATCCCGTTCCTGAAAGCCAATTCCCTGTTGCAGGTGGTGAACTCCTACCACCTTCGCGTGCGCCGGAGGAACCCAGTGACGGGCAACTACGTGAAGATGAGCTTGCAGCTCTACCAGGTGGACAACCGCAGCTACCTTCTGGACTTCAAGAGCATCGACGGTAAGTCGCAGGGGCGCCGTTTGGGGTGAAAAGCTGCATAAAAGGGGCAGTTTCCCCCCCTGGCAGGCGGGGGCAGCTCTGTGTTGCCCCTGAGCCTGCGCCTCTCCTTGCAGACGACGTGCTGGAGCCGCGGTCGGGCTCGTCGACGCCGCAGCGCTCGTGCTCGGCCGCCGGCCTGCACCGGCCGCGGCTCAGCCTCGACGGCG
>JAWLRI010000763.1:1143943-1182316 GCA_034781795.1 Crypturellus tataupa | reverse complement strand
CGCCGCCGAGAGCGCCGCGCTGCTCACGGGCTCGCTGAGCGGCTCCTCGGTGGGCAGCCTGCCCGCCGCGCCGCCCCGCCACGGCAGCCACACCATGGACTTCTTCGAGATGTGCGCCAGCCTCATCATGGCCCTGGCGCGCTGAGACCCTGCTGCTTCGGCCGCCTGCTTCGCCCTCCGCAACGCACACGCACATCCTCCTTGAAAACAGCCCCCAAAACGACTCAGAGGACGCGGTTCTCTCCAAAAGCATCAAAGAAATTAGGAATTAACTGCATTTCGCTCCTCAGGGGTGAAATGTATACAGTCACTTTTATTTTTTTCCTTTTTTAGTGGCTGTAGAGTAGTAAAGTTTTTAAACTTTAAGTGTTCGGCGAGCGCTGCCCCCCTGGTTGGCCCAGGGTTAGCTGGGCCGGTGCCACTGCCCGTGCCTGGTGCTTGGCCATGGCCACGGGGCTCCTCAAACCAGGGGGGTCACAAACCAGGTCCGCGGCTCCGACGCTCCTGCCGTAGTGGGAGATGCCAACGCTGTGACCCTCGTCCCCAAAGACGGGCACGGGGACGAGTGCTTGTGCCCTGGGCCGAGCCCGCCCGAGGAAAGCACCGACCCGCTCCCCGCTTGCGCAGGCGAAGGCTGTTATTTGCCTTGGTTGTTTGTTTGTTTTTTTATATATAATTATTCTGTTTTTTAATTATTATGAGTTACCTCAGGCCAGCCACTGTCTCACATCGACCAGGCTCGCGTGACCTGCCACAGACGGTCCCTGTCCCCAAGGAGGTCCCGACGCCGCGTTGCCTCCTCGTCCGAACTTTTCCGAGGCCTCCGGCTGCGTCCCCGCAGGAGAATCCCCATGGGAGAATCCACAAGCCGAGGGACCCCCACGCGCCCTGGATGTTTTGGGGACTGGGACCTTCACAGCTCCACGGATAAGGCAGGGATCTCCACAGAGCTTCACTGTTTCTTATACTACTGGCTATCTAAAGGATAGGATTTTATTTTTTTTAACTGGCTACAGGGATTTTTAAGGTTAAATTCATGTAGTCAAGGGTAAACACTAGCGCACGTGTGACTTTTTTGTTTTTCCCTTTTTTTTTTGTTTAACAGACCCATTACTGCTGATTGCTTACGCTTATCGTGGTGGGTAGCACCGACATAGGCCTGGCTTTGCTATGGTATTTAAATCCATTTACTTGATTGCAAAGGAACATAGTGGTCTCATCAAGGAGCAAACACTTTAGGAAAACTTTGCCAAAAAAAAATCCTTTTTATTTTTTATTTATTTCCCTTTGGTTTTGCTTGTTTGTTTGTTTTGTTTAAGAACCAAAGGCGAAAGGAGAGCTTTAGCAAGGCTGTTGAACCCAGGTATGCACTTGTCAAACCTTTAAAAACGTAACCCCTCCTTTTGATAGCATCTTAGGACCCACAGAGGCTTTTTTTTTTGCTGGGAATTGTTTTTTTTTAATATGGTTGCACTTTAATTTATATTTTTCTGCAAGTTTCTACAAGAAGCAAGGAAAAGGATGGCACACAATGCCTTTTGTACTAAGTATTTTAGGTATCGCTGACAAATACGGGATATTTTTGCCATCTACTGACAATTAAGTGGACATTTTCAGCTGGAAGTCCCTTTTTTTAAAGGAAACCCCAAACTGCCTTACTTTTGTTACAGATGACAATGATTCTCGCTTATGTGACTTTGCAGCTCCATTTTTTTTCCAGAAGCCGCACAAAGTAAAAAAAACTTCCAAAAGGAAAAAACAAAGGAAAAGTGTTTGCTGTTAAGCTCTCGAATGATAAATCCAACACAGCGCTGTTTGGATTACAAGCTTCGCAGCAGAACACTTTTGTTTTTAGAAGAAACACTGGAAATATTTGTAGTGCTCCTAGGTTTTGTAACCAGCTTTTACGCTCTGGTTGCTACAAAATAAATACTCTGGGGTGGAGAACGGCTTCGACGCGGTGCCAGGTGTGGAGCATCTCCTTCATTCTGGCATTACTGAGTAAACTGGGCTTGAACGGAGACTCCAGCTTTGCTCATTTAAAAAATATGGGGCAAAATGTGGCTGGTTTCTGGCTTCTGGGTGTTGGTATCAGCGTGAACAGTGCAACTTTGCAGCAGAGCTGTGTGCAGTCCGCACGATTCTCCATTTCCCTGCTATAAAATACGTCTGAGAAGTAAAAGGCTGTTAAAATTGTACAGCGGACGGTTCCTGTCACATCCTTAGATCATACTACAGCATCTTGCCCAGTCGCTCGTCCTGGAAATGCCTCTGATTGGGTTAATTCCAGTCGCCGAAGGGCTCGTGCGTGGATACGATCTGCTGCTGGGGCACACTTAGCGCTACAGACATCTTGCCTTAAAATTGCCCTTGTCCTCTGGGCTTTCCTGCCTCCCACAACTAACGACACTAAATATCAGCAAATTCCCCTAGGAAGAAACATTTGCTCCTGGTGACGGATGGGATTCGTCGGTTGCAGGACAAGATTGGTGGCACTTTGCCTCTTCCAGGACATGGACTTTGCCTCTTCTAATTCCTCCAGCACTCTGCTCACTGCACGCGGGCTCATCTGGACCAGCAAGGTAGATGCATTTGCGCTAAACAACAGACCTGAATTCCTCCAAGTGCAATTCCGACGCCAGAGGACGGCCGTGCTTTGCAACCTGCAAATTCACCCGTGGGGAGAAGGAGGCAGAATGCGCAGGGCACAGCTCTGCTTGGTCCAGCCTTATCCACCGGGTCCTGCACGAGCTAATTCCCGAATAATCTGCGTTGCACTGGTTGGCATATGAACATTTCTGCATGTATAGCTGTACGTACACGTGCACATTAATATATGTGAGTGTACGTGCACACATATGGGTATACAAGCTCGGTTTGCCTCACTTGCACGTGCCCAGCGGTAGGTCCGTGTGGTGGCACCTGCCATAGAGCCACTCCGACCGCAGCCCCGAGCAAAGGCAGGATATTTTTATCCCTTTTCCTAGGTGAAGTCAATCAGTTGCTTACCTGAGCGGCCAGCCCCATGCCAGGGGGCTGCAGAAGCCGTTTTGGAGGCGCAATCCCAAGTGGAGCTGGCGTGGCTGCAGGGATGCACTTGCAACTTGTGCATTGACATGAGTGTTTCCCAAGGAGTGAGCAGGCACGAGGACACAGGCAGTGCAACGAGAAGCCGTCACTTTGCACAATTAGTTGCACCAGTTTTGCAGCGACGATGCCAGTTCATTCCAGCGCAGGCCGCGCTCGCCCGAGACGACCGTCGTCTTCATCTCGAGTGTTTTGGGCATCCACGGCAGAGGAGGAGCCCCGCGCTGCGAGCAGCCCCGTGCCTTCCACACACGCGACGGCGTGCCAGGCTTCGGAATACTTGAAGCACCACTCGCTGTGCGATTCCTTGGCTTCCCCTTCTTCTCAGCCCAGAGGAGAAGGAGGAGAAGTCTCGCCTCCCCCCCACTACAGATGAGCCAAAAATCCCACTCCGGATTCCGTTTTTCCTGGCAAGTTTTAGGATGTGTTTTTGGTTCAAGGGTATGAGCTGGCTCCTGCGGTTCCCTTTCCGGAGGGCTCGGATCTGGTGCAGGTTTTCAGCTGGCTTCCTTACACCTTCCCTCATACATTTATTTGCATCGTTCACTTCCAGTAGTTGTGAATTTCCAGCCTGCCTCTTGGACATGGATATAACACTGCTATAAAAACACAGCGTCAAGGAGACACCGCTCTCCCACGGGCAGGCTTGGAAGCGATTTTTCCAGTTCTCGCATTGTCCGTATTGACCAAACCCTGGCGTTTGCCTTTAGAGGCATTTAATGCACGTATCATTGCCATTTTCAATGATCAGAATTAGGAGGACTGGTTGGTAAATCAAAGAACTAGGTGCACAGCACGACACATCTTCGACCGTTTTTAGTCTGTTTTTTACAAAAGCCTTGAAATTCCTGCTGAAGCTGCCTTAATTTAAAAATCAAAGTTTATTTATAAGACTCACCTCTGTTTTACGAGTTTTGGAACGATTTATTTATCCTCCTCTCACCGAGCTGTGAAGTAGGTGCTGTAGACATGGAAATATTTATTCTTGTTGCTGAAAGCATGTTCCTGTGTTCCGTATCACGTTATATTCATGTGGTTTGTACCTCAGTGCTTATTTTCGTTTCCTTTTGTTTTTTTCCCTCCTTTTAGAGTGCAAAGCAAAACTGAACCTCGGGATAACCGCAGTGCCCACGACCCCCCTACCTTTGGGCAGGTAATCCTAAACTCCCAGAGATACCAACCAGACTAGTCCATTGCAATTTCTATTTTCTTTTTTCCTGTAAAGAATTCCTATTTATGATCTTTTTCGTGTTAAAATGCTGAACTTCGGAAAGCTCTGAGTATCTCTTCAAAAATGTCACTAATGCGAAGTTCAGAAAAAAAAAATGTTGAAGTCTGGACATGCTTCCCGGGTCTTGGCATCTCCTGTCTTGTCACCTGCTGGAGCGCCACGGCTTTTGGTACCAAATTAATGTCACCAGTGGTGGCAAGGCGCAGCGCCCGGGTTCAGTTTTGTCCCCTGCGCCGTCCTGGCGGAGCATCCGCCGTCCCCACCTCGCGCTCCGGGGTGCAGAGCGGCGCCGGGCACCGCGCGCGGCCGCTGTCCCCGGGGCCGACGTTTGCACTTTAATAAACTCAGAGATGAAACGAGGCGAGAGCGTCAAATCCTGCACGTCACGGCACGTGGCGGAGTGTTTTGTAGGCGTTCTGCAAGGGAATTTTCTTGCAGAGCAGGAACTCAGCGGTCTGTCCATATAAATCTGGGACTCAGAGGGATGCAGAGCGGATTAAAGCCCTTCAGAGCGCTCGGAGGAGCTCCCGTCCCCGTCCCCAGGCTCCTTTCTGCAGCACTTCTGTGGCTCGGGACCCGGGTGCACCCTCTGCTTCAGCAGGTCAGAGCTGCGGGCTCCAAATGGAGCCTCCAAACCTCCAAACACAGAGGATCGGGGGGTAAAAATCCCCTCAGATGTAGCACAAACTTTGAGTTGTTCGGGATGTACAATTGGGCAAGGCTATTAAAAAAATTAAATCTAAAATTATATATTAAAAAAAGGTATTTACTTTCCAAAGAGGTTTTTAGCTTCTTGGTGCTAAGCTGGTGGTTTAGCTGGGGAACTTCATGCAAGCTGCAACACATGGAGCATTTCTGTCTAAAATACTGAACTTGGGAAGGCTCTGAGTGTCTCCTCAACAATATCATTAATGGGAAATTCAGAAAAAATGTTGAGGTCCAGACATGCCTCAGGTCAGCCCGTCCCACACCAGGTGTTGTCCTTAGGATCACGTTGGATCCTGCCCTTAAAGACGAGTAGTTTTAAGTGCACGACGAGGCTGCCCTTACCCTTATAACTTGCATTTTACTCTGGCGGAGATGAACTGATTTAAATTGCAAGCATCCTTTTTTAGGACCTTTTTAAATATTTTTAATGACTTTTTAGACGTCTCAATGACTTCGCAATGGAAGGATTTTTTCCTGGGCCAGCTTAACACGATCCCCAACCAATCTCATTAAACAACACCTTTAAAAAGACACAAAATAAAAAGCCCCCGCAGCTAATAGCAGATTTTCCTGCAGTGTTTACCAAGTTCATCACAACAGATCCAGCACTTAGACCGTAGCATTAGATGGAGAGGAGGAAGAAGAGGGAGGTGAGGAAGGACTATAAGTCCCGGTCACAAAACATGCACTTTTCGCTCCCCAAATAACCCATCTCGCCTGCAGAAGCCTAAATATTTGGGCTGGCAAGCTCGCAAAGCTGAGCATGCTTAAGGGCATTTTTTCCCCCCCCTTTTCTCTCTTCTTGCAAGTATGGATAGAGGCCAACGCACTTAATAGTAACCACATGGCAAAATAAATAAGAATGCCTGTATAGACTTTAAAGCAAATGTTAAATATTAGCCCTGTTTTTCTGACGGCCCTGTGGCAAACAGCGTTTTTATTTTGCTGTGTTTTCTTAAGCCTGGGACATTTAATAATTTCTAATTAAACCCGCTACATTTTTTTTAGATTATTTATGAGCAAACCAATACGGGCTCCTAAAAAGCACTGGGGAGGGGTAGGGGCTGCATGGCACGGTCACGCTCAAGCGTGCTTCTTCCAAAACCATGTAAAAACACTACAAAAAAAGGAAAAAAAAAAAACCCACATTTTTCTTCTTTTGAAATGGGATGCACCAAAGAGAAACCCTTCACGACTTGTGTTGCCCTTCCTGCTTGGAGGAGCCTTTTCCTTAAAACAAACAGCGCCTGTGGGGCTGCTCCCCGCTCCGGGAAGCCGGGAAGCTCCCGCATAGCTGGACATGCGAAAATAAAGTGTTTTGAATGAATCCTCTATGTGCTCTCGCCTGCCGCTGTCGAAGAGCAACGAGTCAACCTTTCCGCCCACGGAAGGTGTTTAATGCAGGGAGCCCGGCGCTAAATATTTGTTGTCCTGACACCCAGCGTCCTAATTTGCTGTCCCAAAATCAAATTTAGACCGTGGAATTTTCAGAGGGCCCTCCAAGTTGTTTGGGGGGTGAAAATAGCAATTCCAGCGCTTAACAGAGAGCGGCGAGATGGGCGCTGAGCCGCTACATGGGTGAATTTGGCCCAAATGAGGGTTTTTCCCATGCAAATGCAGAGTATTTTCGCACCTTCCCACCTTACTAGAAAGGGAGAAACCCTCTAAATAACCAATGGCAAGAAAATCATCGGGGACACCTTCTAAAGATCAGAAAAAAAGGCAACATCTCTTGCATGTTTGATGATGCAAGTGTAAAAATAAATGTTTATTTGCATTGCCAGGAGCTCTCCCGTTGGCACGAGGGCTCCAGGCTGTTTTCCAGGGATGCTCCACGGGAGGACACCGGCGCTTGGGGCGATCAGCAGGGTCTGTTGCAAAGAGCATGCAATGGTCATGCAAAGAAATAACGTTGCAACAGGGAGTGGAGGGATGTAGTTTGTTAACAGGACGCCCATAGCGTGAACTACATTAGCAGCAGATGTAAACAGGACAGAACTGAAGGCAATCAAGGCTCTCCACTCTATACCACTCATGGATGGACAGAGTTGGGCTTTTTCTACCCCAAAATCAGACTGGAATTCTGCATATCACTGTAACACTCTACTAAACCCAGAAATACTCATTTAATATTTAATACTGGCCGTTTACATTAACTTCCCCCTAGTTTTGGTGCTTTAACTTCATTCCTATAGATCTACAATATCCATATATAGAGCAAGCCAAATACGCACCAAAATAAATAAAACGTGAGTTTACCTGAAGGTCAAGTGCTTCACTAGAACATACCCATCTAGGAGAAAGATTTTAAAAAATAATAATCAGCAAATTCTCCAGCAAATGAAGTTGGAGAAGCCAGGCACAAAGAGCGCCCTGTTGCTCCTGCAAAACGGGTGGAAAACAGAGGATTTCTGCCCACTTACACCTGCCCTCTGCGTTGCGGCAGATGACGCCGCTGCCCTCGGCGGTGTCGATGACGTCCAGGCGCTCGCCCGCTGCGACGGGCAGATCCAGCCGCCGCCGGCTGGGCACCGAGCGCTGCGCCACGGCCGCGCTCAGCACGCTGATCTCCTTGTCGTACTGCGGGGAACGCGGAGGAGAAGAGTTATTCCCTGTTCCCACCTGCCTTGGAGAGCCCTGGTGCTGCTGGAGCCATAAATCACTTGGAGACAGTTGAACTTTGCTAAAGAACTGATTAAGGTGATCAGAGCAAGAAAGACATATAATATACTAGATATAAAACATATACACTATATATATACTATATATAATATATAAAAATATACATGTGTATAGTATATATATAAGATTCTTGCAAATATATAAAGAAATTTCTTGCAAATATATAAATAAACTTCTTGCAAATATATAAATAAATTCCTTGCAAATATTGGAAAGGCAAAAGGGGGCTCCTTAATGCAACCCAGAAGATGCCCGATGAGCAGAGACTATGCCCTGCCAGCTGGACCTTGCTATAACCAATAACTTTCCCCAGGTATTTCTGAGCTTGACACAGGGCTGTTTTCTCCCTCTGCCACAGCAGATCCTGCTCTGCAGAGGGGCACGTACCATAAATGTTTCCCTGAACAGCTTTTCTTCTTGTGCCATCTTCTTGCTCTTTTCTGCACCGCACTCATTGACTTTGAAGATATTTCTGTATGGAGAGACAGGCACACGCGTGAGCTGCCTTGGATAAACCTCAGCATTTTAAAACCATGTTAAACAGCGTCCTGAAACAGATCTACAGACATTTATCCTGCACCATAAAATGAAAACCAAGGGCTTAAAATGGACTTAAGCAGTGGTCGAGGCTGGCCCTGGTCCTCAGGTGCCACTTTTGTGGCTGCTGCATGAGCTGTGGCATTAGCTTGAAGATTAAAACAGGAAGGAAATAAATGAGTAAATAAATAAATAAATGCCCCTGCAATAGATTATTCCCTTTTGGCTAACTTTCACCCAGCCGCAACTCGTCACAGCAGGAGAGGGACCAAGCACACAGCAAACAGCAACATCTCGGTGTCTCGGCTCAGCAGGGAGGTGCAGTGCCAGTTCAGAACGAGCCTTTCCAGGTATCTCCCATTTTTAAATCCCTTCCCCTGGGTACAAGATTGCTCTTTCTTCAGCAGGGGTGAAGGTGCCAGCCCAGCAGTGCACATGGGAATTGCAGTCAGCAGTTTCACCCCGCGCGCATTCAGACAACGTGAAAAAACACAGCGTGGAAATAGTGACCTCTCCACCTCATCGCTGCTCTTCCTCCGCTCCTTATCCTCCTTGGGCATCAGAAATCTGCGCTTCCAGTTCCTATATTTGTCCTCCTTCTCTCTGCAAGGCGGGGGAGAAGAACCACATCAAAATGAGCATTTTCCAGCAGAATTTCCCCCTTCCCGCAGGACCCCACAAAACCAGGGACGAACAAAGTTATTTTTATGCAAACACTGGCTGCAGCGGAGCCCGGCACACGGCACCGCAGCCGTCTGCCAGCAGGACACCCATGCTGTTCCCATTAGGGGTAATTTATCTAATGAGGAGCTTGCCAGAACCACACTGGTTGCGGGCGCTGATTGCTGAAGTTTGGCTATTTTATGGAAAACAATTTTTCGAGTGTTTCAGGGCGCAGCTCTCTCTGCCTCTCACCTGGCACTAGGCAGGGAGCATTGAGGGAGCATCTCGGGGTGCTGCTTGCTAGATAAACGCCCATGCAGGGGCCTCCGTTGGAGCTGGGGGTCCAGGATAGCCCTCAGCCCACGGGACTCATCGCTCTCCAGGTTGTCCTGGAGGACCGGGAGCCCCAAACGCCCCCGTGTCACCTCCCCATGGCACCACCGAGCCCGCACGGTCCTCACCTCAGCGCCGAGTGCCCGGCCTCGGCGTCGTCGTACGTGTCCTCCCGCGGGACGGCGGCTGCCACCGGCACGGCGAGGCGTTGGGAAAGACACTGCTGAGCGGTGCAATTCGGGGGGAAGAAGATGGGCAGGGCAGACGCACGTCTAGCGCTTACCTAAATTTGGGACCGAGCTGGACAGCAGTCTGAGGAGAGAAAGATGCTCTTAGAAACACACCTGCACATGGAACTAATTGGACCCCAACGGGTACTACGATATCCCCTCGGTGCTCACTCGCTGCACCAAGGCTCAGCAGTGCCCGGGTCTGCCGCAGCAGGTCCTAATGCGAGCGCAGAAGCAATTTTGGAGGGATTTTTCCACATAAAGCTGGTTCTTTACCCTCAGCCAGCCTGCTCTCTAGTTATTGCAAATAGGGAGGTTCAGATTTGGATGAGGAAGGAGTTATGCAACATTTTCTCACCTAAAGTTTTCTTTGAACCTGGTATTCTTCAGTTTAATTTTTTCTATCTTCAGCATGTTTCCAAACCTCTTCTGCTTTTCTGCCCTGTCCAAAATAAGAAAGAGACTTTAATTGTAAGAGGAATTAGGCCCTGAAGTATATGAGACCTGCAGAATCCCAGTTTCCAACCCTAATGCCACCACCCAGAGGAGTGATGGGCTCAACATGATGGAGGAAGATGATGAAATGATTAAAAGTTGAGCTCAAATCTTTTCCTTCGCCTTAAAATTTGCTCTGTTAACTGAAGCTGGACTTGCCTCCATCACAGCAGCATTCCCTTCTCTGCAACACAAATACAAAATGATCCAGGTCTATTCGGACCGGGATATATGGAGGTTCCCTGGCAGCACTTAGTGAACGCAGCAGCTTCGGAAGACTTCGTTTTGGGCCACCCTTCATCACACGGTTGTGCCACGCTGGCCCTCGAGCAGGACGATCCCTCCCTGCGCTTCCCTCGGAGCCTTCGGAAGGGGCCGCAAAGCCCCCGGGATTGCAAAGGGGTCTGCGGAGCAGCAGGATCCCCATGTGGGACACATTACACACGCACACGCACTATTAAAAACACTTTTGTGCATGAGCACAGCTAATCCTCTACATGGGCCTGATAGAAAGCTTATGTCAAGAGGGCCAGGGGGATTAAGATCCGGAATGGGGAACTCGGAGAATGCGGTTCCAGCCCAGTTTTGTCATGGAGCTCCCTTGCAGATACCACCAGGATCCCTGTTCTTCTATTTTTCCTTCAAATTAGCAATAAAGTTTAATTTCCCCCACTGCTCAACACTGTATTTCTGCAGAGGAGGTGCAGAATGGAAAAGGAGTGTGGTCTTCACGGCAGCACACGGCAACAAATAAGCAAAACACAGTAAAATGGCAAAAAAAAAGGGCAGGTTTGGGTGCTGGGCATGCTCTGTTTAGCTCAAGAGAAGGATTGCAAAACTTTCCAGGGCGTTTGGTGCAAGCAGAGGTAACTTGCTGTTAAGAAGGGCACTTCCAAGGAGGGAGAGAAAATAGAAATAAAAGCTTCCAGTCAGTATCTGGAAACCAGGAAATATGGCCAGGATTTGCAAACGGAGGCCAATAAACAGCAACTTACTCCACTTTAGCTGGATTCCCACCCACAGTCTCCACATCTTCATATGTTGCTTCGTAGTCTCCTGAAATGCAAAGCCAAGGAATGCCGATATCACGAACCCTGTTCAGTAGCGATGGGTCGAGTCCTGGTGGACAAGTTGCACCCAGGCCGTGCTGCTTTACCCCTGCAGAGCCTTCCAGGGCAGCCAAATTAATTCCAGGTTGGAGAAGTGCAAGGCTCCCCAATAGTTATAACAGGGATTTAGAGCAACCGGGCAAGCAGGAGCCTCTAGAGATGCCTCATGTCAAACGAAGGGTCCTCCTCACCCAAGAGGCACCTGCTCAAACGTCAACCAGCCCCAGCTCAGCCTTCCCAGCGCCAGGGAACTGAACTTACCCCTGTCTGGAGCCAAGGAGCTGGAGGTCTCCGAAGGGTGACGGCTACGAGACAAGAGACAGGAGCTGCATCCGTATCTGCGGCAGCTTCCCCAAGTCATCGGGTACCGGCGCGTACTCACAGGCTGCTTTGCAACCCCTCCACGTCGTCATACACATCCTCCGACGGCTGCAGGCGCTGCTCCGTGTCCCGGCTCAATTCTGTTCTTCCTGCTGGTTTTGGAGCCCCTAAATGCACACAGAGCACCAGAAAGCGTCCTTGCTTTAGAAGCCTTTCTGAGCAATACCTTATGTACAGGTTGCAGGAGCTCTGAGCCAAAAGCTCCTCACCCAAAGACATCCCAAGAGATTATCCATGGATGTTCACAGAAGTGATGAGGGAAGGTTTATGGATGGTAGAACTGCTAAGATCTAAGCAATGGGCCAGTCCCTTGGGAATATGCCTTTAAATAGATGTGCTGGCAAGGAGATAAGGTGAGAGATTCTCCCCAAAATGTATTCATTTCATCATGTGATGAAGATAGGAGAGACAAAATAGGTGCAATAGGTGCGCAACCAAGCAAACAGAAAATTTCTATGAAATGATTTAAAATAAAAAAAAAAATCCCAAGGACCAAATCCATATGAGCAGTCCCAGCCATAATGAATTTAGAAGCTGCAGAATCATGTTCAGCAGGAGGAAATACGACTGGTTTTAACTGTGCCAGCCCTGGGCTCTATCTCAGAGCATCCTGACGGGCAGGGGAGCCCAAGGTCAGGTACCAAAACAGTAAAAACCAGCTCATTGGAGGCACTAAAAGGACAGAGCAAGGAGCCATCCGTCTTCATGAGGGGCAGGGGCACGGGGAGGCGTCAGGCTCTTGTCCCGCTCACGTGCGTCTCCACCGCAAGCCGCAGCCAGACATGCTGCTGAGACCCCATGAATTACGAGGAGCAGGAGCAGCGGAGATGGATTTCAGCTCTCGCGGATAAGGGCAATCTGCTAGAAAAACAAACACCCCGCTCCGGGTTATGCAGATGGTTAACCAACTTAGGAAGCTATTTGCAAAGCCAAAATAAATGATTCAGACCAGAATACAAATGTGTGCGCAACCTTTTGCCCTGGTTTAACTCAATCGGTTCAAGAGTTGCGTCCAAATTTAACGTCTTTTCCATATAGAAGAGACATTTGGGCAACAGACGGGCCCAAGGGGGCTCTCTAGAAACCCCGGGACACTCACAGGGTTCTGCTCCATCCCTCAGCAGCCCTTGCAGGGCAGGATGATCCATAGTCCAGGCGCTTGGGGCATCTCCATGCTTCACTTGTGGCACCTTCTTCCCACCTCCTCCATCTTCCTTGGGTTGGGCACTGGGAATCATGTAGTCGTTCCCACCTATCTGGGATCAGACGTGCGATTCAGGATTAGGACGTGTGATTAGGAACAGATTCCTGGAATAAAAGTTGCCTCCCTGTCTAGTTCCAGGCTAGAACGGTTTCACACTCTTTCCCAATGGGAATTTTTAATAGGTCTAGGTGTTGCTTGGCAACTTCAGATGTCTTCTAGGTAGTTTCAGCTACACAACAGGCAGGTAGAAGAGAAGATAGAAAAAGGAGATGATTAAGGACTAAATATTTGCATGTCTTTGTTGAAGAGATGAAGAGCAGAAGGGGAAGGAGCAAACTGCATTGACTATTAAAAGGAATCTCAGGGGCACAATACCTTGAATATCATCTTTGCCTGCTGTTTCTCTCTTTCAAGTCTTCTTTTTTCCTCAGTTTCATCCTTGACAGCATTTCCAGGACTGAAAATGTAGGCAATGACAATGAACTCAGAAGAGAGACCCTCCAGCAAAGTCACAAGGAGATTTTGTACGACTGCATCTAAATGGGCAGCTCATTTTCCTTTTGACCAAGGTTGGAGTTACCTTAACCACCAACTAGTACCAACCAGTACTAGAAACCAGGGCAAAGCTAGACCTAAAGGACACCAGTTACTTGGGGTCAACTTTTGGTGAGACAAACCGGGATTACAGTATTTTCTAGGAGCAGGAACACCCAACAGTTTGTCCATGGTCATATCAGTCTCATGGGCCACACAATTTTGCTATCTAGGAAATAAAATGCAGCAATGGGAGAAAAAAAAGAACAGAAAAACAGAGTAGGTTTTCTCAGACATCACAACACATCTCAGGCTAGAAGTGAGCCCTTTTAGCACACGCTTCTTCAATCTATTGAAAAAAAACAGCAAGTGCTTTTAATTACTGTTAATTACAGTAATTAAACACTGTGAGGAGTTGGAAGCATCATTTATGTTTGTCACAAGTGAGGTGAAATTCGGCGTCGTCCTTGTCTTACTGCACCGCTTTGGACTTGAGACCAGCTCTCCCAGTATCTTACTACTCTTTTCTTATGCTGAAAAAGGTCAGGTTTGAGTATGAAAAATCAATTTATTTTTTGTGTCAGAGGAAAGCAAAAAAAATTCCTTCAATGCTTTGAACTGAAAACAATTTTTGAGACTTGCATGCCAGCACCGAGCAGTACGAGCTTCTACAGTGGTCATATCCTGGTCATGAAGGATTTGATGAGCGTTACAGTCTTTTTACCCTAATGGAGTTTAGTCTCAGGGTGGGAAGAGAGAACGGGAGAGAAAGGATAGGAAATTACCTGGATTTGGCAAAGAGAACCCCCTTCTGCTCCTAGAACAGAGAAGAGGAAAGCCTTGAGCCTCCGCACTTCTTGTAACAGAGTCAAACTTGTAAACAAGGCCCCTCCTGTATTTAAATTCTAGTATTTAAAGAAGTATTTCTTTAGAAAGCCCAAAAGCGTTTTACATTTGGAATAGTCATCAGACAAGGATATTTCCCCTACTTGCCAGGGCAGGGGATAGACATGTTGATCAACTCTATAAGGATAATATGAAAGCGCAAGGGCTCGGTCCAGTGAAGTTACTCATCAGCATGAAAGCAATTCCAGGCTGGAGAGCTTACAGAAGAGGAGGAAGAGGGGTGGTTTATTACTTAAAATATATATTTTTTCCAACCTTCCATGAAATAAGAATACAGAGAAGCCAGAGCACCTCTCCAAGAAGAGCCAGGACGTATCCTGCAGCAAAGAGATCCTTGCAGAAAGGAGCAACACCCTCTACGATCTTCCCTGCAAAAATTGTCTTCACTCATGGAAGAAAAGCTTGGGAAGCTCCCAGAATTTTGCTGTCGAAGGATTACTAGCAGCAACCTGCCCTTGGCAGGAGTCTCCAGAACAACCCAGTGCTGTTTCCCCTAAAGAATTTATAATCTCCTTGATAGACATGCTTGGCGCGCGCTCGGTCTACCACCCACATGCAGACAACATTACTCCTTTCATACGTGTTTGCAGGGGAAGTCAAGGCAACTGGCTCTCCTCCCTGAGTGCGTTTGGAAAACCTCATTAATTCTCATGCATTTCTGCAATTTCTAATTTATTCTTTCGGAGACTTTACAGACAGAAATCATAAAGATATACTTGGCAGGCGCCAGATACAAATATTAAAAGTTTCTAAAGAGGCAAAGCGTAGTCAAGTCTGAAAAATCAAGACAGGTTGGGAGGAAACCTACCTTGTCATGATCTGGAGGCTCCTGCTCAGGTTCTAGGGGAGAGATATTAGAACAGATAATGCTTTTTAGTCTGCTTTAAGGTCAACTTTAAGGTGTACAACTCAATGATGCTGCATGCTGAACAACTGGACACATGGGTAGCATCTCATCACTTTTCCCTACTGCAGTTTTACTAAGGTCTTAGCACCAAAACACTAATTTCTGTGCCCCAAAGCCCTCATACCCTGCCAGTGCTTGGAGGGGAAGGTGGGGATAGTCATCTATGGTCACACAGACTGAAGCACAACTGTGTTTCTCTGCTTGAAGGACCTATATTACTTCCTTTAAAGGCTGTATCCGAGGCAGTAAGTGCTCAGGCTGGAATTCTTGCCTTGGGAAGCACCTCGATGGGCACACGGGCTCGTGGAGATCCCAGGCTCATTGAGGTACAACGCGGTGTCTTCATAATGATGCTGCTCTGCAGGTTCAGCACTGAGGGGCAAGAGGAAAGAGAGAAAAGGTGGGGTTTTTTTTCTAGACTTTGTAGAAATCAGACAAAATATTGCATTTTGAGGACAAGAAATCAAAGTACTTTGATACAGTATTTACTAGAAATAGTGGGATCGGGAATTTCTAGGAGAGAGGGGAGAATGGCGCCAGATAAAGCAGGTCTCTTGGTGATCTCCAGCCACCGCATTTTGAGCCCTGCAGACCTCCTCGGTCCCCCCCAACCCACCACGCCCTTTGGGGGGCACCGAGGAGGTCTGCAGGGCTCAAAATGCACCCTGGGACCTTCACCTACCGAGCTGCTCTGCTCATTTTGAGGCTCCTCCCTGGGAATTTCAGCCCCCAGAATCCAATCATTCCACTCCTACCTGGAATTCTCGTTCCGCTTTTACCTGGAATGCATTTATACAGCTTCCCCGGGTTATCACGTGGCTAATATTTAACAAGAAAATTACCGTAAAGCCCACAGCACAAGTATTAGGGTGAGATAACTAATCTTGCAGCAACGCATTGCTAGGCCAACTTCCCCGTGGGGCATGACAGTTATAATGCCACCATACGGCACGTCCCAGAGAGCTCTCCTTCACTTGCAAAGAAAACTGAGTTAATTTATAAGCTTAAAAAACACCTATATTTTAGGCAGATCTCCTCTGAAAAGTACAAGTTAGAAGTTAAACAAAACATTACCCTACACTGTCATGAACATGTGGAAAATACAGTGTATTCTGTTGCAACAAGGGTTCATTGTGCACGGACAAGATCTTAAGAACTTGGCCTTTCCGTTGTTTTAATTTGCTCATTCTGCCTCCCACTTTCACACAGATATAGTCTCACATCCAAGACAAAATACACACAGGAATAACTCTCTTCAAACCAGAGCTGCCCACTTGCTGTTTGCTGAGTAAAGAACCAGGAACACCATGTAACTCCTTATGACAAGTCATAGACATTCCAGAAAAAATTGCGATCCCCTGTGTACACACACTATCATGCTTATAAGATTTTTGAGCAGTTTCAGATATTTGCTGTGTAAGAACCAGATTCGAGCAGTTCAGGGGTCGGTTTTGCACCTATTTGGCAAGCTCTTGCCCCAGTTCAGTGCTAAAACCCTCTTTAGTTGCTCTGCTCCTCTTCCTTCTCTGGCATCTCAGCCAGGTCCTCATCCACATTTTGCTTTTATTCCACTGAAGTGCCACTACCAAGAGGGTATCAGTAAGATATAGGCCAGAATGTGCATTTAAATATGCCAGGAAATCATGGATTTCTCAATCAAGCCCCTTGCACGCAGCAGCCCCGGTGCAGAGACGTTCGTCACCGTGTCCTGTGCCAGCCCTGACCCCGCAGTGACGGGCATGGGGACAAGCGCTGCCGCCGGGGAGGGCTCTGCTTGCTGCATAAACACCTGCAAGAGCAGAAGCCCGTCCTGCTGCCCGCCAGCACCTGCTGATTACGCTCGGGCTTTGTTTCAGCAACAGCGCTCAAAAGCATCTCTTTTCTGCAAACACCAGCCGTGAGTACAGGGCAAACAGGAAGGGAGAAACGCACAACGTGTGGGTAGCGAGTGATGTTTGAAACCACACTGTTAGATAGAAAAGACACAGCGTTTTCCTTGCTACCTGCTAAATGAGACCCAATGACACAAGTCACCCGTAGGGCAGAGCTTGGAGGCTGGAGGAGGAGGGAACAGGGACAAAACTTGGTGTCGTAGAGATAGGTCATCTCAGGAAGCCTCAAGGAGGCTCCGAGGTCACAGCAAGAGGCACAAGAGCCGTGTCCTGGGCAGACACAAGCATCTGGCTTTCAAGAGACCTCTGAAATGGGGCTCCAGACTCTGCCTTACATAGGAGGCACCACCAACATGGGGAGCTGGAGATGCTCCTGCTGCTACGAGCCCGACTTATCCACTCACCTTCCAGGAGCCGCAGGATCCTCCTCCTCCGCAGCTGCACACAAACAGAGACAAGGAGGAATTCAGTGTTTGTGCTGCCCACAGCACCTCTCTGCAGCAAACAGGGCTGGGTGACAAGGAGGTGGGACAAGGAGGACTCGTCCTTGAGGTTCACGCTGGCATGACACAAAATACCCAGCACCATCAGTGACGTTATCTCATGTTCCCTTCCAGGAGATCAACGACTGAGCAATATTGCAAGAATAGGGAGAAGATGACACAGGAACATAACTAGTTTCATTTGTCACATTAAAATATCGAGAAAAGGGCAAGTATATCCCAAAAGAGTTTTGGGAACATGTTTTCTCTTTGACCATTACCCTGAATAGACCAGTAAGCACAGCAAAGCCAACAAGATTTTAGCCCAGCACCGTCTCAAACGTGCACGCATTTCCTTCTGACTTCAGCAAACGCTGTCCTTAAATATCTGGGGATAACTAAGCCCGTATCTACAAAGAGGCAACATTTGGCAGCTTAATAAGTCACCCAGAGTATTGTATTATGCAACATCAGTAAGTTTTTATTATGAAGAACTGAAATTTTGGCGTTTCTTCATGTTGGAGGACTTAAAGATGTTGCCTCTGACTGTATTTAAAGCATAAAGGGGGGATTAGAAGAGCAGTTTCTCCTGATTTTTTGGGGGCTTCCCCAATTGCATTCTCGGCAGTGCTGGAATCGCACATGGAAGCAGAGGGATAAGGATCAGCTGGAGGCCGAAGCAGCTGCTCTGGTTTTACAGGCAGCTGTAAAGCGCTCAGAGCACTCGGGTGCTGCAGTCCATGGGGAACGGGGTTTTCTGTACTGTGGATGCGACCCAATGTGGAAAAAAAAACATATTTCTTTTCCAAATTAATAACTTTTCTGAATTAAAGCTCATTTTGGGCAGAAAGACGAGACCGGTCACTTACGTCGTCCCTCCCATGCGCGGGCAGGAGGCTTCGCACTGCAGAAGGCGCCCAGGTCCACGCGCGGCGGCCTCGCGGGCTTGGCAGGCGCAGGACCGAGGGAGGCGGCGGGGGGAAGCGGTTTCCTTCTCGGCAGGCTGCTCCGTGCAGCTCCGGGTGCTCTTCCCGCTCCGGATGCAAGGCAGGGAGGCTCCGGCTCTGCTTCAAAGCACCAGCAGGCGGTTATCACCCCCATGCAAGGAACCCCCCACGCAGGATCATTTATTTCTTGTTGTCCGTGCGCTCCGGGGAAAGAAACCCTGCAAGGAGGCTGCACGCGCCGAGTTCGCGCAGGGCTGTCCTCCCGAAGAGCAAAACCTCTGCAGATGTTTGTAGGTCTGCATGACACCAAGCCACACGGCATGGGCACATTCATCTGCTCTTTCCTGCTCATTGCTAAAGACCAAAGCAAAACAAAGTTCCAGACACTCCTCCCTCATCCCACCCATCATCCAGCTCCTGGAATTTGGGCAATTCCTTTTAAGCTCCTCAAAGAGCGTTTTGCTCATCACTGCTTGCTCCATCGAACAGTGGGGATGGGGGACCCTCACTTTATCCAAGCTTGGGGCTCTTTGGGGCTGGTTTCCCATCTTCAGGCTCCATCCCATGATCTAACCCGACCTCTTGTTTGGAGGGTCCTGACTCATAGCAATATTTCACCCCAACACCCTGAGCTGTATCTGCTGCCACAGAGCGAGCGCTTTTATGAGGATGCTCCTTGATGCCACCAGCAACATTCCCAGACGGAACCCAAGCCACCTCTCCCAGCAGGAGGAGAGCGCGGCGCCATGTAAGATACACATACATATATTCATAGCTTTAAATATTTATATGTTTGCACGCTTAGTGCTAAGGATTGAGCTTCCCCTACCTTGCCGGTGTCGAGGGAGCGCTCTCGGTGCCGGCGCATCCCAACCCGGCTGGCAGGAGCTACTTGCAGCAGGGTTTTCCGCAGCCAGTTGGTCGCAGCTCCGGCACCTCCTGGGCGCACGGGGCAGAGCTGGGGCCGGGGACGCGGCCGTCCCGCTGCCACATGGCGCGTCCCGCTGCCACGCAGGGCAGTCCAGGGCTTGCTCGCTCTGAGCCGTCCTCATCCCCGCGCCACCCGTGGTGGCCAGAGCGCCCGCGGCCCGTGGCATCGGGCGAGGCGGCACGTAAATGTTGGCTCCCCGCTGGGTTGGGAGCGTTGCGCCGGCTTTTTCGGTCCGGGATAAAGCGTTTTCCCACATCTGTAGGGCATGGCGGAAGGCGTTGGGGGATGGAGAAGCCTCCGGATCTTGCTGCTTGGTGCAATAGGGCGGTTGAGGTTTTGGGGAGCTGCTCTTGGGGTGGTTCATCCCTTCCTCCAGGATGTTGCCTCTCTGCTCCTCGTTCTTCCCCTTCGGACCCGCATTACCACGTCTGGCTCTTGCCTGCACCAAGGGTTTGCCCCGCACCAGTCGAGAGGGTCCTCGAGGCTGAGGAGGGAAAGGTTCATTCCTGCCTTTTGATATTACCATTTCTCCCCTATCCAAGGGCTGGGAACCGGCAGCATCCTCGGTTTTGGAGCCCGGCGTTCGCGCGGCTTCCGCGGACGGTGGCACCAGCTTCTCGTGCGCCTGCAGCAGCTGCCTGGAGAAGGTGGCGTCGCCCTGAAACTTGGCGCGGAGGGCCCTGAAGTCGGTGCCACCTTCCTAGGGGGGAGAAGAGCACAAAAACGCCCGTGGTCAGCAATGGGCAAGTGCCAGGGCCTTGCAGAAGGGAGCGACGCCGAGGGCACACAGGATAGGAAAGCAGGAGGGATGGATTAGACATCATCTGCTCAAAATAACCCTGGGAACATCAACAGAAGCCTCTTCCTCAGCTCCCATGGGCAGTTTCAGAGCCTCAAACAGCAAAAACGGGAGCCAGGAGGGGCTGTCACCTGCAGGACACCGGGAACAGCAGCCACGGGGCACCTGGGCACCCACCACAACACAGTGATGAAGTTCCCCCTTTTTTCCCCACCAAGGCATCTCGCCATCCCGCACTGAAGAAACCGCCGTGCCTGCAAAACCAGGGCTTAAACTCAGCCCCGGACTGAACTGAGGAGAAAAATATGAAGCAAAAATTTATGAGCTACTTAAGTCCTCGAACTGCTCTATAAGTTTTTACACGCCGTGATTGCATTAGGTGCTCTGCTCCGGCAGCGCGGAGAGCGGCAAGGAGCTGTCTAATGAGGAAATTGGAAAAAATTATCTAGGACAGAACTTCGTTATTCCGAAAAAAGCCCCAGCCCTAAGTGTTAAGGCAGAACAGATGAATAGCATACTGAGGTTTTATTGCGTTTAATTGCACAATTTATTAAACACTGACAATTTCTCTTGAATAACCTCTTTCACTAACTTTATTGCTTTCACAGGGTAGTGCATGATGTAAAGAAACAGCCCCTGGAGGAGAGGTTTGAATTGCTCTAATTATATTTCATATTAGTGGTCAGCAGCGGGATGCGGGGTAAGCTGCCCAGACAGGCTAATCTAGAAGAGAGCCTATGGGGAACGGGAGGTTCAGAAGCATACGGAGGATGAATCACACTTGGAAAATAAAATAAAATAAATAAAAATAAATAAAAATAAAATAAAATAAATAAAAATAAAATAAAATAAAGTAAAATAAAATAAAATAAAATAAAATAAAATAAAATAAAATAAAATAAAATAAAATAAAATAAAATAAAATAAAAATAAAATAATTGCACCTATGGCAGAGCCCTGCAGCCGTGCCAGCCAGTAAATGGAGCGGAGCAGGGTGCCCTGACACCGTTGCAGCGCAGCGGGTGGGGAGTTCGGTCTCATTTCCTTCTCGTTGCTGTTTTTTATTTGCAATCCCTCCTCAAGGAAACCTTGGGACAAGAAGCCAGGTTTCGGGCAGGCCTTTCCTTGCCCCTTGCAGGGCAGAGACAGCACCTTGGCACGGCCCTGCCTGTAGGTAAACGGCAATCGGTGCCGGTCTCCCTTCCTTCCCTGCTTGCTTTGCTATTCCGATTGCCGGAAAATGATTTTTTTTAAAGCATTTTGTGTGATTAACTGGGAGGTAACCCAGGGCCCTCCGCTAAAATACATCTTTCCAAACTGTTCCCTGCAAATAACGTTTGCATTTGGCAAAAGGAGGGAGCAGGAAGCTCCGGCCAAGAGCGCTCGAGCGCTCCTGAGCTTTCTGCAAACACGCAAACCCACCGACCTGCTCCCAAAACCGGCCCGTTCGGTGCGTTTGATCCCGGGTTTTGCAAGCCGGCGGCTCTGGGTCAATGTTTAAGCCCGTGACGCCTGACGACTGCCCAGAGAGCCGGCCACTTTTCCCTGGAAAGGGAGAGGGCGCGCGCAGCTCATTGCACAGCCCGGAGAGAAACGGGGCCCATTGTTGCTCCCATTCCGAGACGGAAAGGCCAAAGGACCCCCGTGTTGAGCAGCATCCCACCGCACCACCCCGGGGCCGCCGCGCGGAGGCAGAGGATGGAGCGGCGAAGGGCGCGCGGGGGAGCGAGGAGCAGCGCCCCGGGGACGGGGACGTTACCGCGGCCATGGCTGGCGCCTCCGAGCGCTCCGGCGTCCCGCGGCGGCGGCAGGCGGAGCGGAGGGAGCGGAGGGAGCGGAGCTGCCCGCACACCTGGGCCAAAGGCCGGGCCAGCCCACGGGGAGGGCAGAGCTGCCACCCTGCCCGCTCCCGCGCACGCACCCGGCCTTCGCGTGCACAGCACAAGCACCTGCACGTACAGGCGGGCACGTACACGTACATGCATGCACACAGACATATACATGCATGCATACAGTGCATTTTTATATATGCATAAATACATGTATATGTTTTTTATAGCATGCACCGGTCATATGCAGCAGCGACACGTATACAGGCATATACAGGCATGCATGGATGCATATATGCATGCACATATACATGCATACATATAGTGAATTTTCATATATACATAAATACATGTATATGTTTTTTATAGCATGCACCAGTCTTACACAGCAGGAACACGTATATAGATATGCATATATACATATATGCACGCACATTTACAGCATATATGCATGCACATATACATGCATACATATAGTGCATTTTTATATATGCATAAATACATGTACATGTTTTTTATAGCATGCACCGGTCATACGCATGCAGGAACAAAAATACATGCATGCATATGCACATATACATGCATAGATATAATGCATTTTTATATATGCATAAACACATGTATATGTTTTTAATAGCATGCACTGGTCCTACACAGCAGGAACACATATACCTGCATCTATATGCGTGCATATGCACATATACATGCAGTTACATATACATATGCACTGTATGTATACTATGTATAGTATATGGTTGTATAGTATATGGTCATAATATACTATGTATAGTATACATATAGTGCATATGTATATGTAACTGCATGTATATGTGCATGCATATACAATACATATAGTGCATTTTTATACATGCATATATACATGTATATGTTTTTTATAGCATGCACTGGTCATACGCATGCAGGAACACATATACCTGCATCTATATGCATGCATATGCACATATACATGCATACATGTAATGTATTTTTTTTATATGCAATGTTATACATTTGATTTCATATATTTAATTTTTAATATAAAAATAAGATGTGCCCCAGGGGTAGATTCTTCCACATGGTCTCTAAAAACCTAAAAAGGCAAAGAAAGATACAGAAAGTGCTGACCCAGCACTGGCGCGCCCAGGAGCAGCCCCGACCCTATAAACCCAATGTCATATATTATATATTTGTCCTATAACGTGTAGTATAGCAGGTATTTTTTTTCTCCCGTATTTCACCATGGTTTCATGACAGACCAGAGGCCACGGCAGATGTTTGGGAGCATCTTCCAGTCCCCCGGAAAGGGGCTCAGCAAGACTTGGGAAGCTTTAGGGCAATTCATCTTCTTCTGATTTTTCTTCTGCATTTCGGTCCTGCCTGTGACCTCACTGTTGACAACAGCAATCAGTTAGCGACCCATTGGTGTCGGGATGGACCTGAAGGGCAGGTCCATATACCTGGCAAGACGCCTCCAAAGCAAAGCAAAGGGCAGAGATGCATCCCCAGCAAGGCAGCGAGTCTCATTCCTGCCTGGCATGTGGTCATATCCCAGCTTTCCAGCAGAGGGAGGGATAGGATCACTTGTTCGCTTGCAGAGGAGTCCCTCGTCCGCTCAGAAGCCCTGGAATTAATCATAAATTTAAGAAAACGCAGTATTCTTGATGCCTCTATAAAGCTTGCACTGAGCAGGACCGAGCACTGCTTAGGAGGGGGCTCTCTGCATGCAGCTCTCCCCCAAGTTTTAATATTGGCCTCACCAAAGCGCTATAGCAGTCAAGACCTCGTTAAAAATGTGCTGGGAGATTACATTGAAACTTCCTCCAAGGTCTCAAAAAAGGCAGTTTTTTGTTTCATTTCACTGCAAAATTACCCACGTTGTCCCTTTCTTCCTGTTCTGCTAAAACAAGCCCCAGGGTCATTCTGAACTTCAGTTATTTTAGAATAATGCAGTAACAGGTCCTTAGATTTTGATAACTTCCAACAGTGGCTACTGAAACGAGCACTGCGATTCATTTGGAGATTAAAAGCTGGGAGCTGCAGACACTTGCAATGCAGAGAAGTGTCCAAAGGTAACTTCCTTATTTATTTTTTTATTTATCTTACTAGCACGTAGTCACATTATAGGGGTATTTGTGCCTGTGTGCTCTTGCCTAGGGACCCATGGAGGGGACTTCAGTGACATGGGAGCCCATGGAAACAGGTACGGGGCATCTTGGGCTGAGGTGCCTTTCCAAAGGCCGTTTTCTCTCTCGCAACAGCTAGCAATGCAATATTCTTGCATTTTGACTGTTATCTTCATAATGAGTAGCCTGTGGTGGTGTTTCTCTGGTTGGCACGATTCTCCTGTCCTTATGCCACGTTCGTGTTGAGATCCCAACGGGAAAAAGCATCAGAGCCACCACAGCCAGATGGGTCACACAGCACATGGGAGAGGGCACAAGCTCAGATTTAGGGGTATCTTATGCCAGATTGGCTTAGAAAATAAAGATTTAGATTCTCATGTTGCCCATATAGGGCCAACTGAAAGCGATTTGGAGCCATGCAATAACTCACATTATCTTTGGATATGGGAAGCTCTGTTATAGGGATGGCAATACGGGAGAGAAAACGAATCAACATTTGACTATCCAGATGGCATGTGGCCTTTTCTGCTCCTTATAGCAGAATTCTTCATTAACCACCAGTGCTGGAAAGGTCTCCCTGGTCCAGGACCAAGCGGACACCAGAACCAGTGTTGTTGGACGGACGTTGAGGTGGGAAATCACCCGAGATTCCTCCTCATTCCAACTGGAAACACCAGTCACAGTAGGACTCATTTGACTTCCATGGGGAAACAGTTGCACGGGTTGATACATCCCCTCGCCAGAAATCTGGAAATTTGTCCCCGAAGGTTCAAGGCCTTCAGGATATGTCCTCATCTGCTGTGATTCGACCCGAGCCCTTGTCAATGATTTACTAGAGCATTTGAGGCTGGTGGGCTCAATACATCTTCCAGCAGCATCGACACCAAAGGTTCCCAAAGCCCAAAGCTTTCGGGTGCAGCTATTTGAGAGCAAATATTTCCATACGGAAGAGCAATGCGGTGGAGCTCGGACCACCTTCCTCCTCTGCTTCTCTCCTTCTGCTATTTAATGTCCCACCAGGCCATGGCTACGGCAAACAGCACGTTCACGGCGTTGCCTCCCCACAGGTAAGTCTCCTTCCACCTGATTTTACATAGAGAAATTGTGGTCTCCTCACTCAACCAATCAATTTTTGCCTTGACTTGAGGCATGGGCACAGGGTGCTCTCCGCAAACAGCCACCAGGAAAGAAAAAAATATTGGCAAACATTCAAACCCTGGTCTGGGCATTGTGATTCCTTCTTATATGAACCATTTGCACTTCATTTTTTTTGTTTTAAGAATGAATATTAAGCCTGCTTAAATGTCCTTATGAGAATTATTGTGCCATTTTCAGGAACTTGGAATTAATTCCTTATGAAAAATATTTACTTTAAAATCTCTTTTTTTTTCCTTTCAACTATTTAGCATTTAGCAATTTAAAGCTAGCAGTATTGCTCATAGAACATAAGTGCATGCACATAACCCAATTTCTAAGCCCAGCCAGATCTGTATATCTGTATTTTTCCCCTGAACAATCTTATTAAGATGTCGGAGTGTCATTTTGTCTTTGAAGGGAAGGAATAATCAAGTTACTCTTTCTAAAGCTGTGGTGTCATGATAGGAAAACGGTTGGATTTCTTCTGCAGCTGTTAATTTCGGGATTGTTCTAAAGGCAAATATGATTTAGAAGGATCAAAAAAAGGTATCGGTGATAACTGGAACATGGAGACAAGGAGAAGGCACAAAGAAAAAAAAAAACACGGTAGTGATACACTTAATTATGAAGGCTTACTCCGATAATCCCTTTTGAAAATGAACAAAGAGGAGATATTCGATGTTTGATGAACTTATCAAACACGGCAGAATAATGAAGAGGTAAATGGGAAATCCAATCGAAGGTGAAACAATTAAGCACTTTGTGGAGGATGCGGGCAGCAAATCCGCCTGTCAAGGGGGAAAATGTATCAATACCCACATGGATGTGGACCCACATCCATCGTCATCATCATCGTGTTTTGGCTTTCAATAACCCTGCAAAATATTTAGGAGCCTGTGGTAAACACAGAGTGGTGCTGGCGTGGCACACGCTGCTCCTCAGCACAAGGAACGACGTTGTGCAAATACAGATCAGAAAACTTGGGATTGAAACAGGGAAACGCAACAAGTGGCCTGGGAGGCGGGAGGGACCTTCTCCTGCTGCTGTGTATGGATATGGATATTCCACGCGGGTGTGGAAATCCTGATCCATGGGATGTTGTAGCAAAATACTGCTGCCATTCCTGCTTTTATAGCCTGTCTTTAATTTTTTGCCTCCTTTGCAGTATCTATGCGTTTCCCTTAGGCAATAGTCAGCTCCATCTCCTACTCACATACCTGCAGGTTCTGCCATTGCAGCTTGCTGCTAGGGCCATTCTGGGCTTCTCCACCCCATCCAGGACAATCCTGGTTGTGGATCAGCCTGGAGAAACACCTAATGGGAGTCCGGAACCATGCAGAAACAGCAAAGTCTAAACCAGGTTTCAGACCAAGCCCAAGACTGGGCTGGGCTGGGTCAAGCAATGCAGCTCCCACTGCACCTCACCAGCCTCCAATTCCCTACAAAATAGGTTCTTGTTGGAAATAAATACCCATATGGATCATTTCCTGCTGTTTGCCCCTGGGTCTTCTTAAAATACGACTTCAAAGCCCTCATCCTGCTATCTGTGACTCTCCTCAGCAGAACCAGCAGAGACGTTCATGCTCCGGCTCCTGTTGACTGTCAGCTAAGCCAGTGGTCCGAGTGGACTGATTGCTTTTTCTGCCAAGAGAAAAAAGTAAGGCGCCACCGTAATGTATTCATTTATCTTCAGATGTGTCTGTGATGGGGATGTACACACATTAATTATAAATATTATACATATTCATCACTCTGAAGCAGCCACTAAACTCATCCAAATATGATGGAGATGCTCTTGCTCTAGAGAGGCTCTTACTTAGCCTGGTGCAAACTAGGAATAAATTCACGTAAACCGGCAGAATTGCAAAATGCAGAATGGAGGCAAACGGGGGAAGAATCAGGCTGGAATATTTGGCCAAGACTTTCTCCCTTTTCTATCTCAGATTTAATTAAGTATCCCCTGATTCTTAATGCAAATGGAGAACGAATTCTTCAAATGAAAACAAATTAAAAGCAGCCTTCATTCAGCAGCTCCCGTTCTCAAATTTTGTTACCGTTTCACATATGTCTTCATAACTCAAGGGGTTATTTTCAAGCACCCAATGTAATTTTGCTTTTTACTGAGTTTACAACCCTATATTTTTTGTTCCTGCGCTACAGCCAGCAAATTTATTTGGCTCCTCTCTCTCTCGCTTGCTTTTTCCTTTTTTCCTCCCGCTCAAGGAACAGCAGTTCTCATTAATAATCCATCAGAAACGTTATGTTGCTTTCAGGATCAGTGCTGTAATTAGCCGCTGCGGCCATCGCATCCCATTACAGTCCGGGGCAAAAACATATGACACCGGTAAAATTTCATACGCCTGCCAACACAGGCACGATAAAAACACATAAAACACACACAAAAAGGGACAAATTCACAAAAATAGCCATTGAACTCATGAATTTAGCATTGCATCTCTGCGCTGGTGCAAGGGCCATCGCAGGGGTGCGGGATGTGGATGGGTTTTCTCTGTCGCCCGCTGCAGCACCGGTACCGGACGCTGCTGCGGCCCGCGCAGTTCGGGGGCCGGCCGTGCACGGGCCACCTGTGGGACGAGCAGCACTGCGGCGCCGGCGGGGGCTGCGCCGGGACCCCCCGCTGCGGGGACGACTTCCAGTGCCGCGAGAGCGGTGAGTGCCGCGGCCACCGCGGCCCGCCTAACCCCGAGGAGATGCGGTCATGTTGGGTTGGCCATCGGCAGCGTGATGGGGCTTACAGCAGCGCGGCTTTGGGTGATGGAAACATCTACCTGGATTGGTGGGATAGCTAAGAAAAGATCTTGGATGACATATCCTTTGTCCTTGGTACCAAAGCTACCCCAATAGTGAGACAGGGAAGCTCCCCAGGCTTGTCACGCTCAACGTCACCCAAGCTGGAGATGACCGTGAAGGTCTCACTTGGGCAAAACCCGTTCTGGAAGCGATCAGGAGCAGACGAGCTGTATTGAGGACGTGAGCAGCGTGCTCAGACGCATCGTTTCAGCCCCGTGGGTAGGGACACGTCACCTCTGCTCCGCAGGTCGCTGCCTCAAGCGTCACCTCGTGTGCAACGGCGAGGCCGACTGTAGGGACAGCTCTGATGAGGACAACTGCGAGGAGGAGGCGGAGGAGGATGGCGAAAGCGACTGCAGAAATCTGTTCCCTGTCCCGGGGGCTGAAAAAGCTTCCCTAGGGTGAGTAATTAACCAAAATCCACCACTCCCACAACCAGGGCTTTCATATTACTCTTTCCAAGTAATATCAGTGTTGAGGGGAGGATGTACGAGGTTTCATCCTCCAGGTGTTGGACACCAAAGGCACCACCATGAGTAAGAGCAGTGGAGGCAGCAAGGACCGTCCCAGCTTTTATTTCATGCTGTGCCTCAGATTTACTGGTTGACCTTGTCCCCTATGAGCCATCCTCTACCTCTGTCTGCGTTCTTTATACTCAGTAAAAATATATCCCCGCTTCCTGGGACTGGTTATCGCGCAACTTTCTCCAGTTAATGAAAGCAATATATTAAGTGAAACTGTAGCTTTGGAGAGGAGCATCCTGGAGGCTCACACCTTTGAGGAGAAATTCCTACTCCGGGATTTAGGATGCCAAACCACAGTTTGGAGGCATAGGCTATGAGCTCCGTGTGAATATATGCAGTATTTATTCCTAAGCACGTAAAAGTTTTGCTCTAGCCAGTGCTAAATGCCAGCTAGGTAATCCATGGAAAGCAGCAGCTTGGATAATTTAAAGGCAAATGGTCTACAGTGACATTTCTGTTTTAAATCTTGTGTTTCAACCAAAATGCTGCTTCGTTTCATTTAAAGAATGTGGGCTACAGTATGAAAATGCAGTTGACTCTCATATAACTCCCCTTTTGGCTTGACCCAATGCTGTCTGGACTCAATGAAATGGATCTCTGGTCCAGGACCTGGCAGGATCTATCAAAGTTTATCGTGTCATAAATTTACTTTTACTGCATTTAATGCTTCACTCTGATTTGGTTTGTGCTGCAAAGCACACAACATTTAAGCTTTAAAGGGGATTCCTTGTTTTAGGGAGTTATGTTGCTGTCTTGTTCAAATAATTCCTGTATTTTAGGTCACCAAATCATAGGGAATACGAAGGAAGAACCAGGATTTCAGAGAAGATTTCAGCTCTGATGGCTGGAGAGCAGCCTGCACATGGAGGGAGGGCTCTAACCCCACTGAGAAATGGGAACATTATTAAGGCAGGGGACGACACCGAGATATTGCAGACAGAATTAGCGGGGGTGATGGTGGCGAAAGGAACTAGGAGTCCTAGGTACCCCTCTAAATGCCGTTTCCTTTAAAGATTCAACATCCTAACGCAGGAAGAGAGGCTCCCTGTCTACGACCCTAGTTTTTTTGGCGGCCAATGCGAGTCTGTTTACAACGGCGAGTGGCGGGAGCTGAAGTACGACGCCGCGTGCGAACACCTCTACTACGGGGACGACGAGAAGTATTTCCGCAAGCCGTACAACTTCCACGTGTACCAGTTCCTCGTAAGTGCTCCAAATCGGGCAAGATTTTCCCAGTGAAACCCCAAGATTTCTCTGAATTTATTACATACATCTTATCAGGAGAGAATTCACTACATATTCAACTTATTTCATCTTATTTCAACTTATTTTTCTCCAGCTATCCCCAGGACAGCAGTTAATTGATAATATAAATGCAGTTTTCTGGCACACCAGGGAACTAACGTGCTCTATCACCCAGGCATCCTCACTGCTTACTCTGGCCTAGACAGAGGCAGCAGAAATAGGTTTTTCTCTAAATTCTGCTATTACTGAGATGATGAACTCGAACAAGCCACTTGTCTCTCTAGGGGTTAAGATGGTCATTTGTAAAATGGGAGCAATTCAACAAGTTCAATTTCTGAAAGCACCTCAGGTCTGTGATAGGGCTAAAAAGGGGCACAAACTGGATTCTGAATGAGGCCAAGTTCCTGGAAGTTCTCACGGTTCATCACAGCACTGTGGGTTCCTCCTTGTGGATGCTGGAGATAGAAATTTAAGTCCTGTTTGGTCCAAGCGGAACATTTAACTTTAACGAACACGTCTACCATGCATCTCACAAGGCCACGTTCCTAAAACACAGGCAAAGCAACATTTATTTTCTCAAGTTGCCATTGTAAGGGCCTTTTGAATATTTCCTAAACAAATTAATCCTGAAGCGAGCTGGAGCGAAAAAAAAAATCCAAGAAGTTAAGATTTGGCAGAGTTGTAAGGGACCAGAAAGAGGGTTTTATAATGAGAAGTTTCAAACTAGTTTTATAGTAACTGGTATCAGCACTGCCTGTAATGGCACTGCTTGGAGATGCTAAAAAGAAGAAATAGAGTGAAATAGGAAAGAAGATATCCAAAAACACTAATGTCCACTCCTTTCACCTTAGGCTCATGCTGATTCTGGATTCTCTTCAGAGTTTTACGATGATTCAAAGGACCTGCTTGAGGCCCTCAAGAATGACAGATTCAAAACGAAGGGCTTTACTTTTGCAATTGGACCTCAGCATGTCAAGTTTGAGCTTGGTTTCACTTTATCGCACAAGAAAGGGACCCTGAAGAATTTCACACAGTATGACGCAAAGGTAAACAGATATATACACATATATATCTTCCAGTTATGCACAATCTTGCTGTCGCTTGCACTGGTTTATTCTCTTGCTTGCACCCACCCCCATTTTTTTACACATACTAATTATACCTTAATTTGTTCATGAAATTGCGAATGTGGCATCATTAGTAATCCTGTTTGTTGTTCTCATTACATTTTAGCAAAGAGGGAGTGGGAATAAAATTGAATTATGAAGTAGCAGCGCACATGTCATCTCACCCCATCCTGTTTCACGGCCACATTAAGCACATAAATAAAAAAATGCTTAAAGTCTTGATGAGGGAGGAGGAAATATCAAGATGTTGATCAAGCCCGTTGTCCTCAGGGAATGATCTCCGGGAGCAAATATATCATGTTCAAATTAATACAAGCTGCCATATGACAGGGCAATATGCTACTTGTAATAAGAGGTTAAAATAACATGCTGCCAAAAGCGTAGCAGATAATAGGGTTTATGTCTCACAGTAAGTTTGCATCCTGGGCTAGCTGTGATGACCTCTTTCCACCCTAATAATACGAACGTCAGTATTTTCCCCCCATAGAGTGCCCTGTCTCCACTTCTCTTCTGATCGCTGGCAGGAAACAATAAAGAAGAATTACCTTGATGGTGTTCCGAGCAGAAATACCCTCAAAAGCTGTTTGAAATTGTCACCATCGCAGTATTTACTGTGTCCTTGTCCAGACTCGCAGCTGAAGGATGAGCAGTTACTGGCAGGATCATTTGAGGGGCTCTTCTTGGTGTGCCAGAGTCCTGTCCAAGGCGATGACCTGTGTAGAAGTAATTTGATGATATATTTGGGAAATTCCCACCCAATTCTGATTGTATTCACACATCACCAGCCCCACAGCACCTAAAATCCTCGCTCTGCCCTCCATCCTATAGCTACACGAAGGAGAAGCCCTCCCAAAAAAGGACAACTGGTGATTTCATTTAAACTTGGGCTTTCACATCAGCATTTCCACGGTGAGTCTTTCCTTTGCACACATACGGACCCGAAATGTTTTGTTTTTTAATGCTGAGGTGTTGCAGATGTGATGAGGCGACAACCCTGCTTGCTGAGGCATCAACTCACCCGCTGTCTTCAGTGGAGATGCTCCTCACAAACACACAGCAGGGCAACCAAAATGAACGTTCAGCTGATAGGCAACCCCTTTTCTGCTCATTCTGGGTTTGGTGACAACTCTTGTTTCGCTGCAGGAGGTTGGCTTCATCAGAGGCGTCACCACGGTGCAGACCGCCCGCTTCAAGATGAGGAGGGAGAACGTCGTGTTGGATGAAGACTTCTTGCTTTCCCTGGAGGAACTTCCAGACCAATACGACTACGGGGTGTACGCCAAGTTCATCAACGACTACGGCACCCACTTCATGACGTCGGGGACGCTGGGAGGTGTCTTTGAGTACATCCTCGTCGTCAACAAAGAGGAAATGAGAAGAAGAGGTTAGAATAACACGGGAAATTCTCTGCTCATAGTTTTCTGCTCTAAGCCTTGCATTTCCATTCTGGAGACCATTCTGGGTACAGGTCACTAGGATAATTCATCTAGCTGCTCCCCAAGACCATCTTCATCCAACCATCTGCTGGTAGAGAGTGCCCATCAGCCCCTCATAGCTGGGCTGACTGGTACAAGCCAACGTGTGTTAGATTTTCAGAAGAATCTGGGGAGGTTTTCTGTAGAAATCTGAATTTATTTCCTTACTTTTTCTTAGCATCACTACCTAGACCAGGTGTATTTCTTAGAGTCTTTGGTTATTCTTATGATTGCTTGGGAACAAAACGCCTGCAAACTCCTCCAGGGTAAAGAATGATAGTTCGTTCTAGATTTACCTTCCTAGCAGGGAGGGTTTCCATTCCATATAACTGGAAATAATGCATTGCACTTGGCAATACCTTTGGCACTTTACTTTGGTTAGTGTCATGTGTGAAGATTAACAGAGTTCTGCTAGCTCCACTTCTCAACAAATTAGAAGGTATAAGGCTAGGGAACTGCACCGCTAAATCTTGCTTATATAAAATATCCACCACGGGTGTCTAGACTGCAAGAACATCCATTACTGGAGAGCCAAAGGATAAGGTTTCTTCTAATCACAATGTAAGATATGAAAGAAAGTTAATTCTGGTTTGCTGGTACACTAACCGGATGGTCAACTTTTGCAAAGATCAATAGATCTTTGATCAATAGATCAATAGATGCAATACAATAGATCCCACTTCCCCCTAAAAAAGCATAGTTTTCCATTACTCTGTTTTTGCTCTGCAAAAGGTTCAGCTTTGCTAATTCCAGGTTGGGTAAAGACCCTTGTGACAGTGGAGAGCTGGTGCAAACTGCTTTGGATCCATCCATTTCCATGGAATGGACCCAAGTTCTGCTGGACAGACTTGTTTGTGAAATGGTTTGGTCCCCTCTGGAATAGCTACCTACGCACTCCAGAGTTAGCGTTAACCATGCCAGTTATTCCACAAGAAATAATTACCGCTTGAGAGAATTTTCACCAAATTCCTAGACTCTTAATGTTTGGAAACATGATGCCTCTTCAAATCACTTATTCAGTCTGAAGACTGAGTGATATAGAAGTGAATGAGAACTTGGCAAGCAATTTTTCAGAGAACAGGCTGCCAAGTAAAGAGGAAGGATGAGTCGAGAGCGTGCAGAGGGAGGCTATTATTTTACTTTATCTTGTGCTTGCTGTATACCAGAGGAGGAGCTTTACACGATGCCCTATTTGATGTTGAAGTTCAGCAAAAGACACCAATGTGCCCCAGCAGAGATGTCATTTTCATTCGAGTGTAGAACACTTGTATAATTATCATCTAAATAGGACTCCGTTAGAAAGTCCATATTTACCAAGTCTCTATGTCATGCTGCACACACCCAGAAGGAACCTCTTGTGTTGGTTCATGAACTTCTGGTCTAAAAACACTGAGCAAGAATCGATTCCTTAATGGTGAGCCCAGGACATGCTTAAAGGCAGTGTCTGCAGAAGGATTTAGGCACCATCCCTATGGGATGCTCAGGATAGAAGAGCATCCAGGTAGGACCAGGCACGAGGTGATTTCAAGCATCCAGGAATTGTTGAGCATTGAGTTGAGTGTTGGGTTGAGTGCTGAAAACGGAGGCAACCACTGAATTTAGATGCCAGGAACAGAGCACAACCCACGGGTGCAGGTTCAGACTGCAGTTTAGCGGCCAGATTGTTTCAAACTTTCAGGCTGCAAGGGCTCATTTGGATGTGGTCATCAGTGAAATAAATGTACATGCCAAAACAAGGTCCCTGTTGCTCTGCCATCAATATTTTTCATTACTTGTTTTAAAAATAGATTGTTATGGTCCTCGTATTTAGCAGAAAACAGTATAATGTGCTCACACATTACAAGAACATTTATGGGAGAACCGTTATGCACAGAGTAAATTAGGAAGAGTCTTCGCACATTCTGATTAATTCAAAATGCAGCAGTAAATCTTATCATTTGAACACATTTAACTATCCCAAATCACATCATAAAAACCTGTCAGACTCCCTACTTGCGTGTCAATATTTCCTATGACCACTCTTTTTGCAATGATAGCCACTTTTCATTTATCAAGCCCGGGTCTTGCTGCAACCAATAGCAAATTGTATTGACAGGCCCTTGCTGAACATAATTACTCCACGGGACCCATGGTGAATCAATTAATCCGGGTGTTCCTCGAGTTTAATTTTATGGCACTCCGACACCGAGATAAGCCATCGCTCACGTTGCTTCGGGTGAATGAACTTTACCCACTGTGTTTACAACTGTTGAGCAGTTTAGCGCGAGTAATCGAGTGCTGCACGTGTAATTTTTCTCTGGGGCCCCGTTTTGCAACGGGATGTAATTCCCCCTGAAGTCTCAGCGGGCTTCGGTCCTCCCCTCGTTGCATTCGGGGTTTGCAGCACCCGCTGCACAGGACCAGCCAAGGGGACAAGCAGATCCTGGACTCCATTCCCACTCCACTGTGTCTCCCATGAGTTATTCCTGCGGGACATGCAGAAGAGAGGGAAAATATCAACCCACAGGCATTTTATTGCCATTTGAAACACAAACGAGCCCGAGCTCCCCTCCTGCAGCTGCAGGGAGGCCGCTCGGAGCCAGGGACTCGGGTTTGATCATGAGCCCATCAAGCCGCGAAGCACAAACCCCCCTGACCCCCGTCCTCGCTTTCAATACTCCGGTATTGATCGCAGGGCTGCTTTGTAACACGCTTTAAGATCTCCTGACAAAAAAAGAGCTATATAAAAGTTACCCATTCGTTACCCTTATTCTGCGTTTATTGAAATCAATGGATTTTTTAACTAGCGCTGTATTTGCAGTGCGTCGGAGCGGGTGCATAAGCGAGGCTGGATGAAATACAGGGATTGCTTTCCCTGGTGAAACCACCGCGTTAGTTGGTTTCCACGCGCTTCACGAGCCTCCCGTTATGTGTTTTTATGATGGAGGTGGCAGCAACGCAGCGCTGCGCAGGGAGGGCTCTGCAGCGTGCAGCACCCTGGCCTTTTGCAAGGTGCTGCTGAAGATGCTCCTGAAGCCAGCGATGAAACTCTGGTGTGTTTAGGAGAATTAGCACGGACCTATCGATTTCAATCGCTGTTCCCAAATTCATTCGAGTTATGAGTTAATTTGTGGAGAGGAAAAAAATAGATAAGTGTAGAACAAACCAAGAAACAAGCACTTGTGTTAAGACCTTCATTTGCTAATACTAATACTAATACTAATACTGTTTGAGTCATGCGTCCCAGGAACAGGCTGTGCAGTTAACTGAATATCAGGCATCTAAGTAGGAAAACGGGTGTTTTTCCGATCAATGTGTCACACTGATTGTGGCTCCGTGCTTGTTCCGCAGCCATCAGCTCCGAGGACGTCGCCTCCTGCTTCGGCGCGTCGCTGGGCATCGCGGTCAAGTCCGAGCTGGGTCCGAAAGCCTCCTTGTCCACCTCGGAGTGCGAAAACAAGGGATTCCATAAAACCGGTATGATAAACCGATGCCCTCAGCCCTCATCCACGGCTCCTCGCGAGGCATCTCCTAACAGGGCGGCTTTTCAGATGGCTGGAGCAACAGTGCCGTCGTGGAAGACGTTATCCCCCGGGTTAGAGGTGGAGACACCAGCTACAGCGGAGGCCTCCTGAGCGCCTGGGACTCCAGCACGTACCGGCGCTGGGGAAGGTCGTTAAAATACAATCCCGCTGTTATTGATTTTGAGGTAAGTCTCTCTGCCGCCGAAGAAACCCTGGAACGCGAGCGTAGCCGAGCAGATCATTGCGTATTTTCACTGCGATCCCATCGCAGAACGAGATGAAATGCGACGGGCCGCTGGTCTGGCAACCCCTTGTTCACTGCACAATGGGGAGAGCGTCTCGGGGCGACGGCGGCAGCGGGGAGGAGCGAGGGGCTTAGTGCTGGATTAGCCACAAGGGGCATTTCTGATGTGTCCCCTAGGGCTCCGCAGAAAGGTGCGAGAAGGGAGAAGGTAGAATCAGGAATTATGTGCAATAGTATCAGGATAAGCAGGAATTTGCAAGGTTTTCAGTGCGGCAGCACGGTGATGGAGGGGCCTGTTGAACCAGAAGCTCTTCCAGTTGCCGCTGGACACACACCGCAGGTTATTCACCTTTCTGCACAAGTTCCCATCAATTCTTGGCAAAACGTATTGCAGTTTTCCAGTAAACCGCTCGCTGGCGTCTCCTTTAGGAGCTCGGACATTGCTGTGGCTTTGGGCTGCTGATAAGCGCCGTGTCCACTCGGTCTCTTACCTCCAGTTTGCTCCCCGCTCATAAAGCGGCTTGTGCAAATCCGCGTTACGGGGCATCCTCCCAGGTTAAACCCAGCCTGAAGCCTGCGAGTTGAGACGGCATCTCTGTCCCTTGCAGCTGCAGCCCGTAGACGAGCTGGCGCGCCGCGGCGGCGCGGGCGCCAAGCGGCAGCACCTGCGGCGCGCGCTGGACGCCTACGCGTCCCAGTTCAGCGCCTGCCGCTGCGCGCCCTGCCGCGGCGCCGCGGAGCCCGTGCTGGCCGGGGACACCTGCGTCTGCCACAGCAGGCGCCCAGGTAGGTCCCTGTTGTGACAACCTTGGATTGAGGGGTTGGTTTGTTACTATGAGCGGATGGAAATAAGGGGGTGCTAGCGGGAGGGCGAGGGATGCTGTGCGAAGAGGAGCTGGGAGCAGCTCCAGGTACAATGCGTCCATCCGTGTCCTCATCCACGCTCCAGGAATCCCGGATCAATGCACGAGGCTGAGCTGAATTAGCAGGGGACGGTGCTGCAATGGGGCAAGGCTGGTCCTGGTGACCTGGATGCACAGGGACAGTCACGGTGTCCCGGGCAGGAGGGTTCCCAAACGCCGGTGCCATCCAGTGAATGGGCGAGAGCGCAGACCCCAACACACTGAGAGGGAAGGGGGACCCAAAGCCTCAGGCTGATGGATCAGAATGATCCCTCGGGAAGCGGCGCTGAGGTAACGGTCTGCCCAAAGCGCCGTTTGGCTAAAAGCAAACAAAAGGAGCACTCCAAATCACAGCACTGCAGCTGGCAGGAAATCCATCTTTGGACGGGCCCTTATAACCGAGCTCCAGGCATTTAAGAGTGAGGTTGTAATTAGGGTCCCACCATCAGCCTTGACACGATGATGAATAAGAGCAGAGTTGGGCTGAGGTTTATGAAGTCCTCCCCAAAAGGGCTGGCTCAGGGACTCAGGGGGGTTCATTAAAACCCCCCTGGTCCTTTGACTTGTCTCCTAAGCTGAAGATGAGCAGCACGGAAGGCTGAGGACCTGCCCTGAAGGTCTCTACCCAATGGACCGTGGCAGCTCCTTGGTGCCACGGCCAGCCTGGTCATGGCCCAAGCAGGGGTATTTCACCCAGCAGCTCCAGGTCATGGTAACATCCAGCTCAGGGGAAATGTTTAGTTCTAAAATCTTTTTTTTTTCTTTGAAAAATGACGCTTTGGTGTGCCAGAAACCCAGCTCTCCAGCGAGCACAAAGCGCACAGAGATCCATTTTTGCTGTCTGGATTAATACAGTGCGCGAGCCAGGAATGAAGACCAGCTGAGTAAATAGAGGAGGACAGTAAATGACAGACACCAAGTATTCCCGTCAATCGGGAGCACGGACATAATCTATAGTATTGGATGCACCTGACAGCTCCTCCTGCCCTGTAATGAAAATGTGACCCTGTCTGAAGGGACAGACTTTGCAGGACTCCACACAGGGATGTGCTAAGATCTTCAACGCGTGGATGGGCTTGGAGCGGGGAAACGGGTACACAGAAACCTATCATTTTGGGGGGGGAAAGCCAATTTTGAAGGAGCAGGAAAGAAACGGCTACAGGTGCCTGAGGAACGTGATGCTGCTTCCTCAACCCTGTGCCTGCAAACCTCGATCTCAACAGACCGGGGACAGGCAGGGACCGGGCTGGCCATGGGGAGCCACATCCGAGAACCGCGGAACTAAACAATGTTTTTTCCTTCTTTTCAATGGTTTTGCAGGCAGGGGGACGGACGGGCGCTGGAGCTGCTGGTCGCCCTGGAGCCCGGGCGCGGCCGGAGCGCGGCGGCGCAGCC